>JAVGWX010000010.1:42314448-42894448 GCA_036924085.1 Ariolimax columbianus
CATCAAATGAAATATAATGAGAGGAAACTTATGCAAATAACTACACAAAACCATACAAAAACAGCATATGACCATACACTGCTGAATATGGCATAAAATCATGCAAATTACCGGGAAATCTTAACAGCTGTGTTATTAAATTGCCCAGTCTACCATTACATTGACAGTGCACAAATCATAACTGTGTTCTTTAACATTGTTGTTAGTAAACTAAAGTAAATGTCTCTTGCTGCATTTTTTTCTTCTCTGAACAGAGAACAGACTTGCTCGAAAACAAGAAAAGTCTGAAACAGGTGGAGAGAAAAGAAAAAGAGCAACCAAATCTAAAGGTGTGGAATTATGTTGCCTGCTTAATGCTGTTTAACAAAATCATCACGTTGGTATATATTATATCTGGAAACATATAAATGGATCCACAAAGCACATCTCAAACTCAAACTATTTACTGAAGCCCACAGTTAAGCTAAATTATAACATTATAATATGTTTAAATATGTATACATATAAATACTTGTGATAGACTATGACCGTAGACAGCAGAGTCAAAGTTTCAGAGTTGATCCTTGTAAATTTGAGGTCTTGACAAGAAATCATGAACTTCATGTGCCAGTTACTAAAGATCTCATTGTCATGTATGGAAAATGGTATAAAATTATCAGAAATATAGTTATGAAAATTACTACCCAAAACCAAACAAAAATAGTGTATTGTTGTACACTGCTGAATATGGCATAAAATCGTACAAATACCGGACATTTTTTATTAACAGCAGCTATGTTATTATATTACCCAGTCTTCCTTTACATTGATAGTGCACAAATTATAGCTGTTCTATTACCTTATTTTTAGTATAAGAAGGTGAAATATCGTTTGCTGCATTTTTTCATCGTTCAACAGAGGACAGACTTGCTAAGAAACAAGAAAAGTCTGAAACAGGAGGAGGGAAAAGAAAAAAAGCCGCCAAGCCTAAAGGTATGAAATTAAGTTGACTGCTACATAATAATAATGTTTGCTTAGGCATCAGTGGCCCATTGCATCAATCAACCAATGCCATTCCCACTTGCTTCAGCAAAAAAATACACTCCAATTCTCATTGAACTCCCAATATCTAGGAATGACACCCTGGCACTAAGTGTGTCAACCGAAGTTTCTGCTGACTGTTTGATGGGAGGTGAGTACCTCACTGCATTGGGGCGGGTCCGAAAGGATTAAAGGCATCACTCAGCATGTGAGTACCAAGGTCAAGTACCATCTCGACACTAAGTTGACCATTTGAAACAAGGGGTTAGGGGCAAGAATTTGTCTGGTACATCGGAATAATGCTGAGCTGAGGTGGGGGTTCAGAGCTGACCACTCTGGTTTTCCGAATCTGAGAGAATGGCTAGGAGAGAGATTGATAGGCTGTTGAGAGTGAGTTTTCAGGGTGACTGAACCAGCATACACCTTCGAGTTTTGCCCAGTCACTCTATAAGTGTATATGTTGGACACCAAGTGAACAGTAAGAGATCTGAATGTTTATCGTACGTGTAGGACAGCCAGTGAACGATGTGTGATCTGTTACATATGAATGTAAGAATACGTGAAGAGATAGAAGTAATTGTAAATGTAGAGATCGCCTAAGTAACAGATCTGAATGTCTGTGGTATTGTGCAGGACACTTTGGGAACAATGTGTGTTCTGAGGTATGTATTCACAGATCAACTGAGTGTGTGACCACAAGTGAGTACGTGATTCCGGTGATTCCGCTAAGTAAGAAACTGTGACATAATATTGAAGAAATATGGACGTCACAGTACTCTCTAGCTACCGCCGTTCCTGAAGACAAAATGTTGTAATTCTCAACAAACGTAGATACTTATACAAGCATAATGCTTCACAATGGCGGACACATTTAAAAAAGCGTTTCACACTATCACGATACATACATCGGCGTTATTAATGAAAAATGCATCGTGAACTGCACAGCTTGTATGATGATGTATATATTCGGTTCAAGATGGCGCCACATTTCTCAAAATGATATATATTGCCATCACAATAGAGGGAAATTTTTTTAACTGTTGCAGGAGCTATGGACTTCATGCTCTCTAATCAGCACTTTCAGGAATGAAAGAAACCGAACACATATGGGATTGCCAAGGTGCAGTAAAACTGGTTTTATGAACCATTTTCAAGATCACTCAACATATATTTTTAAAAAATAGGATTCAGTTGTTTTGTATGAAGAAACATTTGCTGCCACTCCATCAGCACTTGATTTGTTATAATCCAAGCAATTCATTTTACATTCACAGGAGAGCCAAAAAAAAGGAAAATCTCAAAACGGAAACTTGAACTTGAACTGCATCCTAGGCCAGACATCAAAGTCATGGAGAAAGATCCACTGTTTGAAACTAGGTGATTATATAATCTTTTAACGCCTCGTTCTAGCAGCTGAGAAAATTGTACTTTAAATTTGGTTACATCTACAGTTATTAAAAGTGTAATTGTTGATCTTTTATGGATTATATTTGGTTTAAACTGACTGTGTCTAGAATTAAATACTAAAATAAAAGTTACGTGAAGATCTCAATTTGAAGCCTAGGACCTATGTGGCATATTAAAAATATGGTGTTAGGCCCACAATTTTCTTGACCAACAGCATAATTTAGGTTATGTTATCAGCATCGTGCCAGCTACCTTTGTTTCTCTGATCTGTTCTAATATCCAATTTTTTAGGCTGAGTCGACCTCGAGAGCCATTTTGTGATTGTAATAATTCTGCACAAACTGGGCACCAAAATCCGATCACTCGTCTGGGAACCCAGTGCACTACCCACTAAGTTACCTCAGCTCAGAGTAGAGTAGTCATTCCCTTTAATTTTTTTGTCCTATTTATTTTGTTGGAAACATTTAAAAAAAACAACATAATTTTGGAATATTGAAGCAGTTAACTCCTTAACTCAAAAACCATGTTTTTTACTAGCTCATTTTAAGGAGTTACTTTTTATACTTGGCTGCTGTTACTGATTTTAGATTAGTATATGTAATGAATCAATTCAAGTGGTATATGTCAGAATATGAAAGACCTATTTTATGAACATAGTTAAATATATAAACAGTTTCAAATATTTATGACAGATACATAAATATTGGAATAGAACAAATATAAATTTACAAAACAGAAAAAAAAAATATTGTATTTACAATAATATTTAAATCGTTCAGCAACACAGAAACTTCTAAATTCAAGAGCATTGTAGAGTGTATCCATTTTCACAGAAGCTATGAAAATTATATTTGTGTCTTGATATAAATTAAGCCTGTCTATATCCTGGGCAAAGACCAAAGTTCAGAATCTCATTTCCAATACAGCACCCAAGGGTATTGAAACTCAAGGTCACTCTGCGGAGGGCACCAACGAATTCATCTATCTTGGTAGCATGATATCCGATGGGTGCACCGGCCTCGAGATGTCAAGGTGGATTGAACTTGCTATGTCCGCTATGCATGACCTTCGATGTGTATGGAGTAATGGCAAGATCTCCCTTGGGACAAAAATCTGCATCTACCAGTCCTGCGTGATCCCAGTCTGCTTTACGGCTCCGAAACCTGGACATTGCTGAAACATGACATGTCGAGACTGGAAGCCTCTCATATGCACAGCCAACTGCGTATTTTGGGCATCCAGTGCCATGACTACATCTGCAATGTGGAGGTCTCTGCTAAAACAGGCCTCCACACAATCTCAGAAACACTTGACAGGCGCCGAGTTTCTTTGTTCGGTCATGTTGTTCGCCTGTACCAGGAAGCCCCTGCTCACAAAATACTACACAAGTCGTTCCTCATCGCCAAAAGTCTTCCCCCGACCAGCTCGAGGCATAGAAGAGGCCATCCATGAACAGTATGGCTCCAGCAAGTAGCAGCCTCCTCCTCTGCTCTGGACGAGGCCTGTAACCACGCCACAGCTGTGGATCATGGATGTGGTCGACTGACGCAACGGGCCTCAGACGCCTAAGCAAACATTATTATTTGTTAAATAAACATTCTGCATGCATTTTGAAATTGGTTGTCACAATGGGAAAAAAAATCATAATTTACAACCAACTATACACTTCTATTTTAGTATTTGCAATTCAAATTTTAAGTATAAAACTATATTGCTTCAATATTATCAGGTGTACTTGATCTTACATGTATAAGTTTGGATATATCTTGATCCTTTACTTGTTATTGAAACATGATTTGTTTCTCAAGTAAGTAGTACTTGTAGCTTCTCTACAACTCCTAGAACAAGTCACTAGGTCCATTCAGAGGAGACGCCCCTATGTCTTTAGATTCTGACAACTTTGTCAACTACATTTTCTGAATACTAGTCATACAAACTATCCCCACTCGATCCCGAGCCCCGGAACTAGGCGACGGCAGAAATGGCTTCTGAGAGGGTGCTTCGAATACTAAGAGTTAATCACAAACACTACTATTATCACTTATATGTTTTATATAAAATTTACAAAAAAATGTATCTTAACTTTATAGTTATTTTGGTAAAAGCATCAAGTTATTATTAATTTGTTTAAATTAGGCATATTTTAACAAATCTACCTCAGAATGGTCTTCTTTTCTACAACTATCCACTTGTGTCTGTAGGTGTCATGTGGAGGGGTAGTTTTTTTCCTTGCACCAGATGTGTTGCCAGTGCTGTTGTTGTGCAATATTCATTCAGGATCTCACACCATCAATCCATCTATTTCTTGGCCTCTTTCTTGCTCTGCAACTTTTTTGTCTGATGTTGTAAATCCACACTGCTGGTAGATTTGGTTGCGTTCTTGTCAGGTTTCCAAACCACTTGTTTTCTGATCTTCCATGTAATCCATGCACAATGTTGCACCCACATTCCTTTTGATTTCTTTGTTTTGTACCTTATCCATCCATGTGCTCCTGACCGCTTTTGGCATACCTTGATTTTTCTTTCTTGTGCCTCTGAAAGAGTCCATGTCTGACACTAGTACCAGAGAGTTGGTATAAAATTACTATTAATCAGCTGTCTCTTTGGCGTCAGTGGGATGTGTTTGCCTCTTACTAATGACGAGAGCTTATAGAAAACTGTATTTACTTTCTTGATTCCACCTTTCTGTCCATCCTTTCATCTTGTGTGAACATGATACCCAAATAGTTGAATTCTCTGACTTGTTTAAGTTCTGTGCACTTGACCTGAATATTTAGTGACTTCTCAGTTCTGCTGATTTTCATTTTCTTTGTTGTGTTAATCTTCGTATTATATCATATGCAGGCATTGTTAAAATATTATTATGCTAAACCCTAGATCTTGATGTGTTTTATATTTAATTTATATTTAATGGTGAATTGATCACATTTTTTTAACCTTCAATTAACATGTCCTCAGAACACCAATGCCTTACATATCCAAAGTTGCAAACTCCCGTCTCATATTCAGAGCTATTAATCTTCAAGATAATAAACTTCTGACAAAGCTCCTAAATGATGGAAACAACATATACATGGTAAGAAGGGAAAGTGATCATTTCACAACATATACATGATATATTGAGTGGCTGATTTGTAGAGCAATAATAGAGCACTCACTTTTCATGTTACAGGTACGGAGTTCAGCTCCCATTACTGGCAGCTCCAGTCAACCTAGATGTAAATGGGTACTTAACTTACCTTTAGGGAAGGAAATGGTAGCAAGGAAGTGAACTGGTCACCCCACCTCACAAAGCTGAGGCTTAGTATACTGAAGTCTTTAACACTTCTTTCCTGACTAGCAGTTAAGTCTGCTGAAGAACTTCCTTTACCTTTTTATACATATTAAGAAAGAAAACTGAACATTTCACAGGTCACCTGAATTATCTTAATGGTATATGTTGGACATATGTCCTTGTTGACTATCGTGTTTTGTGAAAACTTACATGTTCCACTACCTTGTGCAGGAGAGAAGAGTGTAAGCTCAGTAAAAATAAAAATAAAAGCCAGAAGATCATGTGTGAATGAACAAATATATTCCTCGAGCAGTAGAAGATGATAGACTTTGTAGAGCTGATCTTATTCAAATAACTTAACGCTAACCACATTATCAAATCCCATGTTGTCAAAATAGTTGTGCAGTGGATCCCTGAACGCTCAAACAATGACAAAGCAAACAGACTAGCAAAGAAGGGATCATGACAAGAACAGCCACACACATCAGCAACTTCTCAAACAGCTCATAGGAACAGCAAACAAAGACACTTGGCTGAACAGATGGGCCATGGGAAACACAAGGAGTGAGTGTCTATAGACACATGCTAATTCTCAGTCCAAATAACAGTACCAATCAACTCACAAGGAAGGATCAGAGCACCATTTTCTAGCCCAGAACATAACACATACCAATTTAACGTATTCCTCCGAGACCAGATAAATGGAACACTTTGTATGGCACTAAACAACAACTACCAAATGTGCAAATATCACTACATGGCATTTGACCAAGGAGTGAGAGCTCAAATACTGTTCTATCTGTAATAACAACAGAAACAAATATTTAACAAGATAGTAAGTTCAAAAACAGTTACAAATCAACATTTCAGGTGGTAGGCTTATATGAAGAATTCGACTGTGTATTAACAGGGCTTAAAAAAACAGCAAAAGCAAAAAATAACTGTAGCCTACCAGACATATTGTAAGACATAAGAAAGGTTGGGCATATAATCTTGTCTACACTGATGACATTCTCATACTGGACCATGATTCTCAGGCGCTGGTAGTCTTCCTAGAGACACTGGATTGGTCAGCCCTTCACCTAGGCTTGCTTATCTCCTGGACGAAGACAAAAATCCAAAACCTCAGCAAGAGCCCTTCTGCGCTGAGCATCACTGTGAACAACAACCCTGTTACAGCCACCAAGGACTTTGTCTACCTGGCAGCAGACATGCCTCTGATGCACGCAGCAGTCACAACATCACCAGTAGGATGGGGTTAACTGCTTCATCCATGCACTCGCTTCGCAGAGTCTGGTCCTAGCAGAGACTCTCCCTAGAGACCAGGCTTTGTTTACACTCCTTCTACATTGTCCCCATCCTCCTGTAACGACTCCAAGACCTGGACACTACTACAGCGGGACCAGCAGTGTCTTGATACTTTCCACCTGCACAACTAGAGGCGCTTTCTCAGATTTCACTGGCATGACCTGATTTCTAACAGTTAAGTAGTTTGGAGTACTCAACTTCCAAGAATTGCCTCAAAGATTGATTGTCATTTGCCTCTCCCTCTTTGATCACATTGCCCACCTCACCTGACAAGTCCTGGCCAACGAGATGCTTCGGCAGGCTGTGGGGGTGAGGGACTGGAAGAGGCCGTGCTCATCCTGGAGACATCCTTGGGACCGCCAGGCAACACCTGGCTAAAACAGATTGCCACCTTCCGAACAGTTCTGCAGTCTGCCTGGGACGTGGCCATCAGATGTGGTCATTCAACGTGAAGACCCCTGGTTGCCTAAGCATACTATTGTGTTAGGGGATGGCATGGGCTAGTGGTTAAGTAAGACGGCTCACAATCCAAAGGTACTGGATTTTCTCCCCATCACAGCATCGGCTGTTACTCCAAAAAATCAAATCCTTAGAAAATGCAGGAGGAAGCAGACCCTTTTATATTTATATATATAAATGTTAAAAAAAAAACTAAAAAAAAACAAAACTTTAAGCAGGGGCTCGACTTCATTGCCTCGGGTTTTTCCCAATTTAGCTCGATCTCTCTGGGCAGACGGGTACCTCATCTGTCGAGAGCATCGCACAAAGCACAAACTCAGTAGCTCCAGCGATGAGCCTAAGGATCTCCTGAAAAAATTGACATCATGGACCGACCATCGCAACTCGAAATCGAACCTCGACCATCTGAACACAAGGCAAACAGCTTGACCACTTCGCCACAGAGAACCCCCTTAAATAAAATGTAGGCCAAAGTCCGATACACTGGGCCGACAGGCGCAACATAACATAGTGCAATGCACACCGCGTTGGGGAACAGAGAAATAAGGCCAACGCAACAACAACATTACTATTGTATTGATGGGATCAGCTACACCATCCTTTATAAAACTGAGAACCATAATAAAGTGAAAAGAAGAATTCTACCTCTCCAGCTAGCAGAAGAGTGACTTCAGTTTTTGGTTACTTAAACAAAAGCATCAGCTAAACTAAACTGATGTAAGACTGTAGAACAAATTATCTCAAAACAAAGCTGCACAACAAGCACTACTTTGTCCTTTTCTTGCTTTAAGTCGATTTGAGATTTCAATCTCCGAGCGAAGCTTAGAGCCACCACAGCTGGGGAACAATGAGGGTGAGTCAGTAAGTAGGTCACAAACTGATATGGGATAGTTGAAAAATGTGGTTGGTAGTTGTTAAAGATGTTATTAGGTAGCTTTAACATCCAGATTTGTGATTACTGTAGGTAGCAAGTGTTAGGTATCGCATGCACATGTGCAGCTCAGATACAAAATGACATCCATGCTCACAGAGTGGACAATCAAAGAACAGCTGGTTGTTGAGTGTTTTGGGGGCAAAATGACTTTTTAAATAACTATTTGTGACCTATTTACTGACTTTCCCCCATTAGTAACAATCAGGATCAGGGAAAACATACTGATCAAGACCATACCTGATGTCCACGAATGTGTTCCCTGGAAACATGCTGTCTCAAAGTAGTCTGGTCAGCGAGGTGAGGATTACACCGTAATCCCCATACTGGTGGTGAGCATACAGAGGGGCTGAGCATTACACTATAGCTTGGAGTACCCTGGTCCACCTTCTCAAATATACTTTAGAATATAAGTAAAGTTCCCGTCACTACATGCGGTGCATAGGAAATATGGTGTTAGACCCATATTATTTTGTAACCCAATGCACTTAGTGGATGATGGGGTCAGCATCACGCCGGCCGCCTTTACTTCCCGGACTGAACCAGTACCCAATTAAGGCTGGGTTGACCCGGGAGCCGTTGCGGTCTGAAAAAACATTTCCGCATCAACTAGGGAACGGACCTAGGACCACTCAGATGCAAAGCCAGCTGGCTAACCACTGAGCTACGTAGCTCAGAATATAGCCCGCCACAGAAATATCAAGAGTTAAATTACCTCAAGTATGTGTGGCTTCCACAACAACACCAACCCCAACTATTAGAGTTAACATCTTTACAGGAAACCTGTTTCTGAGCATTTGTAGTGGTAGTTTCATTAGCAATGGTTTTACATCATGAGGTTTCTAACCAAATTCAATATAGTCGCCTTGCCTTTTACAACATACTTGACAGGTTACAGTGGTCCTACTCTTTTCAACCTGCATACCACATGTATTATAGTACTTTGACTCACAGAAATTACATAAGAAATATATGTTTCATTTCTTAATGGCAGCTCCATACGAAATCAGTTGATTGTGATGATCAGCCTCTCTTGGAAGCATTCAGGTTCAAGAACAAAGATGTCATTTTGACAATGTTGCATGAATGTTATGGAGATAAATTCAAAAGTCGTTTGAAAAACAATGCAGAAGAAAAGAGTATGCTGGAAAAACTAAATACTGGAAGGTAATTATCATTTTTAACTTCATCGTATGTAAAGTATTCATATTTATGAAACTGATAAGTACATTTTCACATACACATCATTTAATCAAAGTCCTTGATAAGCTTGTTAAGTTTCTCTGTCACTTTCTATAGTCGATGTACCTTCCATCCTCAGCTCCTCTTTGTCTTCCATTTTGGTTTCTCTTAAATTGGTTTTTGTGAAAGATATATCCACTTCATTTTTTTAATTCAATGGCAAGCTCTTGTCTGGGGATCTTTTTAAAACTTTCTGCTTTTCTCCTACTGCATAGTTTAATACATCTTGTTTATAAATGCAGGAACTATTTTCTGTTTAGTCTGTTATTTAATATTTAATATAAATCGACGCTACAACCAGATTAACATTAGTGTTGAAAAATGATGTAGTTAGTAATTCCTGATACCTCCAAGAACTCTAGGTGTTGACATTCCTGTTTTATTTAACACTAGATGTGAAAAGAATAAAATGAATTTCCCATTGTGGTAATAATAGTAATTCTTCATCTTAATTTTTCTTTCATTCTGTAAAGGACATTTTGTTACATTGTATCATAGTTTATAGTGAGGCTATAATATCTGGGGATACTTTACAGCACTGAGTTGTATGTTTGTTAGTGACACAATCACAAAGACATGTTTCTGTGCTTGGAAAACATATATAACAAACAGTAGAAAGGAAAGTGTAGACAGCCTGAATTCAAACAATGGAACTCCGGGTGATGGGGTTATCTTGGTACAAGAGAGAGACAGCTCTAGTTTTCTGTCTGGTGCAACGCCTGGTGCAAGCAGTTAGCTATGAGTTGCTGCTGTCAACTCGTCCACTGCTTCTTCGGGCTCATAACAAATGTAAAGAAAGAAGCTATACATCAATACAAAATCAATAATAGCAACCAGAAAAAATAGAAATATATGAAATACTGAAAATATAACTGTTAAGAATTTGTAAACTCCTGTGATGTTTTTTGCTGATATTGAGAGAAAAAAAAAACAATTGCTTAATGGGACTTCCAATACTTTATTTTTCAGTTATAATGAACGATCTTTGGGCGTTCAGTTCATTCGCAAAATTGCAGCAAGCAGAGGCTGTAGAGATGGTAACAATGCCTTTCTGAAGGTTAGTTGCAATTTTGTGCCTCATTTAAATGTTAGTCTTAGTAAACTCATTAGCAGACTTTTTCTGGCTTATTTGCCAGTAAGATTACTTAAAACAGAATAAGATCCCACCTTTGTGTGTATTTTACATTTCCTGTACCTTTCGTTATTAATTTCTCTTAATTTGGTTGAAAAGAACTTCTTTCTAATCTTTCTGCACTTTGTGCTGCAATGAATTGTTTGCTCCCAACTAATCATTTCCATCTCGTTGCACATTTAATTGTATATTTTAGAGTACTGTTCTTATGTGTATTTCATCATGTGTGTTTCATCCTGTGTGATTGTGGGCAAATGTTCGTGCTTGTATATGTCAACTGTTTATTGTTTTTCTGTCACTGTCATGCATAAATAAATATAACATGTTGCCACAATATAAAAGTAGTTTTTATGTGGAAGACAAATGTAATTGTTTTGTTGCACAAAAGGAAATACCTCTACTGGTGATAATTTAAAAACATTTGAGATTTTATGAAGACAGACACATTTGAAAAAATATCTGTCTGTAATCTGTAATACTGGTATTCAATCAGACTGTCGGACAGAGTGAGTGTAAGTTTCTAGTTAGCTAAACATTGTTTTAAACTCATTTGATTTTTTGTTTTGGAGTACCATGTTGGACCAATGACTTTCTTTATTTAGTCTTTTTGAGTGGATGTCTAAAGTTTTAGGGTTACCAGAACATCATTTGTCATGTCAGGGATTCAGATTGTGTGTCATGCTCATCTGTAATTTTGTTAACATTGCAGTATCTACAACTGAACATTAAGAAGATTAGATGCCTGATTTCGGTGTTGTCAATTTTGCTATGTAGAATGGAGGTGTTATTCCCTCCATTGCCATTGAGTACATCAAGAAGATGCAGCACAATGAATGAGCTAACAGCAACTAGCGACTCAAGTTAGCTGCTTGCATCATGGTCAGTGAACCAGAGCTGACTGAGACCCATATCTAAGCAACAGCTCTAGAAACAGGCTGCACTAGTGTAGTCTGGCTAAATGAAAGGGATTGCAGTGGGAACACAAACCAAGTACCCATAAAAGCCAACTGAAATGGGATGACATTGGAAAAGTGCAAATATCGCAGCCTTGCTGTAAACTGTGACACGTCTTTTTCAGGATGAAAGTCAAGAAGAAGTATTCTTTACTGAAAGATAACAACATAACATTTATAAATTGATTAGTTAATTAATATTTTATTACTTTCTTGTTTTTCTTTCATTCATGATTTCAGAAAGATAAACAAGTGGAAAGATCAAGTGGACTTAAACAAGTTTATAAATCACCAGTAATTATTGACACAGATCAGTCAGATGCTTTTAAACAGTTCTGGGCAGAGAAAAATTTGGATTGCGAAGTGAGTTCAGAATTATTTGTTCTTCATGGCTCTGTGATGTATTATTACTTATAAATATCTTTTTCTCGACAATTGTGTGGGAAAGGTAATTATTATATTAATCAATTACAATTTCACTGGCATAATAGTAGAAATAAATCGATCAGCAGTAATGAAGGTCAAAAGTTGATACAAAAAATATGTAGGTAATGGATCAGTGACTGCATTAGGACAAAATCAAAATGACATCTATGTTACTTTCCCTTCCATTTCTTTTTCTTTATATATCTCTCTTGTTACTGTTTATTCATTAATTTCCTTACCTTCTCCTGTAAGGTGTAAGTATGTGGTCTTTTCAATACAATGTTAGTTTCCTTGTATCAATTTTCCTGTCATGATTTTTAGTAAAAGTTCATGATTACTATTTTATTTAGCAGATTATCTCCATCATCTCTATGTGGGATTCCGTGGCGAAGTGGTTAAGCCGTCAGCCTCCTCATGATCAGGTGGTGTAGGTTCGACTCCGGACTCTGCCGTCTTTTTCCCGGGTGCTTGATGCAGAGTCCCCTGCATCTCGTAGTCACCCCCTAGTCATCTTGTCCTTGACTTTCCACTGGGGTTGGGCGGATTGAGGCGAAAGAGTGAGGATAAAAAGTAGCGCAGTTAATCCTTACTAAAAATAGCGCTAGCAAATAAATTATGCCATCATCGTCTACGGTGGACGGTGGCCTTTGCCTTTTTTTTTTCAATCTCCATCATAACTATTTATGACAGGTCAAAATGATTGTGTCATCAAAATAGTTTTATTAGTAAAAGAAAATGAATATTCTTTATTAAAATACTTGAAATGTGTCCATAGCAAACACTTTTCTTTTATTTTATTTAAAAGGGTAGGGACTGATTAGATCAATAATTCTCCAGAAGTTTTCTTGTCAATTTTTGACAAATTGTTAGTAAATATGTAAACAAAACATGTCAGCACTGTAGATGCACTAGCTATGATACATGGTAGTGACAATACTGATTGAAACAACAGTTTTGAGGTCAATAATGAAAGCAGTGATGAATCAATAGATACTTTGATTTCAGCATGAAAGGCATTGTCTGGAAAGGACATAGTTATTTGTAATTTTTATCGTTCCCTGCAATTTTTTATTGTTATGTCATGTACCTTGTTTTGATTGTAATGCAGGAAAACACTTGTAAAAAATGTACATTTAAATAGCTGATGATTAAGTTGAAAAACTATGTATCAGTTATAAAATGTTGTTTGTGAAACAAAAGAGCAAGTTACGTTGAACTACCAATATGTTTCCAAATTCAATTATATGCTTTCATTGATCAAATTGATTGATTAGTCTTTTTGCTCCAAATGAAGCATACGGTCAGCACTAAAGCAGATCCCTTTACAAGAGCCCTGCTTCTGAGTATTTATTGTTTCATAGCAATGGGAAAAGTCAGATCGAGAGAAACCGAATGAGAGCCAGAGAAAGAATGGCAATCATGAGGAAACTTGCTGGCACAAGCTGGGGAGCAGACGAAAATATACTAAAGAAACTGTACACTGGAAGAGTGAGACCAGTTCTCGAGTATGGCATTGCGGCATGGACAACAGCAGCAAAGGCGAACTTCGATAAAGTTAGCAAACTTCAAAACCAAGCCATGAGAGTTATAACAGGAGGCATGAAGTCAACGCCAATTGTAGAACTTGAAAAGATTACAAAACTGCAATCCATGACCGATAGAAGAGACTGCAGAGCCCAGCTGCAGTCAGAGAAACTCCGAAGACTGACTGACCATCCAATGCACCAGAGACTAAACAATTTGGGAAATGGGAAACTAAAGCGGAGAAACTTTGCAGAAATAGCCAAAGCAAAGATGCACGAAGATCCCATAAACGCACTAACAACACCAAAGCCCATCACTACTGTACGAAAACCTACCTGGAGACAGGATATATTTCCAGAGGTGGTAGAAAATATACCAGGTATTGCAAACAAAAACTGCCAGACTGAAAAAGAAAGGAGAGATACTACCCTAAGCTTTATATAGAAAAACTACCCAAGCATGGACTGGACCCATGCATATACCGACGGTTCTGTAACAAACACTACACAGAACGGAGGGGCAGGAGCATTCCTGAACCTACCAAATGGCAGAAATATAACATTGTCATTCGCTACTGGTAAGTACACAAGCAATTTCAGAGCGGAGGCAGAGGCACTGAGGGCGGCAGTGGAAGAAATGGTGACACATAAAGAAAATGAAAGCCATACAGTCCTGCTCACAGATGCTCTGGCCGTAGTCACAGCGCTAAAAAGCCAGAAAAACACTGAGCTTAATGACTTAAGAGCAGTACTCTGTCAACTATGCCAGCAGTCCGCACCAAAAAGGGTAGTGGTACAGTGGGTTCCGTCACACTGCAACATCCAAGGCAACGAGGAGGCAGACAGACTGGCAAAAGAAGGTGCAAGACTACCACAAACAGATACTAGTATGACGTACGAAGAGTCAAAACGGCTTATTAAAGCCAGATACATGACCAAATGGGAAACTGAACATACCGGCTACACCAAAAACGATGCCTACTACCAGTTGAACCGAAAGGAGCAGGTCGTTGTCTTCAGACTTCGCACTGGCCCCAATAGACTGAGGTACCACCTATTCAACAAATTGAAGATAGGTGGTACCGACGAATGCCCGTGTGGTACCGGTAAAATGACCGCTGAACATCTGCTGCAGAACTGCCCGGCATACGAGGATCAGAGAGAGCAGATGTGGCCATCACCAGTGGAACCACAAGACAAGCTCTATGGCAGTGTTGACAGCCTCAGGATGACCGCCGCTTTTTTCGAAAAAATAATGGTTACTGTCTGACTGCGTACGATGAAGAAGAAGAAGAAGAAGAAGAAGAAGTTTCATTGCTATGATGTATTTAACACAATAAGGCTACAAACCTCTGGCTATCTTTAATGACAAGCTTAGAATACTTTAGTGGTTCCACATATGACTGAGTATATTCTTTCATTAGTTGCAGTATGTTTTTTTAACAGTGCTTAAAATGTCAATCCTCAGATGAGGACAGAACTCAGAAATGATATTCCAGAGCTTCTGCTTCTTGGCAAGAATGTAGAAGCTGGAAAAATTATTCAGTCATTAATGACTGGGGCTGGCAAAATGTTTAACAGCGTCTTTCAAGATGTGAGTATATTTTATTTTTATTCGTCAATCATCAGTGAGTGGTGAGGACAAGATATTTAACTCTTTCACTCTGGTGCAACGCTGTGAAAGTTGTTTTGAGAATGTCGCTGTGTCGGAACAACTTTGAGAGAGTTGTTTTGAGAATGTCGCTGTGTCGGAACAACTTTGGGAGAGTTGTTTTGAGAATGTCGCTGTCTCGGAACAACTTTGGGAGAATTGCTTTGAGAATGTCGCTGTGTCGGAACAACTTTGGGAGAGTTGTTTTGAGAATGTCGCTGTGTCGGAACAACTTTGGGAGAGTTGTTTTGAGAATGTCGCTGTGTCGGAACAACTTTGGGAGAGTTGTTTTGAGAATGTTGCTGTGTCAGGACAACTTTGGGAGAGTTGTTTTGAGAATGTTGCTGTGTCAGAACAACTTTGGGAGAGTTGTTTTAGATGTGGTTGCCAATCATTAATTATAAACTATAAACGATACAGTCTTAGTACAAAATTTAAGTGGTAAATTAGACTTCTAACATCTGGCAGATGTTTTTGTACGATATTCAGTTGTTGATAGTTGTATTTTTGTGTGCGTTTGTATACATTCTGTGTGGTAATTACCTACATTTATGATTTCCCAAATATTTTTTTTGCTGCTATAATACTATGGCTAGTCATTTGCCTACAAGTAATAAAATATCATGGAAAGTGAAAAGGAGTTGTTTGAAATTTCAGAAACAGATAATTTGTTATCAAATTATGAAAGCAATTCAGAAATGTTTGATAAATCAAACACTTCTGATGAGAGGGCATTGCCCTAGCCTGGCCCATCAAACCTCTTTCAAGATATGCACACGCAAGTGAAAGTAAAATACTAAAGAAAACATGAAAATGAATTGTCAATAAGCTATGGAAAGTGGTGTTATTATTTTCATTTGTGACATGAAAACATGGTGTAAAAAATAATTTTACAGTGAAATTTTCAAAATCATTTTGTGATATTTTCTGTTATTGTGAATATCTTGGTGGCCGCATGACAAATTTTCTAAATTCTATTTCTGACACTAAAATCTGATATATTTGAAATTGCGTAATTTCGAAAATGGATTACCATGATGATCTGAGACTAAGATACCAATTTTAATAACTGCAATAGTAACTGGGCCTGGATAAGTTCATATTTTGATTATACTGTTTTGTTGTGTTTTTATTTAATATTAATGATTTTCATCTATACTTACTACACATCTTTTATTATTGACATTTCAATTGTCAAATATATTCCTCTACACGTCATTTTTATAAACAATATATGCTTATTCAGTTAAATAAATCACACATAATTTAGAATTAAAGAGCAACACTCCACTGTCTAAAATATTCAGGAACAATGTGTAAAATTATTCAGGAGTGGAAACGTTAATTGCATTTTTGAAGATGTGAAGAATGTTGATAAAATTGGTCAATAACTATTGAATGGTGCTGGCAAAATGTTTAATAGTGTCTTTGAAGATATAAGTAAATTTTTCACCATTTTCATACTTTAACTTTGCTGTTTAGGACAGAAAGAAAAAAAACACACACTAATGACTATTTATTTACTGTAGTTGTCATCAGAATTAACTATGGTTGATAAATATTTTTAAAATTGTATAATAGACAGAAAAAACCTCATGCAACAGAATATTCAGACTTTAGAACAATAAGTCTAATTAGTCACACAATTAAAATACTGCTCATGATAAAGTAAGAGGGAATAAAAGGTAAATTAGAGAGGAAGGTTTCAGAAGAGCAATTTGGTTTTTGAAAGTACAGTCGGACAAGAGAAGCAATTTTCTGTTTGAGAACTATGTGGCAGAGTCTGTGTTTCACTGAATAGTTACTTATCTACAGGGTTACAATATGTATCCACAGCACGGCACGATTACACACAGTAAATAACACAGTAAACACTCTCCAACAAAATGTGGCATATTTACAACAAAAATCAACAGAAACAATATTAGCAAAAAGAACAAAATACATCTAAACTAAATAATCCTAATATCTTAATTCTTACTGCAACGAAGGTTTTGAGCATTAGCTTTTGAATATTTCCTACAATTAATAAAACACAGTTCTTGCCACTACACTCCCATCCCCTTATCTGCACACTCAACACACTCTCACAAACTCGCCTTCACAATGGTATTATGTTCTCTGGTGATCTGAACATCCACATTCGATCTATTCGTGTATGCTCAGGTGATCTGTGCGTTCAAATGAAATTAGATCATGTCACTTCTAGTCGGAATTGCGTACTTACTTGTGGTCACACACTCAGTCGATCTGTGTATACATATACTTCAGAACACACATCGTTCACTTGGTGTACTGCATATACGACACACATTCAGATCTCTTATAGTCACAGTGTGTCCAACACACAGGGATGTGTATTATCCCCTCCTCTTTTTAACATCTACACAGAACAATATTCAAACAGATGGAGGGGATCTCAGGGCTTGTTATTGGAGGAGTGGCAGTAAGTAACATTAGAAATGCAGATGATACAGTTTTGATAGCAAAAAATGAGCAAAAGTTGCAGGAGCTTGTGACAACAATATACACAATAAGTCAAGAGTTTGGATTAGACATAAACATAAAGAAAACAAAGACTATGATACTTGAGAAAAGTGAAAAGAAGCCATGTATGCAAATAAAAATAAAAGATCCAACTACTGGAACAGATACAGAGTTTCTCCTATGTAGGTCATATAATAACAGAAAAAGGCAACTGTGAAAAATAAATCAGAAAGAGAATAGGTATGGCCAAGATGGTAATCAGCAACATGCAACACATACTGACATCTTCATAATTTGAAGATGAGAGTTATGAGGTGTTATGAATACTTGTCACTACTTTATGTCGCAGAAACATGGACACTAAGTAACAAGTTGGAAAAGAGAATTGAAGCCTTCAAAATGTGGGTATATTGAAGATTGTGTCACATTTCTTGGAAAAAAAAAGAAAACAAATGTGGATGTATTGAAAAAGTTGGAGGTGAAAAGAGAATTAATGACTGAAATCAGGGATAGACAGTTATGCTATTTGGTTAGATAACAAGACTTCCTTGTTAAAGACCATACTAGCGTGTTGGATGAAAGTCAGTCGTTCAAGAGGCAGACAACATTATAAGTTCGGGGATAACATCAGGAGATGGACTGGAAACAAATTTTCAGATTGCACCATTATGGCAAGAGATACTCTGGAGATCTATTGCAGCCAACCTTCGATGCGAAGTTGACACTTGAACTGAATAGACAGAATCACATTCTTTATTGTTTAAAAAAAAATAATGTTCTTAAAAAAAAAGTAGTCAACTAACCTTATTTTGCATTGTTTCAGACCATTTTTGATGTGAAATTGTTTCAGTCCACTTTGATGTGAAGTTGCTTTAGTTCCCTTTTGATGTGAAGTTGCTTCAGTTCCCCTTTGATGTGAAGTTGCTTCAGTTCACTTTTGATGTGAAGTCATTTCAGTTCACTTTTGATGTGAAGTTGCTTCAGTTCCCTTTTGAAGTGAAGTTGCTTCAGTTCACTTTTGATGTGAAGTTGCTTCAGTTCACTTTTGATGTGAAGTTATTTCAGTTCACTTTTGATGTGAAGTTATTTCAGTCCACTTTTGATGGGAAGTTGCTTCAGTTCACTTTTGATGTGAAGTTATTTCAGTCCACTTTTGAAGTGAAGTTGCTTCAGTTCACTTTTGATGTGAAGTTATCTCAGTTCATTTTTGATGTGAAGTTATTTCAGTTCATTTTTGATGTGAAGTTGTTTCAGTCCACTTTTTATGTGAAGTTGTTTCAGTTCATTTTTGATGTGAAGCTGTTTCAGTCCACTTTTGATGTAAAACTGTTATAATTCACTTTTATTGTGGCATTGTATCTGTCTACTTTTGATGTGAAGTGTTGTGTGAAGAGCTGAAGTTTTATTGTTTACCATAAAATTTGTGCTTAATACACACAATTTTTAATGATTTTGTCCAGCTAAAGCTAGGGCGCGTATTATACGCAATAATAAACGATTCGTTTTTCAATACCGCAACTTTTAATTTGAGGGATTTGAAACCCAACTTTTTCATTCTTCATTCCTTGAGAGGTAAGTGCCTTATCTCCCAACTATAGTGATCTCCGAAGTAGAATTAACTAGTATTATATTTTAATATTTCAGATCATAAAATGTGTCAGACTGTCTTTTTGTTTCTATATGGATTGTCTTTTTGTTTCTATATGTTATTTATCTGTACAGGTTCTGCTATTTACAAATGAAGAACTAAAAAATTGCCCTCCACATTTGGTGAAGCATACAGTGAACAGGCACAAAAAGGTAAGTGCTTGAAATCTGTATAATGAAAAATATGTCATTTGTTTATTGACTAAGTATTAAATTAACTAACTTTAAAAATATTGTGCAACATGTTATACATTCACACAATAGTACCGTATTACATTATCAATCAAAATCAATCAATCGAGTAACACTATCTTTCTTTGTTTAATAAACAAAGTAGCATTACACTAGCAGACTCATGCAGAATATCTGCTTGTCAGGTTCATCCCCATTCTGCACCCTTCTCCTACCTCACATCACCATTTCCCTTTATCACCCACCCTCCAACTCGCTTTTCTCTTCCCTTTCTCAATCTTTTCCTGACCCCTCTCACTCTGCAAGTATCTTCCTACCTCAAACGACCCATCTCCCAGTCCATTTTCTCCCTTCTCCAACTCACTGATCTCTTTCTCTCTTAAAACCATCCATCCCTTCTTCCTTCAACTTGTACACCCCTCTCCCTTTCACCCATCTCAGTTTATTTTTGAAATTAATAACTGTCATAATTATTCTGGTCAGGGTCTTGTATTGTAATGGTGTGATTTCGTTTCGACTGCGCACATTATCCTGGGCAATATCATTTCACTTCATCACCCACTTGTGAAAGACATCATCTTCAGTACAAATAGCACATTTTAATATTAGTGAATTAATAAAGGTAGATTTTGTTGCCCAAAAGGAGACACAGAATAGTTAACACTGCAACCCTCTATGCATATCATAAGAGGCAACTAAGGAGGGTTGGGTAAGAGGACGACTGCCAAATTCAGTGAGGTGCCAAAGATTCATAGATGGTTGCTTCCATCAGAGTCAGCACACCACAGCTAACCAAGACTATATTTCCCCACCAAGTAGTAACCATAGCAACAGGCTACATTTGAGCATTCTGGCTGAGAAAATAGGAATTGAAAAAGGAAGAGAAACCCAGTCCTAAAAATGCCCTGGTGAAGAGGAATGTGCCAAACTGAAACACGCAGATATCACATCTTCACTGTAAACTACTACATAATGTCACAGAATGTCCTTTTCTGGACGAACACTGAAGAAGAAGAGGAAGAGTCCTGTAGAAACAATAAGCCACTAGAAAAAAACCACTACACTCGATGGTGGAAAGTCATGGGATCCAAAGCACTGCTATATTAGGACATAAAAGGACATAAAAGGACATAAAAGGAAAAAGACCTAGGAGTTATTATAGATTATACAGGAAAGGTGCGGTAGCAAGTCCAGATGTTAGTAAAAAAGGCTAATGCCATGCTGGGCACGATAAAAAGAAACATTTCCTATACAAGAATGGAAGTAATAGTCAAACTATATAAATCATTGGTGACACCTAAATTGGAGTACTCTGTTCAGGTGTGGAATCCATATCATAGAGGTGGATATAAACATACTGGAAAGGATACAAAGAAGAGCTACAAAAATGATCGCAGGGTTTCAGAATTATAGTTATGAGGAAAGACTATAAAAAAACTAGTCTTCAGTGTCTCAAACAAAGAAGAATTCTAGGTGGCTTATTACAAGTTTATAAATTAATAAATTAAAAGGGTAAATTAGATTATACCAAGTTTTTCAAACTACGACCAGCTACAAGAACAAGAGGGCATAGCTACAAATTGTCTAATGCCAGGTTCAGATTAAATATTGGACAATACGTTTTAGTCAGAGAGTGGTGAATTCTTGGAGTGCATTTCTGCAGGATGTAGTGGAGACAGAGTCAGTTAATGTATTCAAAAATAGATTGGTTTCTCACAGCATTCCTAGTATCAGTGGAGTGGAATAAACTGGTTGTAAACAGACTGTAAAACCTTCTAAACCAGTATAAAGAAGTTAAATTAAGTATATAGAATCCCCAAGACCTAATTGCTCAGTGAAGCTGATTAATAATAATAATAAGAAAAAGATGGCAGAAATTGATGAATTAAGTCAAATAATACATTTTAGAATAAAATATCCTTGTAAAAAAATCATAAAATAACATTTAGTTTATTCTATTTTTCTAGCTATCCCCATTCCATTGTGCAGCGGCAAATCCCAACAGCAAGTATCTAGAAAAGCTTTTGTCTGTAATGCCTGAAGTCCACACCAGTGACGCTTTGGGTCGTGCTCCAATTCATTTTGCTGCAGGATGTAGCTCTACATCGACACTGCGTCTGCTGCTTAATTGGTAAGAATACTGATCTGTTATTATAATCATCAGTATGTAAATGTTTATTTCAATATTATGGATTGTAGCTTTGTCATGATAAGTATGACTTTTCTTAACTGCACATTTTCAACATCGGTTTGACCTAGAGAGACAGATTGCGAAATGATGACATTCCAAAAATTTGTCAGAACTACCTATTGTATAGAGCACACTTTCATACCAAAAAATGTTATGGTTCAGTCATCTCCTGAGAATACACGCTGATTATCTTCCACTGTTTGCTTACAACACAAGAAAATCTAGCTATGGTGCTTAAGTGATGCCACACTGCAAATGGATAGATGACGATATAGTGATCCTGCATTGACACAATCTTATGACAACTGAAGCAGCGAATATAGCCATTGACAGAAGACTTAAGTTCTCCAGGATGCTCAATGGCAGAAGTGAATGGAAAACTAACATTCAAAAATTTTATTTCTACTTGTAACAGTTATTGATCGGGGAGGGGGGGGGGGGGGGGGGGGGGGCTGAAGATACAGAAGTGAATGAGAAAGAAGACAGCAGCCAACAACTCATAGCTGGCTGCTTGTATCAGGGTCAGTGACCCATATCTAATTGCCTACTTGAGTCAACGTGAAATCAGAAGAAAAATCAGATCCTTATGAAATTTGTCTAGCCAGAACTGATAAACAGTACTAGGGACATGGTCACCTACATCAATCAACAAAATACTTCTTGTTCTTTGTCAGCTTTCATAAATGATCATGTCTGTCCATATGACAAAATGGACAATGGTTTTAGGGCTAGATGATGCACTATTCTTGTCTTTCTTTATTTTTCACCTTATGGGCAACACATAGATGGCTCCTTACAGGAGCTTGTGTCAAAGTACTTTGTGTGTTCTTTCAGTTCTGGTTTCTTTGTGTAATACAGGGCGGGTCAGCTGTTCTTTTCTCTCTCTCTCTCTCTCTCTCTCTTTCTCTTTCTCTCTCTCTCTCTCTCTCTCTCTCTCTCTCTCTCTTTCTTTCTCTCTCTCTCTTGTAAGATAAAATGATACTCACACAGACGCTCTCCTTTAACCTACATTCTCCAGTGCATCATTCAATTTTCTTTCAATACTAATAATTAATTGCCTATCACAAGCAAAGTTGGTGACTTGTACTGTGAGATGTGGCCTCATATGGCTGTAAAGACTAATCCTGACATGGCAGACTTTGCCGAACCCTGGGCACTTTTTCTGTGGAGTCGTGTGTTTTGTTTTTTCAGGCGTCACGGATTTTTCTCAGCCTTTGCGGAAGTGTTTCACTCTACGATCTGAGCACCTTTGGTGACTAGTAAACCAGGTCAAGGTTTTTGTGTAAGCAAGTCCCAGTAAATGAAATCAGTTTTGAAGCTTTTCAGAAGCATTTTCAAAGAGTCTGTAGCATTTCATTTGTCATCAGGCATGTGGTCAGCATGACCAGTCCATCTTGTTTTTTTCTGTTTACAGAAGCATATGGATGCTCTTCTTCTTCAATGTTCATCCGCAAAAGGACGCTGTGTCACAGTTTACAGTGAGGCTGTGATATCTGCATCTTTCGGCCTGATCATCTGATTTTAGTTAGCTTTTTTGGTACAAGTTTTGACTTCCTACTGTGATCCTCATTCTCTTAATCAAACACAACTCTCCAAGGCTGTTGCTTGGAGGCATAAAATAGTCTTTGTCAGCTCTGGTTCGCTGATGCTGATGAAAGCAGCCAGCTAAGAGTTGCTGGCTGCTGTCAATTCATTTATTGTGCTGTATCTTTGGCTCCTATATAGATGTTCAATACGTTGAACTTGCTAAGATTTAAGATTTAGGCACTTTGTCCTTCCACTCGGTGATGAGCTGACTACGCAGACAGCTCTAGTGAAAATGATTTAGCTGTCTGATGTGTCTGCTATACACTGTCCATGTTTTGCAGGCATGTAACAAAGTGGTTGACACTACAAAACCAGAAGCAGTTAAGAAGTATAACGTGATAAAAGAAATGTAGTCTCAATTCTTCATCTAACATACATTTTGTTTGAATATTTCTGCTACCTTTATTCTGTGTAAAATATATTTTGTTATTTAGGGGAGCTAACCCAAGCCAGGCAGACAGCAGCGGAAAGATACCACTTATTTATGCTATTGAAGCCAACAGACCAGAAAATGTGTTACTCTTGCTTGAAGAAGCTAAGAAAAGTAAGCTTTGTGTGATTACTGCATTTTTGTAAGAACAATAAGGCATATGTAAAATGGTAAGAATGAAAATGTAATCTAGACCAGGCATCAGTTCAGCTCATTTTGCATTCACCATGTTGTAGGTCGGCCGCAATGGATCTCCAATGACTTAAGTCTCTTGCTTTGTTGGTGCAGTCTGACATACTTTTCCCGTTCCAACTCTTGATATTGCCCCACTTAAAGCGTTCTTTCCCTCTGTTTGCTCTTTACTTTTTTTGCCAGGACAGTTTTCACCATAGTCTTTTAACTCATTCACTCCCTCAAGCCAATACATCAGCTTCCTGATTTTTCCAGAACACCCAGGAGCCGGTATATTGGCTTTTGCAATGGTGTTTACAAAATCACATATTTTCCCATTCCTAGTTCTCCTAAATGTTTTATTTTGGTTATTTGTGGAAGGCTTAGATTTTGTACTTTTCATTTCCAGAAGAATTAGTGTGAGTTTCATTGAAAAAATGTTTATTTTCGTACTTGGAAACAAACATTTTTTTAGGAGGACAGTCTTAAATCTAGCCCATGCCCCTTTAGTCAGACCAAATAGAGTTTCAACAGTACAAGCTCGGTAATAGTTAGATTATATTATTGCTAATGGTAGTGATGATGAAGATATCGATTGTTGTTATTTCAATTTCTCTATCTAGTCTTAGTTCTAAGTTGAGTAATGAAAGTGAAACTAAATCTACCGATGAGGGGTTGGTGCCCTCTTTTGTCTCAAGCAATGGTAGTAACAGTTATTCACTTAATTGAACAAATTCTGAACTGTTGCCTCAATTATATTCACTTAATTGAACAGATTCTAGACTGTCTCAATTATATTCACCTAATTGAACAGATTCTAGACTGTTGTCTCAATTATATTCACTTAATTGAACAGATTCTAGACTGTTGTCTCAATTATATTCACTTAATTGAACAGATTCTAGACTGTTGTCTCAATTATATTCACTTAATTGAACAGATTCTAGACTGTCTCAATTATATTCACCTAATTGAACAGATTCTAGACTGTTGTCTCAATTATATTCACTTAATTGAAGGAAAGAATGCCCTTTTATCAATGAAAACATGTCATTATTAACTTCTTGCTATAAATGCTTTGAACTAATATTGAATTATGTGAAATAGTGGTGAGGAAAAGCTTTGTGTGTTTAGTTTAGTTTAGCAGAAGAATCAATGTCATTGCACATGGTTTAATCCATAAGTGCTCTGTTCTTCTCCATATTTTTTTTGAGAATCAGCATAATGTACTAACTCCGTAGCACTGGTGAGGATTCCGTAATAGATTGGGTAGATTTATAATATAATTTTGAATTTTGCCCGGGCAGCGGCCGGTTAGCCTACTCTTTTCAATTTCTAACTGCAGAGAGATTTTTAAAGTGCACGGCACTGCACCCGTGCGTCTGATCTCTACTAGCCAAAGATTCAGAGACATACAAGAAAGTCCATGTGAAAATTAAAGTAACAGCCTCTACCATTATTTGAACCCACAACTTCCAGCACCAAAGGCTAACGTCTTACCTCGAGAACACTCAATCCCCTTTTGTGACTATGGCTCTATTGAAGCATTATTTGAATACAGTTTTAATCCACAGTAAAAAAATAGTAATAAATAATGTCAGTGTGCGTTTTATTAAATGTTGGCAACCACTTAGATACCCAAAGAAACCATTAGACTATGACCCATGGATTGTGCATTACTGACCTAAAGGATTGTTGTGTTTAATTACATCACAAATGGATTGTGAGTGGTAATTTACATGCCATATCTGAATCACTTGACCAAAGTTTGATCTGAATTACGTGACGAAAGTTTGATCTGAATCACATGAAGAAAGTCCAATCTGAATCACATGATGAAAGTCATATCTGAATCACATGACGAAAGTCTGATCTGAATCACATGATGTAAGTCTCATCTGAATCACACATCTCATAGCTATGCTTTAAGTGCACATCATGTAATTTCATTATTGACTATTGTTACTGAAAGAAATGTTAATTACAGAAGGAGCTGAGGACACATTAGCTGACAAATTTGGAACAGGTGGAGTAAACAGACGCATCAAGAACAGCAGTACGCCTCTTCACATTGCAGCGGAGAAGAAATTTTATGTAAGTCTGAGCTATAACTATAAGAGAATGAGATGTAATGTTTCATCAGCTGCAAAATTGCCCGACATACGAGGACCAGAGAAAGCACATGTGGCCATCACCAGTGCCAACACTAGACACGCTCTATGGCAGTGTCGACAGCCTCAGGGTAACAACTGCTTTCTTTGAACAAATTCAAATTGACGTCTGACAGCGTACGAAGAAGAAGAAGAAGAAGAAGATATAATGTTTCCTTCTACTTGTGCTGTTAAGTGTTGTAGGAAGCTTTAGTTGGTTATCTTGAGCCAAGTCTGTTGTGTCAGTTGTTGTAAGCCCTTGTAAGATTTCTGTTATGCTATCCATCTGTCTGCCATGCAGTTTGTCTCATGCATTGTGGTCAGATCTTTATGTATTGCAAGCATGCAGTTGTAATTAACTGAACTTAGCATATTTGTATTTGTTTAAATGGCTCTGTAGAGTCTGTTGACAACCATTTTCCACCGCATAACAAAACCAAAAATAGCCAAGTGCTTCCTTAATTAAATTATGTGCATAGTTCAAAAGTTCATAATTGACCCAGTCCTCAAACGGGTAACAGTCAATCTTGCACTAGCCCCAACTCTGTCTCCAGTTGTTAAGATTTGTCACAAAGTGACTAGTGGATGATTGGATAGTCCATGGAATCTGTCCAGCTTGGTCTTACTGACTCTGTAGGGATCTGGACTGATGGATCTGGAGTTGGCATTGGCCATTTCTTTCCTGATGAGATAAACAACATGACATTATAATTGCAGATTAAAGATTGCCACCCCACTATTGACATGCACGAAAGAGGAGCAGCGTTCTGTTATCCGTTTTTTCACCGAAACCTATAAAAATTCATCGGCGAATAAAAGTCCAGTCTAGTGATGCATACCTTTCACTTCAGCAAGTGTATGATTATGAGTGGAGTAAAAAGTTACAAAATGGCGCGAGTTTTGTGACAGACTGTTCACAATAGGGTCAGTCACACCGAGTAGTCATCATAGAGGAGATTGCACCCATTGACCGCCTCGTAAATAAAATCACAGATTGACTGTGAATGAAATTTCTTCACATCTGGACATCTGTCAAGGCTCAGCGCACTACATAATACAAGATGTGCTACAGTACCACAAAGTGTCTGCCACAGCAACTTACTCCAGAATTGAAAAAAACAATGCGTTGATGCCTGTCAGGAACATTTGCGGCGCGTTGACTTGGCAACTATTTTGCTCGCCAGGGAGCTAACTGGTTTTAATTGATTGATTAATTTATGATTATTGGTTGTTATAATTTACAGCAAGGTAGCGAAGTCTGGGCTGGACGTTCTGCTCGTTAAAGGAAAGTGAAGCGTCTGATATAGCCTCTGCTTTCTAGGTGTAGAGATCGCCGCTGGATTCACTGTTCAGCTTGCCATTCAGAAGTTTCCATACCAATGGCCTCTCCTACATTATTGTGTCCCTAGCAGCATCTTTATGAAGTGCACCCTGTTTCTTACAGAGCCTGCTGTGGGGAGCGACCGAGTACCCCATGGTATAACTGGGCGGGCAGATTGGGCTTATTAGCCTTGGTTGGCAGCCAATCTAAGAGAAGGTAAACTCTGACTCTAAACTCGGGTAGACAAAGCTCATTAGCCTGTTCAGGTAATTTGCCTAGGAGAGGAGGAACTCTGATTTTAAACCCACAAGTCCCAGGGAGTGTTTGCTAGTCTTGGGACGATGAGAGTCTCATCGGATGTCTCGAGTAACTAGCATCTGCGGGCAATGACTTCACTGCCTTGTGGAAACAAAACTCAGGAGAGGTTAGAGCTACGGGAGTAAACCCAGACAGAAAATCCACAGTGGTAGCACCTAAGGTGGATGATTTCAAAATTGCAAACTCATTCCAGCAGCTCCTGCAGCTGAGCCAGTGTCAAATTGTCATGCTTTGTATTCCTTTGGATTACACCAGGGAGGCAGAGAGGGGGATCCTGCAGTTTTGGCAGCCCAGGGTCTCCAAAATCAGCGACCAGACTTGCCCTCTGAGAGGCTACTCACAGGGTGCTACGCGCATGGTCTGCAAAGACTGAGACGCCTATGATGATGAATTTACACTCTTTACTTATATTGTTCCCTTTTCTTATTATCAGGAGATTTCCAAGATTTTACTTGAGTTTGGGGCACAAGTGAATGCTAAGCTGAGTGTCAGTTCCAACCAGGTGACTCCCTTGATGAACGCAGCAGCCAGTGGTGACTTGAAGATGGTGCGTTTGCTAGTAGACCATGCTGCTGAGGTTGAACAAAAGGGTAAGAGTTTTGTCATCTTGTCTCATTTTTTAAACATTTATTCAAAACCTTGAAACTGCTTATGGAGCAAAGGTCTTCAAGAAATATTCACCACATCTGCTTATTTTGTGCCGACCATTCAAGCTCTGGCAACGACCTAATTTCTTTCAAGTTTGTGACAAGTTTTATTCTCCATGTAAGCCTTAGTCTGCCCCTATGTATTCTGCTCTGTGCATTACAGAACAAGTACTGTATGGTAATACTATCAACAGTAGTCCATAATGTGTGCTTGATGCAATGATAGCATCTTCTCATCCCCTCAAGTGTCATTGGAATCTGTTTTGTTTCAATGTTAAGTCTACATCAGTGACCTTATTATACCATTTTAAACCTTATATTCAGTGTAGGGGAGGCAAGGTATCAGGGGTTAGTGAACTGGCTTCCCAGCCGAGCAATCAAGTTGGTAAGGGATTTTTCCTATCTCAAAACAACTACTGTAGTCAACCCAGCCTAAAAAACAGGCACCAGAATAATCTAGGAAAGTAAAAGCGGCTTGTGAAATGTTAACCACATCATCCCTAGTGTGCTGTTTGTCAAGAAAAATACGGGTCTAACAACATATTTCGCAAAATGCCCCATTGACACTTTAACAATATCTTTACTGTTTTTTTACTTATTCATTGATCTTATTTCATGGAAATTTTTGTTGAACCTCATGTTACAGAGCAACACAAGAAGACATCAGAATTAAAGATTTGTTATTTAGTTGACGACTAATTTTCTTTGATTTCTATCAGTTCCCCAATGTAGTTAAAGCACCTCACGTCTTTTGTATACATATTAAGATATCCTTATGAGTACCACTTATTATGTATATATAATTATCATTGTAGATGAAAGTGTCCACATCCTGTAAAGGTGAGCTCCCCAACAAAATCTAGTTAGTGATAGGAACATTAAATCTCATGATTTGTGTCAATCCATTGACAATGTTCCCATCGCATGGGACCCTGAGGCAGAATGTTAGCTCTTTGATTCTCGCAAATCCCAGCATGGCCAGGACAGTAGATCCACATAAGTTCCCAGAGGTTCGAGGTCTCTATGTCTACTATCCACTCATACCACAACTGGTCCTTCGGCACTTTCTGAAACAAGGATTGAGAATTAGTGATGATTGTGACCCTCATTACAGGGAATCATAGTTAGTCATACCAGAACCGAAGTCATTGTCTCGATCTAGGTTCTCAAGCCGGATATTGATGCCAAATATACACCACTCCTCGCAACAGCAACAACCCAGCCTCTCACTCTAGCCGAGAAACCCCAGCCGTTTTTCTTACTATGTAGCACAGATCCATCGGTATATATGACAACATCAATATCCTGATACTTCACTAATTAGATGTTAAATCTCGAGGACTACTTTCCCATTTCACCAGTCTTTTTATTTTCTCCCCTGGATGATGATGATGACCCTGTAGTAGTCTCTCTTTACACACACACACACACAAGCACTCGCACAGGCATGTGTATGCGCAGACGCGCACGTGCAGACACACGCGTAGACAGACACACACACACGCGCAGACAGACACACACACGCGCATAGACACGCGTGCATAGACACGCGTGCATAGACACACCCGCAGAGACACACGCGCAGAGACACACGAAGAGACACATGCGCAGGCACGTGCGCGCGCTTGGTTAGCTTCTGTTTACAACTTGCTTGGAAGGTTACAGTTAGCATACTCTATTCTTGTCAGGTACCACTCGGACGAAGTGTTTTGTAACACTCAACTAGTCTCACTTGTTGCTCAGTATGCCTGAAATAGATACAGAATGACTAGAAAACTAGAGTGGTCTGCAGTGGTCTCTGTGTATGACACAGACAAGAATAGCACCCCTGTCCCACAGAGAGCATGTCAAAAGTGGCAACTAACAGTGTGATATGGCATAACACCGGCCATGGTTAGGTGGTGTTAGGCATAGATGGCGTCTAACAGGCATCAGGTCTACTTTGCTCTAGTAGTTGAGTCTATTAAGATGGACTCGCACATCGGTTAACCACACTCTGTGGCACTTGTCCCAACACAGAGGAGTAATAAGCTGCTCAATCCTAGTCAGCTAAGCAGGAAATCCTGATCTACATCCAGCTCATGCCAGAGCTGCTACCTGCACAGGGGCACCCACCCCTTTTGAAGTACATGTCGACTAAAACTAAGACTAGAGAATAACCGTACAAATGGAGATCAATGAAAGACTTAACTTGCATCTATAAACTGGATGAGCATATAAAACTATTTTGAGAACAGTTAAACAAATAAAAATCAGGGATCAAGATGCTGAGCGGCGCATGAGCTGCAGGGGTCAGCGACCCATAGCTGACTGCTAGTGTCAGGGCTAGCAAACCAGAGCTGCCAAGACCCTTCTACACCTCCACGCGATGATCCTGGAAAACAGGCTGCAGGAGGGCAGACTGGCTAAGGAGAAGGGATTGAAGAGGGAATGCTAACCCGGTACTTAAAAAAATACTTGCTGAAGTCAGATGTCTTGGACCAAAAGGTGCAAATATCGCAGTCAAGCTGTAAACTACTACACAACGCATTCCATAACTGGACTACATTCTGCTACTTAAGCCCTTTCAGTGTTTGGTAGCGGGAGATTGAGAACGAACGAAGCCAAGCCAAGCCAAATAAAAATAATACAAATGGAGATCATTGAAAGACTTAACTTACATCTATAAACTGGATGAGGATATAAAACTATTTTGAGAACAGTTAATAAAATTAAAATAAATAAACTGCTCGTAATTCTTCAGACTTATTCTTACTATTATGCAGATCGTATGGGGTGCACAGCTGTGATCCATGCATGTATGAATGGGGCTACAAGTGTTCTGTCCTACTTCCTAAACATTGGGGCAAGTGCTGAAAGGGCAGACAGTTCCGGAAATACACCTCTTCATTATGCAGCAGCCTATGGCTGGTTCTTTACAGTTAGACTCTTGCTGGAGGCAGGTGCTGATTCTAATGTTGGTAATATGTGGAAGGTGAGAACTATTTTTGAATAATTAAGAGAAAAGTTAACAAATAATTTTAGCATATATCTTGATATCTACCATAATGCACAAAAAGTAACATAATTTACAGTTTACATAGTAGAAACAGCAAAGAGGGCGGGCGCATAACAGGCCATGTAATAGTTCTATTCTTGCTCTTGTGTTTTAGTCCATTATGGAAGCGCCTGGCTATAGATTTGACTAGAATTCACACTAGTTGACGTCTTATACTTATGTCCACTTAAACATGTTTGTGATTTGCTATTTGGATTAGTTAATTTATTAATTTTTAAATATTTTGCGTTAGATTATTTTGGCATGGTCTTTGACTATTAGAAATAGTATTTCAGTATCACTGTGGCATATTTCCATGATCCAGTGCACACGACTGAACTTTGTGAGATTGGCGCCCTGTTTGTTGACAGGCAATTTTGGTGTGGCCGGCAAATGTACACACAGGCCAATAATGGACAAACACATCCTCTGGAAGAGATCGGGTTCTGCCTGGTCAACAACATGCCAATGACACATCACTCACATGCTGAGTGATGCCCCTGCGACCTCTTGAGGTTAGGTTATGACACGATAAGACAAGACAGTAGAAGAAACTGAAAATTCAGTCTGCAGAGTCTTCTAAACCAGTATGATGATGTTAAGTTAAGTTAAGACCCATCCTTGCCTTACTCTCTTTGGTTTTATTTGTTGGAAATTTCATTTTTATTTTTCAGTGACAACAATTATCTTAAGGAGTATTTCTTACCATTTTAAAAATTGTTATTCTAAAGAATATTGTCAAAAAAAGTTAATATAGCAAACTTAGAGCTTTTCACATTAAAATATACATTGACAAATATGTGTATACGAAGGTAGCATAGTCAATAGGTAACACATAGATATTTGAAAATAAATAAATGAAAAATGAACTTGAAAACTATTTATAATTGCACTCAATTTGTTCCTTATTTCTCAACATAATTTGCACCAAAATTGATACACTTATTCCATCACTTCATCAGTGCAAGGACAAGCCCATTTGGTTTTTTGGTGTGTTTGTCAGTCAGTTTTCTGGGTACCCATTGTGAAAACACTTTCTGGAAAACCAATCCCCCCATTTTAGCTCGGTCTCTCGCGGCAGATGGGTACCCCATCTGTCGAGTGCATCGCACAAAGCACGAACTCCATAGTTCCAGCAATGAACCCAGGGATCTCCGGAAAAAATTGACATCATGGACCAACCATCGCAGCTCGAAATCGAACCCCGACCGTCTGAACACTAGGCAAACGGCTAGACCACTTCGCCACAGAGACCCCCAATGACGGCATTAAAAAGTACCAATTACATTTTTCAGTTTGTGACCTACTTACTCTTGTACTTGAAAGTAGCAAATATTTAGGTAAACTGATGATTTTCCTTTTTTGCCTTCAGACCACCCCAGTTGCTGTTGCTTATTTCAAAGGTCACATTGGCATTGTCCGAGAGTTGCTTAATAATGGCAAAGCTAATATCAACTTCCCTGATGATCATGGTAAATTTGATTTACACATTTTGTTATTTTACTGTTTCTCTTTTTTGTCCATCAAACATTTTGTCACACTGCATTGACAATGTTTTTGATAAGTAAAAAGTAATGCTGTAATACCTTTTATTTGCTTATATATGGAAAATATACAATAATAATATAAATGTAATTATAACATGTGTGCAAGCACCATGAAAACAAAAACAACTAATATGCCAGCCAACATTACCTGGCACTCATAGGCTGATCAGTCTCTGAAGACCATGCACGGGGCACTCTGTGAGTAGACTCACCAGATCGCTAGCATAGGCGCTGAATATGGAGACCCTGGGCTGCCAAAACAGCAGGATCCCCTTCTCAGCCTCACTGGTGTAAGCCAAGAAAATGCAGAGCATGAACATTTGGCACCAGCTCAGCTGCAGGAGCTGCCAAAATGAGTTTGCAATTTTGAAACCTTCCACCTTAGGTGCTACCACTCCGGATTTTCTGTCTGGTGTTACTCCCATAGCCCTATCCTTTCCTGAGGTTTCCACTAGGCAGTGAAGTCATTGCTTGCAGATGCTAGTTACTCAAGACATCCGATGATACTCTTATCGTCCTAGAACTAGCCAGCACTCCCTGGCACTTGTGGGTTTAAAATGAGAGTTCCCCTCTCCGAGGCAAACTGCTTGAACAGGCTAATGAGCTTTGTCACGCTGATCACCTCATTAGCTAGGCTGCTGTGAAAACAACCCGTTTCCATGAAGGGCTACAAGGAAGCCAAGGTGAGGGTCTTGGCCAGTATATTTTGCCTGACCCTGACTAACATGTCAGATAAGTATGTTTTGTCTGACCAAACATTAATCTTCCTTATTCTTTTCGTACCATGAAACTATTTGCTAAAATATTTTTTGTTTTTCCCCTATTTTGTATGCACAGCAATTTAATAGTCTTTATTTAACTCAGAAATATCTGGTTAGGCATAACATCATTCATTTTAATTATTCTGATTCTACAATTATTATTTAGTGTTACCACAGTTCTATACAGTTTAACTGCAATGACAGTTTGCTTTGATTTGCTTCTTTCAGGTATGACAATGATTTTCCATGCCTGCACCCAAGACCTGAGACAGAGTGACCTATGTGAACAGATCAAATACATGGTAGAGGAGAAAGGAGCACTTTGCTCACTTAAAGACAACAAAGGCCAAACTCTTGTATGTGATCATAATGCAACCCATTTCTTTAACTCAATTTACTTCATTGTGCCAATGTTGTAATGGTTCACAGCTTATATTTTGTAACACATGGGATTTGACACATTAGCTCTCTGTGCAGTTCATATAAAAACACCTAATGACCTTCACACCATGTAATCTAATGTTTGTTAATGATATTCCTAACACCTGACCATCAGCTTGACAACTAATGAACAGTTATTTATACCAACTCTGTGCTGTCAGTGTCAGACTTGGCACTTATCCAAGGCCCCAAAGAAGAAAATATCAACTTGTGAAATAAGATCTTTAAGAAATGTCAGCGGTGTCACCAGGAGAAATAAAATAAGAAATGAGGACTTTAGAACTCAAAGGCAAAGGCCGCTCTCCATCGTCGACGATGATGGCATAATTAAATTTGCTAGCACTATATTTAGCAAGGATTAACTGCGCTACTTTTTATCCTCACTCTCTCGTCTCAAGCCGCCCGACCCCAGGGGCAAGTCAAAGACAAGATGACTAGGGGGCGACTATGAGATGCAGGGGACTCCGCATCCAGGGGAGTCCGGAGTCCAACTCACACTAACTGATCACGAGGCCAATGGGTAACCACTGCGCCACGGAATCCCCACTTTAGAAATATGCGGAGAACTGTCCATAGTATTGAATACATTTCAGGATCAAGATCCTGAGCATTGGATGAACTATAGCGGTCAGCAACCCAAAGCTGACTGCTCGCGTCATGGCTAGCAAACTAGAGCCTTCTACACCTTCACGTGGTGATCCTGGATAACAGGCTGCAGTAGAGCAGACTGGCTAAGGAGAAGGGATCGAAGCAAAAAAGGCGTAACCTGGTTCCCAAACATGCCTGGTACAGTCAAATGTGTTGGATCGAAAATTTCAAATATCGCAGTCAAGCTGTAAACCATGGCACAAAGCATTCTGCTCTCTGGACAACATTCTGCTCCTTGCAAAGCCATTATCAGGGCTAGGTAGCTGGAGATTGAGAACGAATGGTAAGAAGAAGAGGAAGAATACATTTCAAGACAGAAAATAGGTTGGTTAGGTCATCTCCTGAGACTTACCCTGCACACTTATAATGCAAGAGGTTTTGACTACAATGGAGAACTTGAGGTAGATGGATAGATGACAAAAGAACAATCCTCCAACAACATGGGCTTTCAAAATGGCTGATGCAACACACTTTTCTCAAGAACGACAACTTTTGCTCCCATTGATGCTAACCTGCCAAAGTGGATGTACTACTAAACTGAACAATGCAGCACCCATTTAGATTAAAAAGACTTTTGAGCTGAAAGCATAGCTGTAAAAGTATGGTCTATTTTTGATTTGAGTCATTTATTTTGGGGGAATTTCTGAGTTGCAGTGTCTATTATGAACAGCACCAAACTTGAAAAAGCTATAATTGCTGTGTTTTTTTCCATTTTGATGGAGTGCAGCCCACTGGTAAGAATAATAGGATTGAGAATAAAAAAGCCAGCTGAAACTGAATATGTTGGAGCAAACGGCACATTTTTTGCAGCCTCGCTGTAAAACTATTACACAATGTCCTTTTCAGAATGAATGCAGGAGAAGAAGGAGAAGAACTATCACAATTAACAATTATCACTATGTCACATATATTTGAAGCCCCATGCCAAATGTCATTCATTGAATTTGTTTTATGTTGTTCTTATATGGTATTCGTTCTGAAAAGGACATTGTGTAGTAGCTTACAGTGAGGCTGCGATATCTGCACCCTTTTTTCTAACACATCTGGTTTCAGCTGGCTATTTTGGGTATCGGTTTGCCTTCCCATTGTGATCCCTATTCTTTTAGCCAGACTACACTGGTAACGCTGGTTTAGTTATAATGGTTTTCATGGCCGTCACATGGAGATGGAAAAGGGTCTTGGTCAGCTCTGGCTTGCTAACTTTGAAACGAGCAGTCAGTTATGAGTCACTGGCTGATGTCAACTCATTTGCTGTGATGCATCTTTGACTCTCATTTTGGTTTGCAATATGCTTGACATTGAAGGGAAGGTTTGTTATCATCAAAACTAATGTATGGAAAAATCTCCAAAAATCTGGACTGAATAATCTTGAACTCGTTTACATATTTAACAAAATAATATTTCACTCATCTTTTTCTGCTATTGTCGTGTTTTTAATTACACAGAGAAAGACTTGATTGACTGATTTGTTGTTTGGTTGGGACCTATGATTACACTCTTCCCTATTTTTTTTCCTTCTTTATTTTACTGTTATACTTACAGTAGTGATGCAGTTATCATCATTATAATTGGGTTGTTTTTTTTTACCAATCAGCTTCACCATCTTGCAGATGTATTTGTAGGAGCAGCTGGAACAGATAACGAAAAGGTATTTCTGTCTGTCATTGAATAATTATAAGATCAATTCCTGTTTTATTATTTGAAAGAAATGTTGTACACAATTTTCTCTAAAGCTTTGGAGAATTGAGAAGAGGTATAACAAATCATTTAGTAAGTAATAGACTACACAATTTTACAAATTGACTAATCTAGATTGATATTCCCTCTGTAATTAACATTTTCAAAGAGAAAATGAGCACATCTTATACTGGTCAGTTAGGCAATGGCAATATATATAACACTATATGCCCCATAAAATTTGATGTGTTTTCATCAATACTTTGAAATATTGCTGATAACTTAACTTAACATAACGTCTCTATACTGGTTTAGACGATTCTACAGAGTCTGTATACAACCAGTTTCTTGGAGGGTGGTTTAACTGATGTACGAGTTCATCACAATATGCTCAAACACTAGAGCTAAGTAGACATTCAGCCAATTAGGTACTATCTATAGCTGCTCTTTCATAGATGATGATGAAGATATAATCCTTTTAGCTGTGAGCTGATTGCTCTTGACAGTCTAATGTTTCCGGAACAAAAGCACACATCTTCCTGAGTTTAAGTTTATAAAATGTCTTTTGCCCTAGAGGAATCATAAAATTGATGGGTGGGTATGGGCATATCTTTTGAGAATCCCAGAAAGGGGGCAGCCAAGTGCATCAGTATCCCAGGATCATCATGTCCTGCCAGGGACATAGCACACACATCTGAGTCAGTTAACTCATCATTCCTCAGTTGGTCATGCCAGCTCTTCTGGAGATCATCACTATAAGGTAAAGGTAAAAGCAAAGGTCAGTCACATAGCAACAATTGCCATCTGGGATGAAGATAACTTTTTATCTGCTAAGCCACAGCCTATATCAGATGGGGTGGCCAGTTCCCTTCCTTGCTGTTTAACCTTCCTCACTCATACATCAGGTACTCATTTACAGCTAGGGCGACTGGAAGAGCGGTCATACCAGGCACAAACCATAGCCAAATTAAAAAAAATAAATATTTGCTTGGACAAATTACTACCCTAGTACACAGGCATACAATTTTCAATATATTTGTGAATGGTTCCTTCCATTTTCTATGGTTTCACCTGCATGATTGCAGATAGGTTATAACACTTGAAGTGTCCAAAATGTTTACATATTAACCTTTCTGACACCACATAAAAAAATTACACAATTTTCCCTGCAGCTGAATGATTTTTTAGCATTTCACATTTTACTATGGTTGTTGACTTTGTGAGTCTATGACCTTTTTTATCAATCAATAACTTCACTGTGTAACAACATCGGCCATAAAATGTAAATTAATGTCAGTTGTGATCTCACGACTATGACACAGAAAAGGTTAAGAAGTGGATCTCCAACATGTTTTGTTTTTCTATCGCACACAAATCTACTTTTATACAACAGCCACACGACTTTCATTTTATCTTTTTGATGAAGTAAATCATTGACTTCGGGAGTTTGGAAGTAGATGTAAATGTGGCACCAGAGAATGTGCATCCAGCAAACTACAGGAGCCTTCATCATCTATACCCTTCATCATCTGCTCAATGAAACAGAACACCTATGGGTCTGCCTAGAGTGAAGTGATGTTGGTTCTGCTTAGCATAATTTAACATTTATGTGATTATTCCTACTCATCTACAATGCTGCATTGCTCAACCTAATTGTCTTTACCTCTATCCACTGAGCGCCAAGTATTTTGTCACTAGAAATGTCCAAAATAATTTAGTTTTCTAATTTTTATCTTGATTGTGACTTCTTTCTTCACTATTAATAATTATTCAAGTAATGGTTTTGTCATTGTTCATAAGGTCACAATTAGTATGTTCTGATACATTTTCTTTGCAGATCAAAGCCTATGAGCAAAGTGTGGCAATAGCTGAGTTGCTTCTAAAGAATGGCTGTGAACTGAATGCTCTTAACGAAAGGGGATATACTGCTGTGATGATAGTTTTAGAAAAGGTATGGAATGATACCTGTGTTTGTTAGAGTCAGTTTTTGAGAAATTAATTTAATATACATTATAAAATTATGCTTTCAAGAAATTGTAAGATCTCTTAGTTGACCCGCACAACAGCAAGGCCAGTTGCCCTTGTGCAGGTCTCAACTCTTGTGCTAGTTGGTGGTAACTGGTAGGTGCATTTCTCTGCTTAGTGGGCTGGGCTTGAGCAGAACTGCATTTTTTTTGTTTTGTGCAGGTCCCAGCTCAGTTCTCAGTTGGTTCTGTCTCGGGCACGGGTTGCCCAGTGGATGGCTAACTTAGGATTGTGAATGCTGTGCAGCTCATGGAGGGGGGGGGGGGGTGTCTTCCAGGAGGTCTTTTTTTGCTGCCCGGTTACCACAGAGTGATTGTGGTGCTCCAGTGCTCATCTTTTCTTCTGACTAAACAGCCAGCCCGGCAGTGCTTGGAGTTGTTGGCAGACTGTAGGATATCCTTGACATGTGACAATGCCTGGATATCACTGTTGTGTGTGCCCGTCTGGGGCTGTTGTCTAAGTGATAGGCCCACTAGATGATACACAATTATAACATTAATTATAAAATATTTAATTGTAATATTGCTTACAAAATATGATTTTGTTATAGTAATGACGAAATATATTATTGTAATATCAATTACACAATATGATATTGTAATATTAATAACAAAATATTTAATTGTAATATTAATGACAAAATTTGAAATTTGTATATTAATTACAAAATAAATTATTAGGAATATTAATTGCAAAATATAACATTGTTGTATTAATTACAAAATATAATATTGTAATATAGATGCGGTGTGGGCTAGTAGTTTAGTGACATGGCTCACAAACCGAAGCTGCTGGGTTCGATCCATCACAGCACCAGCTGTTACCTCTGTTACCTCGGGGAAGCAAACCCTTAGAAAATGCAGGAGGAAGCAGACCGTTACATAAAATGCATGCCAAAGTCAGATGCAATTGGCTGACAGGTGCAAAATAAAGACATAATGCATAGCACACCGCCTTGGGGAATTGAGAAATAAGGCGAACAAATAATAAGAAAAAAAAGATATTGTAATATCAATTACAAAATAACATATTGTAATATCAATTACAAATTAGAACCTAATAAAAGTAATTTGTTATGAAATAGATGTCTGACTTTGTGTTTGAGTTGCCTTTTCACTACAATTGAAGTGTATGGCTGTTACTGCATCGGGCCTAATAACAGGAATCCACTACCAAAGAGTTTGGCCCATTGGTTTCAATATCAATTGTTTTTACATGATGCGGTTGCTAGCATCATGCACGATCCTCTTTAATTGCATTGTTGACATGATACCTATTAAGTGTGACAGATGGTCAAATGAAACAGAGGGGGGATGAGAAGTGGAGCTCCATCTCTCAGAATTTTTTTTTCTTGCTTAGATGTTTGCCTCACTAGTTTCTACTGGCGGAAGCGCGCCCTCACTAGTTTCTACTGGCGGAAGCGCGCCATTTTCCACCCCAGACCGTAGTCCATTGGGCGATATCAGGATGCATAAACCAGTGCTTGGATGAATGTGTGCGTCTGTATGTACCTATGCTAGGTTTGTGCGCCCTCAGAAGCTAGCCCAACCAAAGTGCAATGGAAGGGCCTCACCATGAGGGCGCGTGTGAAAGTTGTGCAAGGGTGTGACTGTAGGACAGAGTCAAATGAAACAGAGTGAGGTAAGAGGAGAGAGAAGGGGAAGAGTGGCCCCCAGGGTGAGCCTCCATCTCTCAGAAACTATCATTGTACATTCTTTATCTATCTAAGACACATGCATTTTTGCATGTGTAGGGTCTATGCTTGACTTTATTTAAAAAATTAAAAAACAAATTTTTGCATTTTCCTTAGTTTCTCAATTCGCCAAGATGGTGTGTGCGTTGACTATGTTTTTTTGTGCCTGTCAGCCCAGTGTAACCGACTTTGGCATGCATTTTATGTAAGAATCTGCTTCCTCCTGCATTTTCTAAGGTTTTGTTTCCCTTGGATAATGGCCGGTACTGAGAAGGGGAGCAAACCCAGCATCTCGGGTTTGAAAAGTGTCACTTAACCACTAGGCCACGCGGTCCCCTATGCTTGATGATATGAAAGTTAGGAAGTAATGAAGTATTTAGATGTACCTGGATTGAAAGTGAGTTCTAGAGGAGAGGATGAAGAGCCTATAGAAGTTTAGCTCTTGCTGGTGGCCTCCTGTGACTTCTTGAGCAGAAGCACTTCATGGATGTTGGGCAGGACACAACTTTGGGTGATTGTCACATATGACAGAAGTTTGTTCAACTCCTTGTTGTTACAAATGGCCAGCTAAAGGTGGCGAGGGATGATTGCGGTCTTTTTGTTGTCTCTGGCGGCATTGCCAGCCAATTCAAGCACCTCAGCTGCCAGGTACTCCAGGACAGCAACCAGGTACACAGAGGCTCCTGCACTGATGCGCTCAGCATAGGTGCTCTTCGTCAGTAAAAGAAGGATAAGACCAACGAGAAATTGCAGTCCAGCTGTAGAAGATTGGTTCGAACATTGAATGCCTATTACTTCCTCCTTATTTCTGTTGTTTGTTGTACATGTTTTCCAAGTGCTGGAAAATACCTGTCTTCTTGACCGTTATTGCTGACAAGTGTACTTTTTCAAATAATGAACATAGGAGATAGAAAATAAAATACGTACCATATTGTTCAGCTTTGTGGATGCTATTTTATTCCTGAAATAAGTGTAGAAAATTTACTGTGTGTCCTGGAGACCTAAGGTTAAACTTTTCATAGGCCCAAGCTAACCCCAGAGGAAGGTTACCTATACTAGATAGTAAACTCCTGTATATGACTTCTTAATTAAATGTAAAAATTAAACCTGATTAAAATAGAAAATTAAAAAAGTATCATAAAAAATATATAAAATATATGTCTTGTCTTGTTTTGTCTTATCCACTTGTGCTGTGAGGCATCGTAGGAAGCCCGTAGTTTTCTGTCCAGGGCCAGATGCATCGCTGAAGTAGTCATTATCCCATGACGATTTAGAATATCCGCAACATTTCCTATCCATCTAGTTCTCGGTCTGCAATGGTTGTAAAAACCCAAACGTCATGCATTATAGGCGCACAGGGGTAGTTGATGAGGTTGCATTTTCATTAGGAAAATATATAAGTGATTACAAAAATTCATTCCCATATTGGTAGACTAGGGTAGACAAGCCAACGACTAGTAGTAATTTACGTGTTCTATATCAATTTTACCCGTATTTTCATTTACTTCAAAGGACCCTGAACATTATTAAGTGGCAAAAGAAGTCTACATCCTATGCTATAAAAACCTTGATATACTGCACCAGTTGAATCTGTAGGCTAGGTGTAAACTTTGGGAGTAAACTTACTGTGTCTCTGTGATGTAAAATTTAAAAAACATTCAGACCATAAGTGGTCACGATGGTCTACTTGTTGCCCAGCCAACCACAAAATATCTTGGTAAGGTAGGTTAAAGTGCTGAGACCTCATTTTTTTGTGTTTTTTCTTTTTTTCTAAAAAAATTGCATTTTAAAATTCAGGTGCGTCCCTGACATCAGAGCATCTTTGGTGCTGGGAAATATAGTAATTTTAAGGTTACTTTAACATTATATCTATTATCTTTTTGCCGTATAAGTTTTATAAAATCTAAAGTTCACCACATTAAAAAAAATAATTATGTCTACATGTGAAGTTCAGTTCTCTGGATAAATGTTTCTGTAGTCAAGGGTTCTTAAATGCTTCCAAATTGCTTTGTGGGGAACTTTGTCTCCGTAGGCGAGTACTCAGTACGCAATTAGCTAAATATATAACAGTCTTACAGGATATGTTTAGCTGTCTGTACTACTTGCCTGCACATACACATGGGTGATAGAGGATTTTGATCTATGTAAGTGGTCATTCAATTTGTGCGGAAACAGGATCACTTGCTCTGCTCAATCACGGCAGTGATAGTTGTTTCTTGTTTGGTCAATTTTCCTTATGGCTTGGATATGCATCTTCTTTTCTTGGAAGGTCATTGTTTATTCTTTTTGTTCTTGTGTTGCTCCCTCTTTCACTGACCTGTCTGCTGTCTCATTTCCTGGTATGCCATAGTGTGACAGTATCTACTGTAGCACTACCATTCTCTTGACTTTTAGTTCATCTGACTTTTTTAAGCTCTGGCAGTTTATCATTCTTGAGGATATTAAATCTAAAGTGTAATACTGCTAAGACTTGATGACAAATTATGGTCTGTAAAACCGAAATCAATAAATAATAGTATAGAATTATGAAAATGTAATTTAATAATCCATTTTTACTTATTCTGTTTAGGTGGTCAACTTCCCTTTGGCTGAATTTCTGCTGAAAGAAGGATGCGAGATTCATCTACCACCTGATGGCAATCCTACCACAACCTTACTGCACTCAATGGCAGAGAATGTGTGGATGGAGCCAAATAATCTCTGCAGATTTTTCGATTTATTCAAGGACCAAGTGAGAATTTCATGTTGCTATTTATACATTTTTATCTTCTTCCGCTGGGGAACTGAGACACTATTCCAGTAAGGCAATATATACTGATCAGGACATCACATCAAGATACTGCAGGACTGTTATATGTTTAGTCAGTACTGAGTACTGACCCATAAAGACAAACCTCCCCAAAAAGACCACAATCTCTCTTCCATGTAGCTTTCCCTGGAATAGGCTGTTTTCAAGGCAGCCTGGCTGACACAATGTGGATTGATATGATCTCCGTAGTAGTGAGCACCACTCATATGAAGCCAAGCATTGTACAACTGCCAGGAGAACCTGGTCCACCTTCATCAATATGTTAACAATGTGAGGAAAGCTACTACAACTCGCCACTTAACATCCTTTTCAGGGCACACAAAAGAGTGAACTTACTCATTGTGGGTATTAAACAACAACAACAACAATCTTCTCCCACTAGTGCTGAAGCAATTGTTGTATAATCACTAAATAAGACAACAGCCAAGTGGTACCTGGGTTGAAAAGAATCATCATCTTCAGTCCCGTGACCTGAAAGATCATTGTGGCACCAATATTGCAGATTGTTGGACCAGGTCCGGCCACTCCACTCGGTTTTGTGCTAGGATATTTGTTCTAGCTATGAACCTTCCCGCCCACTCTCTGATGTTGTCTTCCCATCACTTTTTTCTGCCTCCTTTTCTTATGTTTCCCAGACACAATACTTTGTAGAATCGTCTAAATCAACCCAGACGATCTTGAAACATGCCCATTCTATGTAAGCTTGCGTACTTTTACCATATTCAATAGGTCGTTATATTGGCTGACCCATCTCTTAATGGTGTCTCAAACTGCCTTACTGGTGACGTGGTTTGAATACTGAAAAGAATACATTGACTACAACCTTCCAATCATGTGATAGAAGGCAACATAAGAGAGTTGTGCATGGGGTTAGCAATCTCGTCATGCCATCACGATTGAAATATTATGTGCAAATGCTCGGATACAGATGCTTTCAAGGAGCTAGCTGTAGTGGTGACCCTATGCTTCACTTGGAGCATAAGGGTGAATTATTATCATAAATTATGACAAATGAAGCCAAAAATGCAGCACAGTGAATGAGCAGACAGCAGTCAGTGACTCAGAGCTGACTGCTTGCATCAGGGTCAGCAAACCAGAACTGACCAAGACCCAATTCACTTCCAAGTGGCGGCACTGGAAACAGGCTACACTAGTGTAATCGGGCTAAGAGAATAAGGATAGAAGTTGGAAGACAAACCTCATACTTAAAAAAGCTTTTTGAAATCAAATGTGTCTGGCTGAAAGGTGCAGATACAACAGTCTTACAGTAAACTACAACTTCGCCACATCTTTTTTCAGAAAGAAAGCCAAATAAGAAGAAGAATTATGACAAATAAACCACTCAACAAATTTTCTTAAGGGGATGCAGAATTCAAAATACAAGAGCAAGTTTGACTCAGTAACAGCATGGGCAGAAGTATATAAAAAAAAGCAAATTTTAAGACCATAATAACTTCATCAAGAATAATGAACAACATAAAACACTGTTCTGTGTGCACCATGGTAGAAGATTTCACCTTAGTGCAAGCAAAACCTGTAATAAAAATTAGACACTTTATTCCCAATGGTAATAACTGCTTGCTTTTGTATAGAAAAAATGTTTGCCCACCATAATCAGGGTTTAAACATCAACCATTGCATTCTCTATATACGAGACGTGTTCAAATGAAACCGAACCCAGTGGCTTTATTACAAACATATGAAAGTTACATCATCTGGTGTGACAGAATTACATATAGCAATTGTTATGAAGCAAACATGCCACGGGGTTAGTTAGAAAAAGTTGCCATAGGCATTCAGACACACATCCCACTGGTTGGGTAGACGGCGGATCGTGTCTGAAAAATTACCGTGGTCGCTCTTTGAATCGCTTGGTCACCAAGGCCTAGATATCTGCATCAGAGTTGAATCTTTGTCCCTTCGTAACTTTTTTAAGGGTCTGAACAAATGGAAATCACGAGGGGACATATCGGGGCTGTTGAATAGGTGTGGCAGTACTTCTCACTTTTTCTGCGCTCTTTCTGAACAATGTACGCGATATGTGGACGTGCATTATCGTGCAACAGAGTCACACAACGCGAAAGCATGCCGGGTCATTTATTTTTTATTGCTGTATGCAGCTTGTCTAGTGTGCCATTGTAGCAGATGACATTGATGTTTATACCAGACTCTTTAAAGTCTATCAACAAAAGTCCTTCATGGTCCAAAATTGCTGTCAACATAACCTTACCAGCAGAAATGTGTGACTTGAATTTTTTTGGTTTTGGTGATCCCAGATGTTTCCATTGCATGCTAGCAGTTTTGCTGCTCAGCTTAAAGTGGTGCACCACGATTCATCACCTGCCCCTATGTGTAAAAGAAACAAATCACTCTCCTCTGCATACTGCAGCAAGTGGTTCAAACTCCATCCCATGCATTCTTCCTTATGGTGGTTGGTCAGCAACCAAGGTACCCATTCTGAACACACCTTCCGATACTTCGGTTTCTTGCTAACCACCATTTGAACTGTCCCTAGTGACACAGCAAATTCCTCTGCTAGCAAACATAAGCTCCGGCGACGGTCCACCCAAACTGCTGCATCAATTTTGGCGATGGCATCTTCTGACACAACAATATGCACCTGACCTGGTCTCGGAAGATCTTTCGTTAACTCACGTCCTTCTTTGAACATCGTTGTCCAGTTCTTCACGGTTGTTGTCTTCGACACACTTTTGTCACTATACACTGCCTCTATTCTGCGATGAATGTCAACTGGTTGACATCCTTCAGCTGTTAGAAACTGAATCATCGCGTGCTGATCAACTCTGGACGGATTCCGTTTCACACCTGCTATGTGTTCAACGGTCTGCTGAGGAAACTATGAGTTGGAGGACAATAAAATTTTGCAACCTTGATGGTTGATATGTGCTGTTTACACTTCAAATGACGTCATTATGCACATTGTAGGTTTGTTCACTTGGTGCAGTTAGGTTCGATTTCATTTGAACACGCCTCATAGTTTTCAAAATAGCAATTTCCGAACATCAAATATGTAAAAAAGGAAACAATAAAATGGTTTTGCAACATCATCATAATGCAGAAAGGAACGGTTGCCAACACAAAATAAAAGTCCTGCCTTTAGGGTAAAGATATGCCTAAAAGAAATGTTGTTGAAATTATATCTTATGAAATGCCATCTCCACTTTGATATATGGCTATAGCAGAGCTCAATCCTTTTCTTGCTTATGAGAGACTAGAAAGGTGGATGTACAGTGTTAAAGAATGCCTCCAAAAGTAGACGAGTCATAGCTTTTCACCATGATGTTATTCCTGAAGAAAAAAACAGCAACCAATGAAAGTAAAATAGGGACGGTGTCTTTGTCAGTGGCTGCTAATGCCTCATTCAGCAAAAAAAAGGCAAAGGCTGCCGTCCATTGCTGACGATGATAGTATAATTTATTTGCTAGCGCTATTTTTAGTAAGGATTAACTGCGCTACTTTTTATCCTCACTCTCTCATCTCGAGCTGGCCGACCCAAGTTTCAAGTCAAGGACAAGACAACTAGGGGGCGACTATGAGATGCAGCATTCAGCAAGTGATGTGTAACAGAAGGTGTGGTGGTGGTGCACTTAGTGAGAGATGTTATTTTCACCTACTAATGGGAGAAGATAACATCAGGTCTTGGTTATGTGGCTAGTGGAGCGGCATAGAGGGTTCCTGACAAGCTGCGAGTCTACCTTGCCTTAATTTACACTTCCATCACCACCAGTCTCAAAAACAGGTGTTCGTATATTCCAGGGGCTACCAACCTAATGTTTGGTAACAGAAAGTGGGATTGATCTGGCAAATCACTAGCGGATTTTCGCCTGCCAAAAAATATTAAACAAAGGAGGACGCGCCTCCCTACAACATCTAATGACACAAGTGGACTGAAGAAAGATAAATAGATAGTCTGTCACTGTATCTCCTGTGTGATGATTCAGTGTAAAGGTAAAGGGAGTCCCACAGCAGACTTAGCCACTAGTCAGGGATGAAGTGTTAGAATCTTCAGTATACTAAGCCACAGCTTGTGTGAGGTCAGGTTAACAGTTCCCTTCCTTGCTACCTTTCCTGCTTAACTGTAAGTAAGTTGCCCATTTATAGCCAAGTCAACTGTAGTGTGCCAGTAGCCGGAGTTGAGCCCATACCTTTGCCGTGAAAAGTGAGTGCTCTACTACTACACTGATCATTCAGTGGTTTATGTTTATATAATACTGACACGTGACCTTATTCTAATGCCTACTTAATGGTAGAATTGAGTCAGTCTTTTACTGTCATCTCTATTGTTTGGGAGCAAAGACACTTGGTAACAAATAATCTTTCTCCTGTATGCTGTGTTATTGAAAATTCAAATTCCTCTCTCTCTCTCTCTCTCTCTCTCTCTCTCTCTCTCTCTCTCTCTCTTCTCTCCTCTCCTCTTCTCCTATTTGCTCTGCTCTCTGTCTCTCTCTCTCTCTCTCTCCCTCTCTCTCTCTCTCTCTCTCTCTCTCTCTCTCTCTCCCACACACACATTCGTTCCTTAGGTCTAGTTTTATGTATGTTTTCTATTAATCTTCATACAGGGGCCACAGATGCAGCATTGAATAAGCTGACTTATAAACTTATAACTGGTTGTTTAGTTTGCATCAGTGGCCAGAAACCAAAAACTGTCCAAGACATTATTCTGCCTCCAGGTGTCAGACCTGGAAACATACAGTAACCATGCAACCTGACTAAGAGATTAGGGATCAAAGAAGGAAGTCAAACCCGATCCGGGATCAAGACGCTGAGCAGCGCATGAGCTGCAGTGGTCAGCGACCCATAGCTGACTGCTAGCGTCAGGGCCAGCGAACCAGAGCTGCCAAGACCCTTCTACACCTCCACGCGATGATCCTGGATAACAGGCTGCAGCAGGGCAGACTGGTTAAGGAAAAGGGATCGAAGAGGGAATGCTAACCTGGTACTCAAAAAATGCTTGCTGAAGTCAGATGTGTTGGACCGAAAGGTGCAAATATTGCAGTCAAGCTGTAAACTATGACACAGCGCATTCCGTTCTCTGGACTACATTCTGCTACTTAAGCCCTTTCAGGGTTTGGTAGCGGGAGATTGAGAACGAACGAAGAAGAAGAAACCCGGTCATAAAATCAGATTTGTGCGGCCAAATGGTATAGATATCACAGCCTTGCTGTTATCTACAACACAGTATCATATACATCCTTTTCTGAATGAAGGACAAAGAAAAAGAAGAATCTTCATAGTCATCATCTCTGTCTATGTACTAACATAATTTTCACATTTTTTCCCTCAAGGCGTAACTGTATACTATGTATGTTTATTATATTTTTAGATAATAATTGTTAATGAAGATTTGTACATTTTGTGGAGGATTCTGTATAGTTCTTCTTCTTACTAGCCATGTATGTTCCTTGTTGATGTGTTACTGTTATATAGCTACTGTTTATTCTACATTTTCAGCAGAAGCACATGGATACCTTCAAGTCAATGGCAAATTATGTTGACAGCAATGGCTTTACTCCTTTGCTTTTGGCAATATTGAAAGCACTAGGATCTGTGAGTTTAACATAATCAAGTCTTATTGGTTAATAAGTTATTTAGAGTTATAATTTCAGTTCTTTATTAACATTTCTGTGATGTTTTGCTGGAGAGAAAGGAATAAGGTCACTGCACCTCTATGCATATTTTTAAATGCAACTTCAAAGAGTTGTGCATGAGAGTAGTAACCTCTCATCTTTGTGTAAAGCAAATTTCTATGGGATACTTCCACAGCATAATGGGATTGTTGCGGGTATCTTATGTGTTGTCCATCTACTGTGGTGATCTTGAGTTTTATAAGGAGAAAAATACAGAGCAACAAAAATCAAGTGAAGTATATACATACCTATTAGCTCTTGAGGGGAAACCATGAATTCTGGATCAAGTGAAATATATACATTCTTGTCAGTTCTTGAAGGAAAACCAAGAATGCTAGACCAAGTGAAATATATACACTCTTTTTAGTTTTTGAGGGGAAAACATACATTTACTTGCAGTTGAGTATGCAGACAAACAGGTGATTGGTCTATAATGTCCTTAGACCTTCGTGCTGAGTATGCAGACAGATGATTGGTCTGTAGTGTCCTTAGACTTTCATGCAAAAATGCAGACAGATGATTGGTCTGTAGTGTCATTAGACCTTCGTGCTGAGTATGCAGACAGATGATTGGTCTGTAGTGTCCTTAGACCTTCATGCTGAGTATGCAGACAGATGATTGGTCTGTAGTGTCCTTAGACCTTTATGCTGAGTATGCAGACAAACAGATGATTGGTCTTATTTTATCCTTGGACTTTCATTCCAGCCACTATTTAATTAGAATTTTGTTACATTTTTAATTTTGTCCTGGATTGTGACTAACACCCTGCTCTTATTTTTATGTTGAACTACTAAGAGTTTTTTGTGTATCTCCAATAGGACTAGGCACATGATCTCACCTCCCTTAAGACCAGAGAACGCTTGAAACTTGCGGGTTTCTAACTACCCACCATGTTGGGCTCTCGCTTGTTTCTTGAGAAGCGAAAACTCCCCCCTCTTTATATATAATATAATATATAAAACTCTTTATAATTTATGCAAGATATGGTATTTGAAAATGATTCATAGAAATTTTATACATTGCAAGATCAACGTTTAATCAGAGCTGTTTGTTTTCCTTCACCCTCATTATCTTGGAGTCCATATGGTATCAACCAATCCTTTCCAAGCAGTTCTGTTCTGTGCAATTTTCTCTTGTTTGCAGTTTTTCCACATTTTTGTTGGTATCGGCCTATAGATGTCTTGCCCATGTATTCTTTGACCTTCCTCTAACCCATTTAAAAAAAAATACCATGTCATATTATTGTTTATATGAGCTGCAGGTAAATGTCAAAATTAGATTTTAATTAGCAATTAACATATAAATATAATTGGAAATACTATTATATTATTTAATTTAACTAGCAAAGGCACTAGAGGACACATTGAGAGTTACCCAGGCCTCCATTGAGAGACGCTTGGTCTGAATCACTTTCTGAAACCAATGTATGCAAGGTCTCCACAATTCTGACATAAGATGATTGTTTTTGGTGAAGGATGCGTAATATATGCAGACAAGTCGGAACACAGATTGGCAGGTTACATGTTGCGATGAGACGACGGTCAATGGAGCACACAGCGACAGCAGTCTGGTACCCCCGAGGTAAAAAAAGACTGCTAGGAAGACCTCAAATGTGTTGGTCAGACTCCCTTGTTGTACATTACAACATCCGAGATGTCTCTAGAGGAGCACTTACCACGCATTGGACTTCCGTGGTGCAAGACAGGGTCCGCTGGAGACGAAGTTGAGATCTGCAGCTACGCTAAGGAACAGGTCATCAAGATCAAGATTAAGATCAAGATTATATTATCCTTTCACAAAAATTCAGTATTGTTTTCTTGATTATAATGACTACAGAAAAGTTACTTAACTCATGAATGTTAATAATGTATATTCCTTTCTACAGAGTTACCAACCAGAAAACTTAGTTGCACCTGAGAAGTTTGTTAGATGTTTAATTCAAGACCTGCAATCGGATGTTAATGCCAAGGTTAGATATACAAAAGTGAACTGGGCATCATCATCAGGTGCCCTGTCGGTTGGTGTTGCGATTATGGATCTCCATCTTCTTCTACCACATGTGTTGTTTACCAACTCTGTTGTTGATTGTCGTCCATGCCATTCTCTCAGGCTGTCCAGCATATTCTCTCTCAGCCTTCCTCTGTCTCTCTTTTCTGCTACCTTTCCCATTGTCACGACATTCTCTAAACCATCTCTTCTCATAACATACCCAAAAAAGAATGACTATCTTGTTCTGATCCTTGCAATAAGTTGTCTTTGTGTTTGGGCCTCCTTGAGTACTGTATCATTAGTCTTCTTTGTCTTTGTGTTTGGGCCTCCTTGAGTACTGTATCATTAGTCTTCTTTGTCTTTGTGTTTGGGCCTCCTTGAGTACTGTATCATTAGTCTTCTTTGTCTTTGTGTTTGTGCCTCCTTGAGTACTGTATGATTAGTCTTCTTTGTCTTTGTGTTTGTGCCTCCTTGAGTACTGTATGATTAGTCTTCTTTGTCTTTGTGTTTGTGCCTCCTTGAGTACTGTATGATTAGTCTTCTTTGTCTTTGTGTTTGTGCCTCCTTGAGTACTGTATGATTAGTCTTCTTTGTCTTTGTGTTTGTGCCTCCTTGAGTACTGTATGATTAGTCTTCTTTGTCTTTGTGTTTGTGCCTCCTTGAGTACTGTATGATTAGTCTTCTTTGTCTTTGTGTTTGTGCCTCCTTGAGTACTGTATGATTAGTCTTCTTTGTCTTTGTGTTTGTGCCTCCTTGAGTACTGTATGATTAGTCTTCTTTGTCTTTGTGTTTGTGCCTCCTTGAGTACTGTATGATTAGTCTTCCTTACAGTCCATAGGATCCCCAGCATTCTTCTGTGAAATCGCATGTCCGTTGCTTCCAAAGATCTAAGCGCTTGCTTGCTAAATGTCCATGATTCATTGCCATATGTCAGTACTAGTTCTATGTAGCATCCAAGAACTCTCTTTCTCAGTTCCAGCAGCAGGTTTTTGTTGCACAATATTCCTTTCATGGTCTGGAAGACCGATTTTGCGTGGGCTATTCTGTATTTTATTTCAAAATTGCATCTTCCATGGGATGTTATGTATATGCCAAGGTATTTAAATGTGTTAACGTGTCTCAAATCGGTCCCCTTCACTTTGATGCAGAATTTTGGAGAGTCCAGTTTTCTTAGTCACTACCATCACCTCCAATTTATGTTTATTTAAACTGAGGCCTTTGTTTTCAATTTGCTGTGCTACCATTCCTAGAAGTTGGTTTCATTCTGGATTTCAGTCTGTGTGATGCAGAATAGCGATGAAAGAAAATAGGATTTACTACAGAGAAACATTGGAAACTTTGTGGAAAAAACACAATAAGAGAAAATAAAACATTTGTAAACAATAATACAAAGATATGTCTCAAAAAAAATTAATAAACGAAGAAGATAACACACAAATATAGAAAATTGAAAGACGCACAGATATAAGAAATTCTTGAAGATAGAAAAATATAGTTAGATGTCCTTTTTCAGTAGTGCTTGTTTTTTTCTTCTTAAATTGGAAGATATCATAGTGGAAGTGATGCATGATAACAGAGGGCTAATCAATATTAATAAAGAGTGGGGAAAAAATATGGTAAACTAAACTAGAAGGGGTCTTCCCAGTAGGCTCACCAATATAAGAATTGCAATATTGATCCCCACCTTGTTGACCAGACTGCTGTGACACAGCCTGTTTTCAGGAAACCTATAAGGTAATGAAGTGGGGTGTCTTGATCAGTATATTTCATCTGACCCTAAATGTTACTCTTTACTCCCACCTTGATCAGTATATTTTACATGACCCTGATGTTACTCTTTACTCCCACCTTGATAGTATGTTTCATCTGACCCTGATGTTACTCTTCACTCTTACCTTGATAGTATGTTTCATCTGACACTGATGTTACTCTTTACTCCCACCTTGATCAGTATGTTTCATCTGACACTGATGTTACTCTTTACTCCCACCTTGATCAGTATGTTTCATCTGACACTGATGTTACCCTTTACTCTCACCTTGATAGTATGTTTCATCTGACACTGATGTTACTCTTCACTCTTACCTTGATAGTATGTTTCATCTGACACTGATGTTACTCTTTACTCTCACCTTGATAGTATGTTTCATCTGACACTGATGTTACTCTTCACTCTTACCTTGATAGTATGTTTCATCTGACACTGATGTTACTCTTCACTCTTACCTTGATAGTATGTTTCATCTGACACTGATGTTACTCTTCACTCCCATCTTGATCAGTACATTTCACATGACCCTAATGTTACTCTTCTCTCCTTCTTGATAGTCCAGGGCCTTCACATCAAGCTTACAAACATATTTCTTTGAACCTCAGCTTTGGTAGGCTGACTGTTCTCTTGTTCTTCACTAACTGTCTATAGAGAATATCTTTGGTAATGTGACCATATTCCATGCGATAAACATTACAGACCATTGCAGTCTTCGCTGTCTAAGAAGAGTGTACATGCTTGAGAAACCAGTGCATGAATGCACCTCTGCATTTGTCACTCTGTCCTTCCATGTAATTCCAAGGGGCTATATATGCTAAGTGTTAAGCCTGTACTCTTGTTTTACATACATTGTAAATTATAAGTGGTGCTCTATAAGCACTAAGGGAATGAAGAGTAATCAGGGTCAGCTGGTGAGACATATGGATCAAGACTCCACTTCATGTCATTGTTCATGATCATGGAAACCAGTGCAAGATTGTCCTGTAGTGTATACCTTCTGATTGTGGAGTACCAGGAAATGAGAGAGCAGACCGACTGGCAAAGGAGGGTGCTTCAGATGAGCAACCAGATGTACCAGTTACATACCAACAGAAGATGAGGATGATCAAATCAATCAGAAAGTCACCAAAAGTAACAAAAGACAATTAAAATAAGATGAACAGACAAGAACAAACTGTTGTGTTGTGCCTTAGAACAGGACACAACCAACTCCGCAGCCACATGTACACAAAATTGAAGATTAGCAACTCAGCTGCATGTACATGCCGATAATCACCACATGCTGCAGAGCCCATACTACAGAACTGCTCCGAAAATAATATACAGAACAAATCTCACTGGCCCCTAGAAAGAACACTGGAAGAGAAACTTTATGGATCTGTATGTGAACTACAAAAGACAGTGAAATTTATACAAGAGACAACATTACAGATATAGACAATATTTTCAAGTGCATGAAAGAAGCTCCTGGAAACAGTTTGTGTAACAGCAGTCAGACTAATGACAGAGGAAGAACTGACACTGCAATCCCCATAATAGTGAGCTTACTGAGGTGTCTCACATTGAACTACAGCCAGGAGAATCCCAGTCCACCTTCTGAAGTACACCTTAGGATGCAACAAGCATCAGTGTAACCTTCTATCAAAGAAATGTCATCAAGAGTTACCTCAACTCAGCACAAGTAGCTTTGAACAAGCAATAACAGCAACAACAACAACAGCAACAACAACAACAGCAACAACAACAACAGCAACAACAACAACATCTGTGAGCACTGAAAAGTGTGAGAAATGGAGAATGAAAAAATCATTTGGATAGGGAATATATGTCTTCTTCTACGTTCGTTCTCAATCCTCTGCTACCAATCCTTGAACAGGGCTTTGCAAGTAGGACTGCGATATTTGCACCTTTTGATCCGCCACATCTGTCTTCGGAAGGGATAATATATGTAATAAATTTATAAATAATGGTGTTTTTTCTAAAGATAAACATTCATTCATCCCTAAAGATTACATCTATCTAGTCATGTGTCAATAATACAAATTAATGATGTTGATTCTGATGATGATGATGATGATAATAATGACATTTATTAATTTCATCTTTGAAGGTCAGATCTATCTGTTGATGTGTCAACAATAAAGTTTACCGAGAAAGATATAATAATATACTTTTGCTAAATTTTGATTCAAAACAGGTGGAAAAAAAATTCTTTAGCAAGGAAAGCAGGCCTGCACAGGATGATGCCAAGGGGTGGTGGCATGATTATTCTAAAGGTAATGTCTTCTTTATACAATAGAGACTCCAGACAAGGAGTGCTCGCTTGTCTTTCAAAGCTTTCGGGTAGAGTTGAGGCTTCAACTCAAACCTGAATAGTTTCATTCAGTGATTACTGACTATGATATGATGTGCCCTTGAGATGATTTTATTTTGTTCTTTTCCATGGTTCCTTTCTTATCTGCTTGTTGTAATAGTCTCTCTTCACTCAATTTGAGATGGAGCCACAGGGAACTTTTCTATTTGGTGCGGTCAACAGTTTCATATTCCCAGGATTCGGAATCTCAAACTTATGAAAAACAAAGATGTAGTCCGGAGAACAGAATACTATTTGCAAATGGTAGCAGGAGATTTAGAACGAACACAGTAGAAGAAAAAAACAAAACTGTCCTCTCAGAGATCCGTCTAAATAGACGGCCTGGAGACAATCTAAAAATAGCCAGTTCATCAAAGTCTGGTCACCAACAATTCCTCCTCTGATGAAGTCATAAACCAGGGTGAGGATTTGGAACATAAACCACCTGGTGAAGATGATTAGAGGCCATGGCAACTGGAGTCTTATAGTGCCTGATAAATGTATATGCGAAAAGAAAACACAGAATAAACCTCGCTGACATAAATGCTCACATAATAAATATACGGAAATCTGTTCACACTGTTTTGTGTACATTACCTTGAGATAGTGGAACAGCTTGAGTGAGTCTTGGAGCTATGTTGGTGGAAGTCTTGTTCTCCTGGTAGGCTCAACCAAGTCAAACAGGTCACAAAGGAAAATTAGCGAAGTCACAGTAGAAGAAATTCTTAGTCTTAGGTGACCTGTACTTCTACAGGGGCATGAGCCCCTTTGCAGGTCCAATCTCTGGTGTGAGCCAGGAGGAGGATTTCCTGTTTAGTGGGCTAGGCTTGAGCAGTTTATTACTCTACTATGGAAGAAAATACTTGTGAGAATATTAAATTAAATTAAATACAAGTACAAGCCAGTAAATAGATAACAAATGGCTATTTAAAAAAAAAATGTATTATTGTACTTACATTGTCCCTTATTTTTCAACATAATTTCCAACAACATTGATACATTTATCTCACTGCTTTATCAGTGCAAGAACAGGCCTATCTGGTTCATTTTTTGTTTGCCTGTTAGTTGTCTAGGTAGCCACTATGAGCACATTGCTGGGAAATTCAATCGATCATGCGTTATACTGTATGCTAAACCATGTGAACACCTTATTACAGTTGCTGCACTGTCTATCATTACTTGTCTATCAGCTCAAATCATCTCCCCGCCTGCTGCACATAGTCTGCTGCAATATGAACAGGACGACCAGGTCAAGCTTCATCAGCAACTTTAGTGCCCTTTAAAATACTTTATCAACCCAATTATGCATCGCTTTACATGACAAACACTTCTCACCATAAATAAGAAGAATTTCCGTATAAATATCTTTTGCAGAAAGTCCTGTTACCACTAAAAAACATGCACAAAAGCATGCTGTTCTTCGATTGTACACTCTGTGAGAACAAATACCATTTTGCATCTTAGCTAGTCGCATGCATATGACACCTAGTATCTGGAACCTGCAGTAATCAGAAAACTGGATGCTGCTACCACCTAATGTCACCTTTACAAACTACCAACTACATTTTTGAACTATCCATATCAGTTTGTGATGCACTTACTGACTTGACCACGTACTTATAAATATTACCAAATGACAACAAACTTCAAATGTGGAATTGGAAGGATAAACATATTTATATCATGTAATGAAAAGAAGCGGTATGAAAATGTTGTTCATTTAAAAAAATGTACCCTTATGCATAAATCTTTACTGATTTGACCAGCAAAAACTCAGTTGCTGGAAGGAATTCTCTAAATTGTACATGTGTCTTAATTTCTCAGCTGAGAAATCTGCAGTTCATCTGGCTTTGAATAGTGCTCATTCAGGAATACTGAAGGACCTTATCAACTCTGGTGCTGATTTGAATGTGCATGATCTTAGCGGGTTGACACCCCTGGCATTGTGCATCAAGAGTAATTACCTTACACATCTGGACCTCTTGGTAAGAACATTTTCTTCTTTGTCATTTCGAATGTCGTTGTTTGCGAATGCCCACAATGTATAGGTTACTCTTTCATGCGCCCTGAAAATGACGTTAAGTAGTGGATTGCAGTAGCTTTCCTCACATCCTGAGCATGCTGAAGAAGGTGGACCCAGGGTCCTCTAGACAGTTGTGCTATGCTTTGCTTCATCTACGTGTCACTCACTACTATGGGATTCACGTCGATCCCTCACCTGGTTTGCCATGCTGCCATGAAAACACCCCGTTTCCAGGGACGGTTACTACGAAGCCGAAGTGAAGGTCTTGGCCAGTATGTTTTGCCTGACCCTGACTAATATGTCTGATCAGTATATTTTGCCTGACCAGATGCTAGTCTTCCTACTTGTCATTTTCAATGAAGTTGCCAATATGTTATTCCCAACAACTTGTCACTATGTCCCAGATTTCTCTTGTGGCCGTACAGTTATCATATTCAAATGAGTTGTAGAGGGCCATGCTGTCCCTTTGCTCTTCTCATGGAACCAACAGGCACGGATAACATATTCTACTGTTTGCCCACACCACATTGTTGCCTGTTTGTGTATCCTTGTTCAACTTGTTGAACAGATGATATATGAGTCAACATTGTCTTGTTCAGAGTATAAATATTGTCACTTGATCTCTATTTGGCAAAGATTTGTATGCCTAGTAAGAACATCTAAATAATTACAATAGCTTTTGTATTATGTGTAGAAGAAGTTATTATGCGATCAATTTTTTTTAACACTAAATTTTAGACCACGAAAAGCAGCTTGGTATTGCTTCAACTTCTTTAAGCCAAAACTCCAAGAGAAAAACACCACAGCAAGAGCATACACTTTTAATTCCACGGTCATTCCAATAATGGATTTACGGATGTGAAGTGTGGAACTTGCCCAAAACAGATGTTGAGAAGCACAGAGTCACTCAGACAGCAATGGAACAATGCGTACTAAAGATTTCAATAAGTGATAAGATCCGAAACGAAGAAATTCATATTCAAACATTGTTTCTTGACGTTGTGGAAGAAACAATATCATGCAAACATCATTGGGCTGGACATGGGGTACACATGCCTGATAATAAATAGACACACAGAACAAATGTTAGTGGCCCTATGCCTGCATAAATTCATGGGATTGACCACCTATGTGTTGATGGAATGAACTGACCAATGACCAATGTTTGCATTTATACAGCACTGCCAAAGACCGGGACTCATACATAATATTGTTGACTTCCTCGCATACGGCATACCTACAGGGCCTTTGACAAGGATAATTTGATATGTGTGATGTTATTATTGGCTGTATATCGTATCATCTTGTTATGACCTTTATTCACAAGTCACTCTCATATGTACGAGGCATGTTCAAATGAAACCGGACCAAACTGCAACAAGTGTACATACATACGATACGCATGATAATGTCTCTTCTGATGTTAACGCAACAAAATGCGCCTGACTTGGTCTCAGAAGATCTTTCGTTAACTCACGTCCTTCTTTAAACATAGTTGTCCAGTTCTTCACTGTTGTCTTCGACACTTTTGTCACCATACACTGCCTGCATTTTGCGATGAATGTCAACTGGTCGACATCCTTCAGCTGTTAGAAACCGAATCACCGCTTGCTGATCAAGTCTGGATGGATTCCATGTCAAACCAGCCATGTTTTCAATGGTTTACTGAAGAAACTATAAGTCGGAGGATAAAGAAGTTTTGCAAAATTTACGGTTGGTATGTGCTGTTTACAACAGAAGTGACGTCATCATGCGCATCATATGTATGTTCATTTGTTGCAGTTTGGTTCAGTTTCATTTGAACGTACCTTGCAATAATTTGATTATTGACATTAATTTTTTTCTTTTGTGGAACGTTTATTTGTTGGATTTTTAAAACTCATCCAGTAAATGTTCTCACCTCTCACAAATGTTGTATTTGGGCTGTCAAGCTTTATGTACCATAGAGAAAACATAAATTTAATTATCATTGCAAATTGTAAAGGATAAATTAGACTATAACAAGTTTTTTTTCAAAATACAGCCAAGTTAAAAAACAAGAGAACACAGCCACAAGTTAATTAAAGGAAAGTCAAGATTAGATACCAGGAAACATTTTTTTAGTCAGAGAATGGGGAATGCTAAGAATGCATTGCAATTTTAAATCATGTGAATGTAAATAAAATTGGTTGTATACAGACTCTGCAGAGTCTTCTAAACCAGTATAAAGACGTTAAGTTAAGTTAAGTTAAAATTTTTTCTACCATTTGGTGATCCCTGCTTACACGCCAAATGGCAATTATGGGAATATGGTGCTAGGCTCATATTTTTCTTTGATCAGGGACACACGTTTCAACCATTATCCAGAAAAAACCACGGACATACATCGGACATGTCCTTAGAATGAACAACAACTGTCTTCATTGCAAGTACTCGAATGAACACCAAGAGGCGTTCGAAAAAGAAGGAGACCCAAGGAAACACTCAGAGGAACAATCATTCGAGAGGGCTCAACTATGGGCCTCAGCACCATACAAAATAATTTTGTCTGCCCTATGCGCCGTATTTGGCGCGCAAAGAACATAGATAGATAGTGACACACTAGGGGTAATATGAGCAACATCATATGGGCAGCCTTTACGTTTCCTGAATTGATCTGGTACCCAATTTTTTTGGGGTAGATCGACCTCTGAGCCATTTGCGATTGAAAAAATATCCTGCATTAACACTAGATTGAACCAAGATAACTTGGCTGGGCAGTCAGTGCACTAACCTCTGTACTATGATGGCTCCTTGTGTTTGAGTAACTTATGACAGTCATTCTTACCACACTTTTCTACACTTGCAAGAACAGCAGGATATAGTGAATAGCAGTCATTCCAGACAGCTCAATCACTTTGACATGGGCTGTCTGCGTCGACTGCTCAAGATCAACTGGCAGTTCCATTAAAAAGTGCTTGCAAAGGCAATACTCCCAACATCTTCACTCTGTTGCACAGCACCTCGGTTCAATGGACGGCATGTCGTTTGCATGACTAAACACTGGCTGCCAGCCCGGGCAGTGTCTTTGTCATGTCCTTGTGATAGACGAGCATTCATTTAATGGGCAGAGAAGAAGATTCAAAGATCAAAGATACACAAAATTCTCCTTGAAAGGCCTCCATATGGATGTTGCCTCTTGGGAGTCACTTGCGACAGATTGCTCAGCCTGGTGGTCTGAAATCACACTATGTGCTTGTCTGAATCTCAGATTCAGCGAGGGAAAAGCGGGCCACCCAAAAGGTTGCCATGCAAAATGCCCCGGCTATCAAAGCTGTCATTATGTGCCCTTTGTGTGGTAGGGTGTCTAGATCCAGGACAGAACTGCACAATTACATGCAGACCCATACATGGTCACAACTACCCACACATATTTGATGCTGCAAATAAAATTTGATTGTGATGTGCAACTGCTACTAAGCCATGACAAATATTTGAATACAAATTAGAGGTTTTTCATTTTTTGTGTTGAAATGAATTTCATCTGCACTACTATTAAATTATGTCAAAACAATAATCTTATATGAATAATATATTTCAAATTATCAAACTGTTTGTAACCTTACCCCTCCCCCCCAAAAAAATACTTTCAACCAGATTTTTATGAAAACTTTATATAAATTCAGAATTCATATGACTTTTAATAATTTTATTGATTTTAATTTAATTGTAAAAAGGGTTAATGACTCCCAATTCTGATGACATAAATGTTCTATTATCAAATGTAAAATAAATCAGATTTTGCAGTGATATTTCTAAATATTTTAGTATTTCAGTATATATTTATAAGTTTTCTGTGTGCACCTTTATAGATTTCAAAGAGTATTTTCTGTTTAAATGTAAATGTAATGATCTAAACATAGGGATTGTATTATTATGTGTAGTTTTGCTTCTTGTTAAAGTAGAATGCACAACAAATAGAAACTAAGCTAGGAAACAAACATGTGGCAAAAGTTATCTGTAAAACTGTCAATGGTTGGTTTTTAATATGTTACCTGTCCCGTTTTTAAAGTCTGGCAAACACTGACCTATATAATGTAAATATAGATTTGTTCCACTAGTAATATTTTGTTTCTATAGGATGAAGTAATGTTGCTCATGATTGTCTATCTCCAGTTCGAGACATCAAGGTGTGACTTTAATCTTCCAATTCAAGTTGATGTTGACAATAAAGTGTACAAGGTCAACCCCATACTATATGCATGCACAAGGTGATTGAACATTGAATTTAGATGATTAAATTCCATTTATAACTAGCTTTTAAAAAAATAATACTGAATTTAAGTTAATAATTTTAATCTAGCTTTAAATCACTTTCTGTTTACTGATTTATGAATTTCTATTATCATTTTGCTTTTTTTTCTCATGTTATTTATTGAATATCAAATTATTATTGTTAATATATCAGTTTAGTCTATTTGTTTGTTGTTTGCTGTGTTCAGATTATTAATAATATAATTATATCTCTATTGTTTGAATGCTCAAATTGATTTGTTGTTTGCGAAAAGGGCCTTGAAAAGGGCGTTAAGTGGTGAGTTGCAGTAGCTTTCCTCACATCCCGAGCCTGCCGATGAAGGTGGGCTAGGGTCCTTCAGGTGGTTGTGCTATGCTTGGCTTCATCTGCGTGTCACTCACTACTACAGGGATCATGTTGAACCTCACCTTGTTAGCCAGACTGTTGTCCTCGACAACAGCCCATTTCCAGGATGATGAACGAGGAGGTCAGGTGAGGGTTTTGGCCAGTATATTTCTCCTGATCCTGGCTAACATTGTCTGATCAGTGTGTTTTGACAGGCAAGGATTGTTAGCCATATCGTCCCGTCAGGTAAGGGTTTTGGCCAGTATATTTCTCCTGATCCTGGCTAACATTGTCTGATCAGTGTGTTTTGACAGGCAAGGATTGTTAGCCTCATCGTCCCGTCAGGTGAGGGTTTTGGCCAGTATATTTCTCCTGATCCTGGCTAACATTGTCTGATCAGTGTGTTTTGCCTGACCCTGGCTAACATTGTCTGATCAGTGTGTTTTGCCTGATCCTGGCTAACATTGTCTGATCAGTGTGTTTTGCCTGATCCTGGCTAACATTGTCTGATCAGTGTGTTTTGACAGGCAAGGATTGTTAGCCTCATCATCCCGTCAAGTGCGGGTTTTGGCCAGTATATTTCTCCTGATCCTGGCTAACATTGTCTGATCAGTGTGTTTTGACAGACAAGGATTGTTAGCCTCATCGTCCGTCAGGTGAGGGTTTTGGCCAGTATATTTCTCCTGATCCTGGCTAACATTGTCTGATCAGTGTGTTTTGCCTGACCCTGGCCAACATTGTCTGATCAGTATATTTCTCCTGATCCTGGCTAACATTGTCTGATCAGTGTGTTTTTCCTGACCCTGGCTAACATTGTCTGATCAGTGTGTTTTGCCTGACCCTGGCTAACATTGTCTGATCAGTATATTTCTCATGATCCTGGCTAACATTGTCTGATCAGTGTGTTTTGCCTGACCCTGGCTAACATTGTCTGATCAGTGTGTTTTGCCTGACCCTGGCTAACACTGTCTGATCAGTGTGTTTTGCCTGATCCTGGCTAACCTTGTCTGATCGGTGTGTTTTGCCTGACCCTGGCTAACATTGTCTGATAAGTGTGTTTTGCCTTATCCTGGCTAACATTGTCTGATCGGTGTGTTTTGCCTGACCCTGGCTAACATTGTCTGATCAGTGTATTTTGCCTGACCCTAGCTAACATTGTCTGATCAGTGTGTTTTGCCTGACCCTGGCTAACATTGTCTGATCAGTGTGTTTTGCCTGACCCTGGCTAACATTGTCTGATCAGTGTGTTTTGCCTGACCCTGGCTAACATTGTCTGATCAGTGTGTTTTGCCTGACCCTGGCTAACATTGTCTGATCAGTGTGTTTTGCCTGACCCTGGCTAACATTGTCTGATAAGTTTTGACAGGCAAGGATTGTTAGCCTCATCGCCCCTCAGATTTATTTATATCAAATTTTCTAAGATTTTGTTGTTTTCATACTCAAATCTCTTTGATCTGCTGTTAAACTCTTGGAAGAATGTATACAGAGTTAAATCAGCTGCTATATTTTACAAATCAACCTGTCGCAGATATAAATGTAATTAAAAGGTGCTTACTTTAACTCTTAAAGGCCATAATTTTGTAACTAGTTTTGCCAGAATTATTTTTTCTTGAAAAGCAATTTCTTCATAAAACTTGACTTTTCTTAATTATTCCACAAAGAAGACAAACGTGTTATAAATCAAAAGGAAAATTAATATGCAGTAAGAATATGGTCTTGTTGAATTTAATAAAATATTACAAGTAATTAGTAATAATTATATCATAATTTTAAAACAAATTATTTTTTTTTCTCACACAAAATAGTCACCAATCCATGAATAACCACTGAAACATAATGCAGATTGGCCTATCTAATGTACTTCAGAATAACAGTAATCCACATATGAATAATATCTACAAGGAAATATTTTTCTGTAGCAGTCAAATGGAGTTCATGTGTCACTGAGTTGCAGGTTTCTATTCACTCCACATGGTCGACCACATTTTGTCAGCAATCTGAATGAGTTCTGGGTTTCAGTAAGTCATTGGTCATGAAATGTGGTACTGAAACCCATTCACTATCATGCTCTCTCGAATTTGCTTTAGAAATATTGCATCTTTGCCTTTTTTTGATGGTGCAGTCAAACATTTTTGGCTTTTAGCAGCACTAGGTCCTGGCTGTGACAATGTCCCCTCATCTTCAGCATCAGATTCAGTAGGCTGAGTAGGTTGAATAATATTATATTCTATGTCTGACTCCGATTCAACGTCAGAAAAATATGAATCATCCTCACTAAATGCATCTAGAGTACACAACTCATTAGCCTTTTCTACAGATAAAAAACAACCTACTATTAGACAATCCTGAAGTGCTAGTTTTGCTTTACATTTTTGTGACAACCTGACTTGAAAAATGACAAATGTTTTCCAACTTTGGTTTTCCTCACAATGCACACCGAAGCTTTTACAATTGAAACGCAAATACACGAGCTACTTCCCTTACCATGTAATGTCAATTAAAATTTATAAACACTGAAAAAAAAAATGAAACAAATTTAGTTCAATATCCTGTAAACGATATGAGTGTTTTTCTGGCATCAAGCGGATGCCAGGAAAATTGCTTACAGCGTTCTTATAGCATTTTAGAGTTAATGTGTTTTTCATTTTAAACTATATGTCCTTACCTTTCCACATTGACCTCAAGTTTTGATAATTGTTATTGCTTGTCCAGTTCTTGCTCTTTATTCTGTTTATATTCCTTCTCTAATTTTAAATCACAGTTTTTTAGATTGTGTTACAGCCTCCAATTGTATCTACTAGCAAGAAGGAAAAGAATGCATTTACTTAGAATTGTTAGCTGTATTTTTTAGCTATTTATATTTTGTCCTCAGTAAAGACCTTTTGGCTCCAATTGACATCAAACATGCTATGATCTTTCTTTGATGATACACTCTGGCAGACTATTGTCAGTCAATCTCTTGATGCTGTCTTTCCACTTATAGCGCTGTCTTCCTCTTGTCCACCTGCCGTCCACACTTCCCTCTAGTATTGTTTACAGCAGTGTGTCTTGACTCTTTATATGTCCAAAATATTTTTTTTTTCCTCTCAGAAAAATATCTTCTCATTTCCAATCTCACATCGACCATCATCTGCTATGGTATGTTAAGATACAAGACACTATTTACTTCTTCACCTCCATCTTAGATCTACCATCCCTTGCTATGATTTGTCCAAGGTACAAGATATTATTTACTTGTTCACTCTATCTTAGATCTACCATCACTTGCTATGATTTGTCCAAGGTACAAGATATTATTTACTTCTTCACCTCCATCTTAGATCTACCATCCCTTGCTATGATTTGTCCAAGGTACAAGATATTATTTACTTGTTCACTCTATCTTAGATCTACCATCACTTGCTATGATTTGGCCAAGGTACAAGACACTTTTTACTTATTCTAAAATCTCTCCATTTACTGTAATGTTTACTGTCGGCTTCACATTTGTTTGCTAATTATAATTTCTACATTTAGTTTTGCAAAAATTCTAAAATATAATGCATTAAGGCTGTGTCTCTCATATATTTAATTTTCTCCCTCAAAATTGTGAGCAGTGGTAAAGATGCCAACATGATAGTCAAGCTTATTGACTGCGGATGTGACATTTTTGCTAGTGTCTGGCCAAATACCTTGATGGGTTGTCTGCATGACCTTATTTCTTCCAGAAGTAATAATGCCAGAGAAGGTTAGTGTAAAGTGAGGTGTGATATAAAACAAGTCTTACCAATTTTTATTATTGGATACACCTTGTGGATAAAATAGGGCATATGAAATGTGAGTGTACCATAGAGTGAGCTACATCTCATGGAGGGAAAGTGAACAAATATGGAGGTCATAAAGAAATTGGGAGTTAAAGAGGTAAATAACAATTAAATAAAAAATATTGGACATATAAAGAGATGCAATTAATGATGAAAAAAATGTGGGAAGGAAAGGATGATCGTAAGCGGATAAGAGGCAGACAATGCTATAAATGGATAGACAACATTAAGAGATGGACTGACAACACTCTGTAGGGGTGTACCATCAAGGCAAGAGACAGAGGATGTTGCAGATCCAGTGCAGCCAATCTTCAATGCGGAGACGGCACATGACATCATCACCATCTTGTCAGATACCTGTTCACAGGAGTAAACCCTGAGGAAAAATCCAGAGTTGGTGTTCCTCTGACAGTCTTGTGGTCGATTCATTGTTATTCTGGCAACTCCTGTGATGCTACTGATTCCAGGTTGTATGGGCTAATGCAATTTCCCAGCATCAAATGGTCTTGCAAAAATGTAATCCTGCATGGAATGGTGAAAGTCGGACAATGAAAAGGTAGTCCCAAAAAGAGGTTGGAGGACAACATATAAGAATTTACCAATCTCCATCCAGAGGGCGGCACAGGCAGTGGCCACTGACAGAGAGGGGTGGCGTTGAGTTGTGGGGGTGTCTTCATGAATGCCCCAACAACCTCACCAGTTACGGGATGATCTGACCAATTAGCTACGTGGAGAGGAGGACCTGCTGCATGGACAACAGAAAGATGCTCAATCTTGCAACCTGGAGAGGCCTTCCAGCTTCACCACGTGGTGTCAAAGTAAAATGACAATGCCAAAAGAAACATAATTATGGTTTCTAAGTTATGAAAATAACAATTTTTTCAATGAAACCCAGGCTAACTCTTCCGAAAATGAAAGGTACAAAATCTGAACTTTATCCAATAACCAAAATAAAACATTTAAGATTACTAGGAATGGCAAAAAATGTGATTTTATGAACACAGTCACAAAAGCCAGCATCGGCTCCTTGTTTTTCTAGAAAACAAAGAAACTGATGTATCAGCCCGTGGGATTGAATGAGTTAAAGAATCATTTTCTGTGACTACCAGTACATTATCATGTATACTAACATGAATTCTACAAAATTAAAAAAATATAATAAAGTTTTCCTTGTTTTAAGGTGCTTATGCACTAATGTACCTCTGTTTGGAATAAGTCGGAATATCCGGATTAGATTGATCAACTGTTGCCGATTCATCATCATATTGAATGTTCATGTTTCTGTGAGCACAGATGACATGATTTTATCATTTTACAATGTTTGAAATACCAGATCAGCTGCATCACAACTATGCCATTCAGTAACTTCTTTTTTATCCCAGTCTGAAAACGTCTTTATAGTTTCTACCATATGCATGAATTCTTCAACACGTTATTTAATGGTGAATGATGATTTGTTGTCTGATTGTTTTTTTGGTGGGAGGAGTTTAAGCCAAGCATACATGTTCTAGAGTAATATCTTTTAATTCATTCCATGAAGAACATATCCAATCACTACTGTTTGTATAACCAGTCATTCGGATAACGGGTGGTTCGGATAATTGAAATTTTACTGTATGTACAAGTTAAAAAACCTAACTCATTAAAATCCTGTATTTTTAACCAGAGATGTGAAAAACAATCATTCACGATTTATATTTGCTCATGAGATGATCTGAAGGTGGATTATTATTAAGCCACTTCTTCCTCTGAGAGGTCGTTAACATAATATTTCTGTTGCTTCACCACCCAAGAAGTTCAGAAGCTCTACAAGGTGTGATCAAAAAGTAGCAAACTTAGTTTTTTGAGTCAACCAATACCTGTCTTGGGACGAGCTAGCTTGGCATCTGACCTTGATATATTCAATGCCTGTGTGATGTTATGCCAGACTGTGCACCCCTCCAATTACTGTCAGGCTGTCAAGATAGTCACACTCGTGCTCATTGCATATGTATTTCAAACCAAAATTATTGAACATGTCGAGCAAAGAATTTGCATTAAATTTTGTTCAACACTCAGTCACATGCAAATGAAGACTATTCAGATAATAAATATGGATTTTAGTAATAAAGCTATGAGTACTACAAAGATTAAAGATTGATATCGTCATTTCATAGATAGCTGCAACTGAGATAAGCAGAAATCTAGAAACAATCAAGAAAGTTATTGAAGAAAGATAATAAAAAACAATTAGAAAGATTAAGAGTAAAGTGGCAATTTCGTACGGTTCAGTACAAACAATTTTGACGGACAATCTTGGGCTGTGCAAGACCACAACTGTGGGAGAATGGTAACTGTCAGATCCATTACAATAATATTATGGTGCAGGCATTGCACCTCATCTAGGATTTTTTGCTGAAAAATAGCACTGGGCATGTTCAGCAATCCCTCTACTCCCCAGATATGGTTCAATGTGACTTGTGTACCCTTTCCTAGACCCAAGATGCAAAGGGAAAAGATTTCAGGATATGTAAGAAATCAAGACAAATGCAATAAGTGCTTGAATGAGATCCCAAAAATGTATTCCACTGGGAGAAGAGTGTCAACTCATATGGAGCTTGTTTTGAAAGGAACGAGGTTATGAAATAAGTAGGTTAGTTAGTTGTTTTTTTAAGCAGGAGATCAGAAATGTTTTGATCAGTTGTCCTACATAATTATTTTTATTTTCAATAATTCTAAGATATACTCAAAGTGGTGCAGAAATTTGCAGAGAAAAAATATGACTTCAACCAGATGGACTCTCACAAGAGGACAGCCCTCCATTATGCAGTCAAGTATGAAGAACATTTAATTTCATTGAAGAAAATCATTTGCTTTTACCACATATGTTTTGAAGTGTTACAGAAAAATCAGTTATCAGTTTACAATTTTTCATTTTTAAACAGTGTCTTTTTTAAAAAAACACTTTGTAAATGACATTCTTCTTTTTCTTCTTCTTCTGCGTCTGTCCTGAAAAAAAATGTATTCTTATATTGCGTTCTGCTGTAGTTTACAGTGAGGCTGTAATATCAGTGCCTTTTAATCCAACATATCTGGTTTCATCATGGCATTTTTGGAACCGAGTTTGCCTTCCCTATTTGATATCTTTTCTTTCAGCCTGGCTGTATGGGTGCAGTCTGTTTCCAGGGCCACTGCAAATCAGAGCTGATCAAGACCCTATTATTTGATCAGCTCTGATTTGCTGACCCTGATACAACCAGTAAGCTATGAGTTGCTGACAGCTGTGTTTTTGCCCCATTGACAATCAAATATAGTATAACAGATTTCAAACAATTAATAATATCTGATCATGGAAAATTGTTATATATCCATGCCGGAACAACATATGCAAGGTCTCTACAATTCTGACATATGACAATTGTCCCTGGTGAATGATGCGGATGAGACAAAACATAAATGGGCAGATCACAAGTTATGATGAAACAATGGTCGATGGAGCACAGCGACAGCAGTTTGGTACCTCTGAGGTAAAAAGAGGCCGCTGAGAAGATCTCCAATGTGTTGGTCAGACTCCCTTGCTATATGCTGCAACATCAGAGATGCCTCTAGAGGAGTACTTACCACGCACTGGACTTCCATGGTCCATGACAGGGTCTGCTAGAGACGAAGTTGGGACCCACAGCTACGCTGTAGAATGGGTCATCAAGATCAACATCATCAATCTTTTAATATTTTGAGCATCATCATCATTTTGGACCATGTCATTTGGCATAGAAGATATTGCTTTTTTTGAAGCTTCATGTTTCTGGTACTTTTTTTTAGCAATTCTGTTTTTCTCTTTTTCATGACAAAGTGTTGACTTGTTCAGAACTAACTCTGTTTGATTTTTGTTTTTTCATCTCTCAGAAGTTTTGCAGGTCTCATTACATTTAAAAAGTGAATTTTCTTATGATGTATCTAAATAATAGGAACAGCGTAATTCTGATCTGTATACGTTTCCTTTGCACATTTACATCTATCAGGACATTCTCATTAACTTTCGGAGCTGTTCTTAATCTTAAACTGTAAAGTCACATCTATTTAGCAATTATTTTGTTTGTTAGCAATATTCATGATCTGCTTCCATGCAAGGCGTTAGTTCTGTATTAAACTGGAAGTACATTTCTTACATTCATTATCAATCATTTGTTGCAAGAATGCTTTTTATTTTCTGGAATTCTGATTTTACTTTTTATTTGGGAGATGCACTGTCATCAGATTTTACGAATGCGCCTATCTTTTGTAATATTAGTAATATTGTGAACTTGATAAAAAACAAGACAGCTTCTAACAATAAGCCAGAGTTAAAGATTTGTCTTGGCTTTGCCACAATTTAAGACATTTTGGTTGAGTACAGGCAACCCTTCGCAAAACAATAACAAAACAAAAAAGGCAAAAACGAACCAAGGACTATGTTCATCACTCAGGCTTGCAGAGACGTAGCATTCAAGTCCTACAAGGAACTCAGAAGTGCTGGAGAGGGTCAAAGACTTTAGCATACCATGAAACAGGATCTCCAAAACTAGTCTATGGACTGAAAAACCAACGATGATGAACTTATTTTAACTTAGTCCCATTCACTTTAATTCTGCATTCTAGAGTATTCTGTTGCCAACTTCTGTTTTCTTGCTGTGTTTAAGCTAAAACCTCTATTTTTACACTCTGTGGCTGCTCTATCTATCAGATCTAATGACAAGGTCATTTAAATGAATAGTATGTTTGTTGATTGAGTATCTATCTAATTATTTCTCAAATGTGCATCTGTCTGCATAGCAAGTGTTTGCAGGGGAGATTTGGTTGACTGATCGAATAACATGATGATATCATAAGTCAGTCAAAATGGTGTTTGGTATAACACATTACAATTCAAGGCTCTGCCTAGAATAATTATGAAAGTTGTTGACAGTCTGGATTTGAAACATGCATGGATGATTTGAGATTGGAGGGGGGGGGGGGGGGGAGGGGAGAAGATGTTTGGGTCGAAAGGGGGGAGGTGACATACGAGATAGACAGGTGAGTGGTGAGAAGATAAGTGGTTGGAGGAGAGTGAAGAAGAATAGGCAGTTTGGAGCAGGGAAGAAATGGGGAGTGTGTTTGGCCATTTGAAGAATGAAAAGATAGCAGGTTGAGAAGGTGGGGGGGGGGAGGGGGGAGGGGTTGAGGGGGAGAGAGATGGGTGGATTGGAAGGCAGAGAAAGAATTCAATGGGGTTGCGAGGCAGGAGAGGGGTGTGGCAAAGTTGGAAAACTTTTAATTGTTAAACTGCTGTTTTTTCCATATAGTACAATTTGACTGCATTGGTATGCTAGAAGTTAAAGGAAATTGTAATATTGTCTTTGGTTATTCGAGACTTAGAGGTACATTAACATTGGATTTCTTCTTTCTTTTACTAGAAAAGTCTAAACTTGAAATGGCACTTATTTAATGAATAGACATTATTACTACTTAATTAAAATCTCTGTTATTTACTCATCAGAGGCAACACTGGCTCATTGGATGAAAGCCACGAACTGGAGGTTAAGCTTGTTCAGCTTGGAGCAAATGTAGGTCTAACAGATGACTCTGGGAAAACAGCTCTGCATTATGTGTTTGACAAAGGAGAATGGTAAGCTAAATTATTTTGGAAATAAATGGGATACATCGCACTTCTAAATAATGATACTTTTGTTGGTTGGTTTACTTTTAGGAAAATGTTTTTGAAAACTGTATTTAAGTAATTGGTTTTACTTTAAAAAATATCCCAGATGTTTTACCAAAAAAAGATGGTAATCAATTATCAGCGTCTGTTCTCAACCATCTGAATATGTGTATTAACTTTTTAAATTTCTGTTTTTTATGTTCTGGTTTAACTTTGTTGGATTAGCATTGACATAAACAGGACATTTTTGTTTCAGATGCTCCTTCAATGATTTCAAGATTGTTAATTGTTTCAATATAGAGACAAGCTTGCTAAATCTGGTTTAAAGCTCTAAACTGTTTTTATTGGTTCTTCTGTAAGTTATTTGGGAATGTATTTCTATAGCCTTTAGCACTCATTTTTCTGCTCTTTTCTATATTACATTTGCGAATACATTTCTAAGGCTTTTAGCTCAAATTTTTCTGCTCTATTCTATATTACATTTGGGAATGTATTTCTATAGCCTTTAGCTCTCATTTTTCTAGTCTATTCTATATTACATTTAAGAATACATTTCTAAGGATCTTTTCATCTTTGCAGTTCAACAGAGTCCTGAAAGGTGTGCAGTATAAATGTGCAGTTTCTTAGTCTTATCTTCTGTATGTTGAAAATAAGCAACCGTTACATCTCAACTCTTTCTCAATAGAAGCAGATTGAAAGTAACATTTGCAGCTGTGTTTTACTTGAGAAATAATTGGATGGATGATGATTGTGATTTAAGTAAAACATAATTTAAAATTGTACTATTAGTGCTAGAATTGGACATTAACAAACAAAGACAAAAGAAACATCGTAAGAACAGAGATGAAATGCCTGCACAAGAATGGATAAAATAAGAAACAAAAATATTAAGAGACAAGTAAGCACAACACCAGTGCTAGACTTCATCAAGAGACTGCAAACCAAATGTTTTGGCCATATGACACATTAAACCCCAGATAGTATCCGTCAAAAAGCAATGCTATACATATGCAATGGATACAAAGCCAAGGGCCACCACGCAAAAGATGGATAGCAGAAATAATAGAAACAAGGAAGATCCTCATGTATGAAACATATACTAGAGCTGGCAAAGAAACCTCTTCATAACCTGACACTGAAAGGCACAAACAGGAATAAAAGTGAAAAAAAATAGAAAAATACAAACAAATACAACAGCTAATATATTAAATAGAGTGGCATGCACTTTTCACCACCATTTTCTTTTGCAGTGCACTGATGAGTGACCCTGCAGAGCTTACAAAACTGATTTGTCGAAGTATGACTAAAGATCAGGTGAACATCAGAGATTCCTCAGGACAAACAGCTTTACACTATGCAGCACAAAATGGGGCAGTGACGTGCTGTATGTACCTAACAATGGTGAGTCTTGTGCTTCTAAGTCTGAGGTATTTGTTTCAGTATTTCAGATATCTAGCTGCAAATTACATGTTTTATTAAATTATTTAAAAGTAGAAAATGACATAAAGGGATATTATGGAAAGACAGAGAAAATAATAATAATATTCGCAAACGCCTCAAAGGCCCGTTGCGTGGATCGACCACTACCATGTCCAACTGCCGAGGCTCTGTTCATTCGTAGTGTGTTGACCGAAATTCATATAGACTCCCTAGGTGGAGCCATTTACTCTGCAGCCTTGGGATGAGGGCCTTGAGGAGTGTTATACCAATGTTTGTGTCAGGCTTTCTGTGTCTGTCCGTGTCAAAGTCCCTGGTTTTCCGTGTCTCGCCGACGAGGCTTCTGATTGTGTCCACCTTTTGGTCAGTGTGACCCTTGCTGTGCTGAGAATACTAGGTTTGGAGAGGTATTGTGTAACCTCTAGTGGAGAGAGTGGCGGCAGGAGGGATTCAATTTCAGTCTGAGCAGAAAGGTCATTGAGTAGTGATAATCTGGATTGAATTCTGGTGTGCAGTTAAGCGGAAGATTGAACTCCGTCATGGACTGATCTCCCACGGCTTGAGCCAGGCATGAAATGCAGCATAACAAACAGGATAACCAGTGGAAAGCACATCAATTCCACAGAATAAAGTCCTTGATACCACCTGGTGAAGAAGTTGTGAAATATAATTTAAACAGGAACCACCAAACATCGGAAAACTCGACACAAATACAGGAGTGAGTCGAGAGCGCAGACACTAAAGTGCTGACATCTTACTTCGTTTGATAAGGTCAAAATACGGAGAAGAAATATAAAGTATCTGACTTTGACTATATAATATGGAGACTTATATTGATAATTTCATCGAGCCTTTACTGTGCATGCTGGAGTCGACGATGAGACATTGCGACTGGGGCAAAAATGGTAATTTGCAATTACTTGACCATCTAAGATTTCCCACGATATCATTACAGAGACACTCACTGAAGTGACACAGAAGCATTGATGGAAGTGGAGGATAAGAAAGCAGCCCTCACCATTAATATAAGAAAAACCAAAACTGCACAACCGCTTTGCAAAGCCCAGCCCAATGGCCGTAAACGATACACCCCTAGAGAATGATTATGTCTTTTCAACATGGAAAGTAACCTGAAGTCTGAGTTTGAGAAGAGTCGGATGAGCTGTCTTCAACTCATTCAAGATGGCAACAGACGCCACGAAAACACCAGATTACGAGCAGACCTATTCAATTTAGTGGTCCTTTCAGCGCTGTGCTGTGGAAGTGAAATCTGGTCTCTGACAAAAGCCACAGAGAATGAGCTAAGTACAACACATGCTGCGACTCAGCACCATCTCATGGACCTATCTTTTAGGCAACAGCTCCAGATGGACTTTCACAACAGGGAGATCTGGGTAATTTCACACATCAAGGATGTCCTACAGCATGCCAACGAACTCCAAGCATCGCTGAGCTGGTCATGCAGTCAGAAGGAAAGATAAATGAACGTTGGAGCACAGCAACCACTCTGTGGAAACCGCTTCGCAAAAATAAATTTCCTGGAAGTCCCCAACCCCATTTGCTGGAACTGCATAACAACATTTGCAACCCTGATTTTAAGGTATCTATTTTATATACTGGACAATCCAGGCCAAAGACAGAACTGACTGGAACCTGAGCTGGGGCTACACATGACCAAAATCACATTACTGCTCGAGTCCAACACGCTATACAGAGAAAAACACCTGCCGACTATCACCAACTTACACAATAACTAGGACCTTCACAAGGGCAGCCACCCTTGTAGAAGTACAGGTTGACTAAGATGGATAATAATGTTCTTTTGATAACCAACATCTCTGTTTTTCTACATTCTATTATTTTATGTTTTAGTTTATAATACACTGAAAAATAGTTTCTTGGGCCTATAAGTTGTGAAGTGTCCCAGTGCCTTTCCAGACATTCTCATTTCTGTTTGTTCCTTCAGAATATTTTTTTTAAAAGCTTTTTTCCACTCATCTCATTTATCTTTTTTTTTCTGAATCAGCCTTTATCAGCCTGATTTTAGGGTATCTATTTTATTGTTCTTAATACATTTTGTAATATATGCTCGTGCAGTGAATATTAACATTTCAGATACACATTTATGGTCAGTTTTACAAGAACAAAAGAACAAAATTGGTAACATGTTGCATTGTTCTAAGTATAAAATAACCACACAAATAACAAAACCAAAAAAAAAATACATTTTGATTCAATTTGACATTAACAAAAATATAGATTTGTAATACTATTGAACAGCTACCTGTGCTATTTTTAGTAAATATTTTTATACTTTAGTTGTTCTTTAAACTTGATTCATTTTTTATATATTATTCTGAAAGTTATTAATATACTTGGTTAAAACAGATAAAATCTACTAAGAAATTAATTTTGTATTAGATTGGTGCAGATGTCAACATCCAAGACAATGATGGAAACACTCCGTTGGCTCTGGCAGTAAAGTTTTCCAAAGATGGGTAAGAGATTTTCTTTTCTTCCAGAGCAAAATAAGAGATGGGCCAAAGATGCAGTAGTGCTGAAAGCACCCACTTACTTATATATTGTTGTTTGCATTAGGGACAGTATCCATATCTGACGAATATGCTATTTCTCCTCCAACTGGTGGCCCTAGAAACAGACTGCAACCATGCAGCCTGGCTAAGAGATTAGGGATCGAGGAGGAAAGGCAAAACCCGATCTGAAAAATGGTATGCTGATATTGAATGTGTTGGACCAAAAGGCGCATATATCACAGTCCAGCTGTAAACTACGACACAACATCCCAAACATCCTTTTCAGGTAGAAAATCCCTGCTGAAAACGGTTGTTGTCGGACTGAAAGTTGCAAATATCGCAGTCAAGCTGTAAACTAGCGACACAATGCATTCCATTCTCTGAACTACATTCTGTTACTTGCAAAGCCCTGTTCAGGGCTTGGTAGTGGGAAATTGAGAATGAACGCAGAAGAAAAAGAAGAAAAAGGAAGATTATCCAAAACATGAAGAAAAGAAAAGAGTGAGAAAGATGTAGAAGTCATGAAACACAGACTTTAAGATTAGTTTTCTTGAGGTTAGAGAAGGGGATGTATTAATAGTTTTTTTCTTTCTGCAGAAATTAGCAATTAAAACACACAGAGCAGATCAAGAAATATGTATGTTTGTTTTTTTCTTCTTCATCGTTCATTCTCAGACTCCTGCTACCAAATGCTGAAAAAATCTTTACAAGAAGCAGGATGTTGTCCGGAAAACAGAATGCTTTGTGTCAAAGTTTACAGCTCAACTGCGATATTTGCTCCTTTTGGTCCGACACATCTGACTTCAGCAGGCATTTTTAGGTACCGGGCTAGCCTTCTCTCTTCGATCCCTTCTCTTTAGGCAGTCTGTTCTTTTGTATTTGTAGTCTGTTATCCAGCATCACCACGTGGAAGTGTAGAAGGATCTTGGCAACTCTGGTTTGCTGGCCCTGACACTAGCAATCAGCTTTGGGTAGCTGACCACAGCAGCTCATGCACTGCTCAGCACCTTGATCCCGTATGTTTGTTTGAGAGGGTATATAGCAAGGGGATGAGTAACGAGGAAAAATATAGTTATTGTTTGAACAAATCAGTGGAAGTGAAGTATAAACCTGTTGACAAGCTATCTACTTAGCACATCCTTCATCATCTGTGGCCCAGTGGTTGTAAACTTGGTTTACAATCCAAATGTACTAGGTTTGAATCATGTTATACTCACTTTGACAGACCAGTCATGGCACAGGTGTTTTCATGGTATGCCTGTTTCTTTTAGTTGACCCAGCTGTAAATCGGTACCTGGTGAAGTCAGAAGAACATTTTTGAGCCGCTACAGAAGCTACAAAGTTTATGCTCTGTCATTGGCACTTTCAGCATTGAAACGGACTGAGCACAAATGGGAGCACCCAGGTGCAATCGAGACAGTTCTGCCAACAATGTGCCATTATCTTGCTTCACATTTTGCTTCTGTAGAAGTATTGCATCACAACTGTAGTTAGCAGCTTTGCAGGAGCCTGTGCCAAGGATCTTATCTGCTCCAGCAGCGATGGTTTCTATTGCAGTTCGTTATGTGGTGTGTTGGCATTTCCATGTACAACTCTCTTATGTTGGCATACACATAGAATGGGTGCAGTGGACTTGTTCTTGAATGTTGGATGCTTTACATGTTAAATGGAAGACGAGAGGCTGCCAAAGGATATCCTTCATGGACAGCTAGCCTTTGGAGTTAGAAGAATCGGCCGTCCCACACTGCGATTCACGGACATATGTAAGAGGGACATGAAGTCACATCCGAGGGCTGGGAAGAAATTTCTCAGGATCGAGCTATCTGGAGACAGTCATTTGGAGGGGGCATAGTGGGTGCTGACGCTAGTAAAGGTCTTCTGGCTGCAGAGAAAAGCGAAAGACTGAAGAGATCAAGGAACAGCCAGGCAAGCCAGCCTCCTCAGTATGGTTGTACGATCTGTGGCAGGTATCGTCACTCACGGATCAGCCTTTACAGCCATAGCAGAAAGTGTTGCAATACAGGAGACAGAGCTGGACAAAACTTATAGGGGGCCAGATGCATGGTCTATAAAGACTAAGACGCCTATGATGATATGACGATTTGAAGGACAAGCAGCTATTACAGGTGTCAGATGTTTAGTCACTCTCCACTTGTTTTCTTATTTGTTTCTCATTAAACTCTGGCTCTGTTCCAACCCCTATAAGAATCAAATGAATAGAATATTAACTAAGTTTCTTTGTTGATTTTGACTTCAAAAAATGCATGTGAATATCTCCTTGTTTTTGTTGTGAGCAACTTTCAGTGAAATCTATTGAAATAAATTAATGTGATTCTCATTTGACAAGGTGTGCAACAACATTAATTCTGAGTGGGACCAACTTAAAGCATATGGTTGCAAAGTGGAGTGAAAAAAAAGAGGCAAATGATAACAGCATTACATCAAACGAAAAGGGAGTTGGCAAGACTAATACTCAAGGTTGTAATGCTGAATCATCATTTTTTTTGTCTGCAGTATGATACAAAATGTTCTTTTAAAAATTAACATAATTAAAAGTCTTCTTAGAAATTTTATGTTTCTTTTTTCTGTAACTTTTCATGTCACAATTTTTTGCCATTCAATTGTTGTTTTTCACCAGTATTTGTACTACAGTTATTGAAAATTTTGTCACTTAATTTCATCAATAAAGCTTGTCACATTTTATATCAAAACAAAAAGAGCACAGACATTTCAGGTGAACATTTGTAATCAGAAACTCATAATAAGAGAACAAGTATAGCGTGAAAGATATGTTAGGATTAGTAGAGACAAAATGTCGCATACTTTGAAAAAGATAGAGCAGCACAGTGAATACAGCATCCTCAGTGTGTGAGAAAGAAATTATTAACATCTTTGGATATGGCTACCATTTTTGTAGATATCGGATTTGGTTTAGTGTACCACGATGCAGTTATGAATGAGGACTGCTCAGGCTATGACAAGTCTTGCCTCACTGAATTTCAGTTTGCAGAAATACCAATATGGCTCAAGATACTGAGCAGCACATGAGCTGCAGTAGTTAGCGACCCATAGCTGTCTGCTAGTGTCAGGGCCAGCAAACCATAGCTGCCAAAACCCGTCTACACCTCCACGCGGTGATCCTGGATAACAGGCTGCAGCAGAGTAGACTGGCTAAGGAGAAGGGATCGAAGAGGGAATGCTAACCCGATACTCAAAAAATGCTTGCTGAAGTTGGATGTGTTGGACCGAAAGGTGCAAATATCGCAGTCAAGCTGTAAACTACGACACAACGCATTCCGTTCTCTGGACTACATTCTGCTACTTAAGCCTTTTCAGGGTTTGGTAGTGGGAGATTGAGAACGAAGAAGAAGAAGAAGAAGATATCACTAATGTTAGTATTTGCAATACTGTCCAACAGCCTATTGGAGTGTAACCACCCCTCCTTTCAGATGTCAAATCATGAAAGGTGTGCTGGCACAGCCATGTGATGCGTTCTCGTGGTTTGCCCAGTGTGATACTCTGAAGCATAGTTTGTGGCAAGAGATGGAGAGGTCTCTAAAGATTCGCAATTCAGATGATATTCGCAAGTGGACTGGTATGACATTGATTGAAACAGCAATGCACACAATGGATAGAGTACAATGGCAACAGATGGTATGTGATGTAGGGAGATGTGATGCCCCTACGACCACCTAGATTAAGGGACAGATGAGATAAGAGATACAGTAGGTCCTCTGTATTGGCTATTGTAAATTATAAACAGAAATCGAGCAAAAGCAACCTATTCCTGGGAAGTCATATCCATGATACTGAACCAAGAATGTTAAATTGTGGATGAGAGATATGGGAATCAATGCATAGGGCCTACAGTATATTTTGAGGGCCTACAGTATATTTTGAGGGCCTACAGTATATGGACAATGTTATCTTGAGTAGCTCTAGTTTTCTCTCCTTCTCTCTCTCTTTCTCTGTCTATTTCTCTCTCTTTCTATCTCTATCTCTCTCTTGCTCTATCTCTCTATTTTGTCTGATATGTGGTTGTTCAAGTTTGAACTGTCTTCATATACACTCCCAAATCTAGCATCCCCTGTTCATATGCATTTTCTCGACCTTCTGTCTCTTCACCATTCTGTAGAATATCCATAACTGCCCTGATCAACTCAATCCTGTTTCTTATCATCACCGCATTGTACACCCCAGCTCGTCCTGCCACTGCATCAGCTTTTTTGTTGCCCTAGGCACCTGCATGTCCCAGGCAGTAGATCCATGTGACTATCTTGTACACTAGGGTTGCTCAGAAGAGAGGACCACTCCCTTCTTAGCATGCACCTTTCTAGCGTAAGTGAGTCTGACAGTATCACTGCATGTGTCACCGGTTGCGTGACCAACCAAGTTATGGCCACTGTTAGCACGTCAATCTCCATCATTATACCTGATGTGGTTGTGGAGTAGACAGCTGATTTCTTACCACCTCCCTGCCATTTTAGTAGCTAACAAAACCCAAACTGCATCTGTTTGCATCTCTGTTAGTGGAGCCATCTGTGTACAGAATTGGTTCTGTCATATCAGGCCTAATTGCACAGATATTGCAGTCATGCTGTTAACTATGACACAATGAAACAAAACATCCCTTTCAGGATAGGCAATAAAGAAAAAGAAGATGAAGAAGAAGAAAAAGAAGAAGTATTCATGTAAGATTGTTGAATACAGAGTTCTCATGATTTATCTGTTTACTAACTTGAGTATTTCATTCACAATGTATCATCAGAATTCTCATAACTTATCTGTTTGCAGGCTTGACTCCTGATCCTCTGTATGTGCCAGATGAACCTGAAGAGGATTGGAAATGGCAAGTAACAACACTTTTACAGGAAACTGATGAGGTCAGATGTGTCCCACTGTATCAGGTAATGTTTGTGAAACTCATTTGGTATTTAGTTTAGAGAACAGATATAGACATGCACAGCAAAACAATTAATAATACTTCTGATAATGGGATGAAAATAGAAACATTCTAGTACATACACAAATCAATAAAAACATAATAGATATGGCTCAGTTACAGCATGGACAAAAACAAAATCCATGTTACAGCCACAAGGCATTCATCAGGGACAAAGAACAAATGAAAGCACCCAATCAATCAAACAACTACAATGAGAATGGTCTTTGCAATGGAGCAAATATATTTTTGGATAGTGGCCATTAACTCTTAGTTCATTATCATTATTTTGTTGTGATTCAATAATTACTTTCATTTGTGCTTTGTCCCTGATGAAGGTCTTGTGTTCGTAGCTTTGGTTTTGTTTTGTTTCTTTCCTGAACTGGTAACTGAGCGATATCTGTTTCTACTTCTTCTTTGGTACTCATCCTGAGAAGAACATTTTGATGTTTTGTCATAGTTTACAGCAAGGCTGTACTATCCACACCTTTCCCAGCCTGACACATCTAGTTTGAGTTGGCTTTTTTGGATAGCGGATTTGCCTTCCCACTGCAATACTTATTTACTTAGTCAGACTACACAAGTATAATTTGTTTCCAGGACCAGCACTTGGAGATGGAATAGTCTTAGTCAGATGTGGTTTACTGACCCTGATGCAAGCAACCAGCTATGAGCCACCGGCAGCTGTCAGCTCATTCACTGTGCTTCACCTTCGACTTCAGCTGTATATATTTGATCTATTGATCAATTTTTCACCTTTAATACTGTGGCAGATTCATTTTGTTCTAGTTTATACACTAGATACATTGTGCAATATAAGAGCTATTGAATATGAAGAACTTTACACAGTTAGCCTTATAATCTCTGCTAAAAAGAACACAGCAACCAGTGCAGCTATGGAGTGAATAGAGAAAAGGAACATCAATCTTACAATTAAATCTTACATGAAACCTTACAATATAACCAGACTTGCATCGCATTGAAACTCATAGGAGAAGAAAATAGTGGAAAGGCTAAGGGCAGCAACCATAGCTGAAGAAGATGATCCAAAATAGGACACATGCTCAGGAAGAAATCTTACAATATAACCAGACTTGCATCGCATTGAAACTCATAGGAGAAGAAATTAGTGGAAAGGCTAAGGGCAGCAACCATAGCTGAAGAAGATGATCCAAAATAGGACACATGATCAGGAAGAAAACTTACAATATAACTGAACTTACACTGCATTGGAAGTTATAGGAGAAGAGAAGAGTGGCAATGCCAAATGTGACAACCATAGCTCAAGAAGATGATTCAAAATAGTAATTTGTGTAAAACAAACATTGTAGACCTATGTGCCAACAGGGACTGGAGGGAATAAGCCATGTTAAATCTTGTGAGTCATATAACCAAAATTCTGATAATAATTAGTTAAGAAGAAGTAAAATGTCTACAGTTCTGTCTGGCACTTGATGCTGGCCGTTGTCTGCATCTCTTGCATGAGATGAAGTGATAATATTTATTGGTCGCAACTGTTTCTCAGCTACTTCTCTTATCTGGAGTGCTATATTTAAATCTTCTCAGCTACTTCTCCAATCTGAAGTGCTATATTTAAATCTTCTCAGCTACTTCTCCAATCTGAAGTGCTATATTTCTTCTTCTTCTTCGTACGCAGTCAGACAGTAACCATTATTTTTTCGAAAAAAGCAGCCATCATCCTGAGGCTGTCGACACTGCCATAGAGCTTGTCTAGTGTTGCCACTGGTGATGGCCACATCTGCTCTCTCTGATCCTCGTATGTCGGGCAGTTTTGCAGCAAATGCTCAGCGGTCATTTTCCCGGTACCATACGGGCATTCGTCGGTGCCACCTATCTTCAATTTGTTGAATAGGTGGTACCTGAGTCTATTGTGGCCAGTGCGAAGTCTGAAGACCACGACCTGCTCTTTTCTGTTCAACTGGTAATAGGCATCGTTTTTTGTGTAGCCAGTATGTTCGGTTTCCCATTTGGTCATGTATCTAGCTCTAATAAGCCGTTTTGACTCTTCGTATGTCATACTAGTATCGGGTTGTGGTAGTTTTGCACCTTCTTTTGCCAGTCTGTCTGCCTCCTCGTTGCCCTGGATGTTGCAGTGAGATGGAACCCACTGCACCACTACTCTTTTTGGTGCGGCCTGCTGGCATAGTTGACAGAGTACTGCTCTTAAATCGTTAAGTTCAGTATTTTTCTGGCTTTTCAGTGCTGTGACTACGGCCAAGGCATCTGTAAGCAGGACTATATGGCTTTCATTCCTTTTACCTGTCACCATTTCACCCACTGCCGCCCTCAGTGCCTCTGCCTCCGCTCTGAAATTGCTTGTGTATTTTCCAGTAGCGAATGACAGTGTTATTTTTCTGCCATTTGGTAGGCTCAGGAATGCTCCTGCCCCTCCGTTCTGTGTTGTATTTGTTACGGAACCGTCGGTGTATGCATGGGTCCAGTCCATGCTTGGGTAGTTTTCCTTAATGAAACTCAGGGTAGTATCTCTTCTTTCTTTTTCAGACTGGCAGTTTTTGTTTCTAATACCTGGTATAATTTCTACCACCTCTGGAAATATATGCTGCCTCCAGGTAGGTTTTCGTACAGTAGGGATGGGCTTTCGTGTGGTTAGTGCGTTCATAGGGTCTTCGTGCATCTTTGCTTTGGCTATTTCTGCAAAGTTTCTTCGCTTTAGCTTCCCATTTCCGAAATTGTTTAGTCTCTGGTGCATTGGGTGGTCAGTCAGTCTTCGGAGTTTCTCTGATTGCAGCTGGGCTCTGCAGTCTCTTCTGTCGGCCATGGATTGCAGTTTTGTAATCTTTTCAAGTTCTACAATTGGCGTTGACTTCATGCCTCCTGTTATAACTCTCATGGCTTGGTTTTGAAGTTTGCTAACTTTAACGAAGTTCGCCTTTGCTGCTGTTGTGCATGCTGCAATGCCATACTCGAGAACTGGTCTCACTCTTCCAGTGTACAGTTTTTTTAGTATGCTTTTGTCTGCTCCCCAGCTTGTGCCAGCAAGTTTCCTCATGATTGCCATTCTTTCTCTGGCTCTCATTCGGTTTCTCTCGATCTGACTTTTCCATGTCATGCGCCGATCAAATGTGACTCCCAGATAGTTTAGGTTGTCGTTTGGCTGGAGGTATTTGCCGTTTAGACTTAATTTGGTGTTTTGGGGTTTGATTGATAGCGAGAATATTGTACATGTGAGTGCTATATTTAAAACTTCTCATCTACTTCTCCAATCTGAAGCGCTATATTTAAAACTCATCAGCTACTTATTAAATCTGGAGTGCTAAATTAGAAACTTCTGAGGTACTTTTCCAATTTGAAGTGCCATATTGAAAACGTTTTTTTGGTTAATCAATTTTTAAGTGTGAATTATCATTTTCAGGGTCTTGATTTTGAATAATTTGTGAATGCATTTTATGTGTGCAGTTTTGTGTGTGCTTGTTGTTGTAATATATAAATTGATCTGCGTTATGTACCAACATTGTAAGATGGCAGCATTGTATTTTTTCAGGCTGCTATTGAAAATAACTTGAATGGGGCAGCCATGTTTGTGACAGATGCTGGCTTTTCCAAGTCTGGTTTGACTGAGTATGATGCACTTAGGGTAAGCGCTCTCAACATGTCAAAAATAAAAAAATTAATTTTCTCTTTGTGAAGACTAGAACAAAAGCTGTTAGGTGTTCATACCAGATAGGAGGATGTCATGACAAGAGAAAGATAAAAAAAGTGATAGATCTACACTATTAACTCATTCATTTCCATGCACTGTTGCATTGACTTCCAAATCTTTTTCAGAAAACTCAGAAGCCGATATTTTGGCTTTTGGAAGTGTTCACAAAATCACATATTTTCCCATTCCTAGTTCTCCTAAATTTTTTATTATGGTTATTGGCTGAAGTCCATATTTTGTACTTTTCATTTTCAAAAATTTAGTGTGGGTTTCATTGTAAAAATGTTTATTTTAGTAAAATTCAAAAGCATTCTTTTTAGAGGGTAGACTTGAATCTATGAATCTAGCCCATGCCTCTTCAACCAGACCAAATAGAGTTTCCACAGTACAAATTCGGTAATAGATAGATTATATTATTGCTAACGGTAGTGATAATGAAGATATCGATAGCGACATTTAAATTTCTGTTTCTAGTCTTAGTTCTAAGTTGAGCGATGAAAGTGAAACTAAATCTACTGATGAGGGGATAGTGATCTCTTTTTTATTCAGCAATGGCAGTAACAGTTCAACAATTCAGTAAAGCTTCAAAATCCTGCACAGTTATGCTAATGTATATAATATAAATGTGTGTATATTTATATTTTGAATACAGCAGGAACATTCTTTCTGGGTGTGCATAAATTGTAAACACTCACGCTAGTGTTGATTGGTGCTAACATTTTTTAGCCCATTTTCAGCTTTATGTGCCTTTAGTAAAATATGAATACTGGGAAAACAACTCTACCAAAGTTGGTATTTCTTTTAGAACATCTTCTCCTGTGCTTGTGGACTACCATCAATAGATAGTCATAACAAAATTAGGAGCAAGAACAAGAGCTTGAACACTGCACGGCTCCCAAATATCTAGACGTGAAGTTAGACCGCACATTGTCCTACATAACGCACTGCCAGGAAACGAAGCATAAGATACTCGCAAGAAATAATATCATCCGAAAACTGACCGGCACAACGGGGGGGGGGGGGGGGGGGGGGGGGGGGGGGGAAACAGCCATCAGTCCTATGGATATCTGCACTTGCCTTGTGTTTTTCCCTATCTAAATACACTGCGCCAGTCTGGAAAAACTCTTTTGAAAATCAAGTTGATACATCAGTAAATGAGGCGTGACGGATAGTATCAGGGTGCCTAGAACCCACACCCATTGATAAAATATACCCCATAATTGGCATAGCAATACCCAAAATCGAATAAGCGCTGCAGCAGAAATGGAACGAGAAAAACAGGGGCACGACCCAAAGCACCCAATGTTTACAGATACAGAGCACAAGACTGAAATCCAGACATAGCTTTCTAAAAATCAACACAGCCCATACAGACAAAACCTGAAAGGGTCCGCATTGAGAGGTGGCACGAATTGATGCAGGTCCCAGAGATGGAACTTTGGGAAGAACCTGCCCCCGGACATCATCTACCATACACATCATGGAAGTTGTGAACAGACTTCCGAACTGGTGTATCACGTTGCAAGAGGAATATGAAACAATGGGGATACACAGATGATGACACATGTGACTGTGGCACAATACAGGACCCAAACCACCTGATGACCTGCCCCAACCTCCAGGAAACATACAATAGACGCTATATGCTGGAGGCAAATTACAAGGCAATCCATGTCGCTGAATACTGTATAATATGGTGCTTGGACACGGAAAGTAAGTAAGTAATAGAAAGTCATTACCTTGTTCATGTATTGGTTTAGAGCTGAGTAATGTGTTGATGCAGGGAAAATAGATTGTTTTCATAATTTAAAAAAATTACAAACGATTATGAAACTATAATCTCTAATACGCAAGTGTTCACCTTCATTTGTAAAATATATGTATTCCATCGTAATCTGGACTCATTTATGAACAGTTTGGTATACAATGTGTGCCATTTTAGTGAAACTTTATTGAAGGTAAATAGAACAAAACAAAGTGATGCTGTGCTTGAGAAAAAAAAATGTGTTATGAGGTCTAAATTATTTGGGAGTGAATGAGTTAAGAGTGAAAATATCAGCCACCACATGTGTTTCAGAAGAAACAATATTGTATCTCCCCTTGTATATATCACAGGATGACAGTATCAAAACAGAACATGCAAATGCAAATTCTGTTAAAGATTTAGTGTCAGCAAGACCAAACGAATACATATAAATATATAAATCCTGTTAAAGATTTAACACCATCAAGAACTAATCTAAAATATTAAAATATTTTTCTGTTATTTTCCACAGATTGCCATTAAAACTTGCAAGTATAATGTTGCTCTGCGCTTGTTGTGCACTACTACAGACCTAAAACTGCTTTGTCAGCTTGGGGATAACAACCAAAACCTCTTGCACACTTTAGGGCTGAGTTGTGAGCACAACACCAACAGACATAATGAAACTCTTAATAAGGTACAAGTCGCCATTCCTTTATCATACCAATACGAGCATGATACCACCACTACAGATGGTCTTTTTGCAGGCGTCATTGGTGGTTTCTGTAGCAGTTTATTTAAAAAGATGAGGATGCAAGCCCATAACACAACCCTCTTTAGCTGCCAGTTATGACATATATAGTAATGTGTATTGTTCCTGTTCAGTCTTCTTCTTCTTTTGTCCTACTGCCATTGCCATACAGTGTCGCAGAGCCAAATGCCTCACTATCCTGTAAATGAGAATGGCCGGATACTTACAAGGTGCATATAACCTACTCCAATGAAAATAAATGTCTCGTAATAATCAAGGCACTACCTGAGACATGCAAAAGTGTCTATCAGAAATGGAAAAAGAGAAACAGGCAAATGACCCAAGGAACCCAATGTTTAACACCAGGTGTATTGCACAAGACTGAAATCTAGACAAACTTTTTTACAGTTAGCATAGTCCTTACAAACTAGTCCCGGAAAATGCTGCATCAAAAATAGAATGAATTGACATAGATCCACTGGGTCAAACTATCTTACACAACATAGAAGTAACTAAATAGACTTTGAACTGGTGTATCACAATGCAGGAAGAACTTAACGAGAAAGGAATACAGTGATGATAAGACATGCAATTCGGTAGCAACACAAGACCCAGACCACCTAATTATCTGCCTAACCTTCTGGAAGCATGTGATATGGATGACATGTTGAGGTGGAAAAGACCCGACAATCGACATGGCAGAACATTGGAAACATGATGTCTGATGCGGTACCCAGGACACAGAAAGTCAATAAGTTATATCATGCAGGTTGGGGGTAGAGATCAGATAAAAAAACACCATGCTATCCTATCAGCTACCTACACTTTGTTATATTTCCAGTCGTCCTCAGCTGCTTAAAGATTGTCTGTTGTTGTACTCCCAAGACTTGGTATACATAGAACATAAACGTAATTTTAATCTAGCTTGTCAGTGTTGTGATGTTTTTATACATATTCGTCATGTACTATCTGCTTCCAAGAAGGTAGCCATTAAGAATCTCCATTACTTCTGTCAAGCACTTTGTAAACCATTTTTCATCCTTGTACTGTGTTCTCAAACTGTGTTTTACTCTATATTTTTGCTAAATTTCTTTATCCTGGCCTACTATTTTAGCAACAATTTCTTTTAAAAAACAAAGCAATGTAGAAAAACAAACTGTAGTACATAAACACTGTAGTCTAGTTCTGAACTTTAAAGAAGAAATCACAAATAAAACAAGCAGACCTCAACAACCAAAACAAAAATATTAGAGAAACTGCTTTCAAAGTTAAAAAAAGGAACTAAGAAAATCATTTTTATATAATTCTCAGTAAATAAAAAAATACTACATGGAGGTTTCAGGACCACGAGCAAGAGATTGACCCTAGCAACAATAGATAGAGGGATCAAAGAAACACTCCACAAGTTCAACATGTTGACAGCACAAGCCTCCTGTCTCGAGAAAACCAGAAGTCTGTGCATATCTCCTGTTTATGATGCCGAAGGCAAAAGCAGTAGGACAAAAGAAAAACAAGAAAAAAATATTTTAAAAAGCAGTTTAACAATTAGTAAAGGTGTAAAGAAGTGGACATCTCTTTTAAATTAATGCTCAATGCAAGCTGTGAACGTCAATGCCACATACATTTTTAGAGAAGTTCTTATCGAACCAAATGTTTACAAGAAATTTTTTACATTTTAAATATCATTAAACCCTTAAAAGTCCTTAATAATTTTTGGGATTTATGTCTATCAGTTCGGAGCAAGTGTTGCAACTCCATATGGCAAATTATTTTTCTTTCAAAATAAATTTAATTAACATTTTTAAAATTGTCAAAAATTGTGTTCTAAGGATCTTTAAAAAACATAATAAACTATCGAGGACATGTAGTATTCATAATTATATTTATTTATATTTTTATGAAGCTTTGAATGTCAGAAATGCGGAATAACACCCCCTCCCTCCTTTTTTTTCCCTTGCACTGTTAAGAGCATTTCCGTTTCAAATCAGTCAATAACCTTACCAGTTCTTGTCATCTGTGTCCTAGTCAGTCTGAATTGGACGTATATTGAATATTATGTAAGAATCTCACCATAGCAAGAAATCAGATGCAGCAGGCCCTAACATTGCTGGAAGAGTGGGCGAACTCATGGCTGGTCAAAATAAACGAGGAGAAAACCACATGTACAATATTCTCGCTTTCAATAAAAACCCCAAATCACCAAATTAAGTCTAAAAAGCAAATTCCTGCAGCCAAACGACAACCCAAACTATCTGGGAGTCACATTTGATCGGCGCAGGACATGGAAAAGTCAGATCGAGAGAAACCGAATGAGAGCCAGAGAAAGAATGGCAATCATGAGGAAACTTGCTGGCACAAGCTGGAGAGCAGACGAAAGCATACTAAAGAAACTGTACACTGGAAGAGTGAGACCAGTTCTCGAGTATGGCATTGCGGCATGGACAACAGCAGCAAAGGCGAACTTCGATAAAGTTAGCAAACTTCAAAACCAAGCCATGAGAGTTATAACAGGAAGCATGAAGTCAACGCCAATTGTAGAACTTGAAAAGATTACAAAACTGCAATCCATGACCGATAGAAGAGACTGCAGAGCCCAGCTGCAGTCAGAGAAACTCCGAAGACTGACTGACCATCCAATGCACCAGGGACTAAACAATTTGGGATATGGGAAACTAAAGCCGAGAAACTTTGCAGAAATAGCCAAAGCAAAGATGCACGAATATCCCATAAACGCACTAACAACACCAAAACCCATCACTACTGTACGAAAACCTACCTGGAGGCAGGATATATTTCCAGAGGTGGTAGAAAATATACCAGGTATTGGAAACAAAAACTGCCAGACTGAAAAAGAAAGGAGAGATACTACCCTAAGCTTTATATCAAAAAACTACCCAAGCATGGACTGGACCCATGCATACACCGACGGTTCTGTAACAAACACTACACAGAATGGAGGGACAGGAGCATTCCTGAACCTACCAAATGGCAGAAAAATAACATTGTCATTCGCTACTGGTAAGTACACAAGCAATTTCAGAGCGGAGGCAGAGGCACTGAAGGCGGCAGTGGGTGAAATGATGACACAAAGAAAATGAAAGCCATACAGTCCTGCTTACAGATGCTCTGGCCGTAGTAACAGCGCTAAAAAGCCAGAAAAACACTGAGCTTAATGACTTAAGAGCAGTACTCTGTCAACTATGCCAGCAGTCCGCACCAAAAAGGGTAGTGGTACAGTGGGTCCCATCACACTGCAACATCCAAGGCAACGAGGAGGCAGACAGACTGGCAAAAGAAGGTGCAAGACTACCACAAACAGATACTAGTATGACATACGAAGAGTCAAAACGGCTTATCAAAGCCAGATACATGACCAAATGGGAAACTGAACATACCGGCTACACCAAAAACGATGCCTACTACCAGTTGAACAGAAGAGAGCAGGTCGTTGTCTTCAGACTTCGCACTGGCCACAACAGACTGAGGTACCACCTATTCAACAAATTGAAGATAGGTGGTACCAACGAATGCCCGCGTGGTACCGAGAAAATGACCGCTGAGCATCTGCTGCAGAACTGCCCGACATACGAGGATCAGAGAGAGCAGATGTGGCCATCACCAGTGGCAACACAAGACAAGCTTTATGGCAGTGTCGACAGCCTCAGGATGACCGCCGCTTTTTTCGAAAAAATAATGGTTACTGTCTGACTGCGTACGATGAAGAAGAAGAAGAATATCATGTAATCCACATGCTTGATCACTGGTCTATTATAGTAATAAATTATTTCTCTGGTATTGATGTCCAATTTTCCTAGCACTAAATCCGCCAATTTTGAAATTTCACTACGCTCTTAAACGTCTGCCCTTCGGAATTAACTCTATGATAACATCTTCTGCATGCACAGATCATCGACCATTTTGATGGTGACGTCAAAACCTGAAATTCCGCAAACTAAATGACAGAATGTAACCCATGTGTTAAAAGTCAGTGTCTGCCCGATTGGAAAGAAATTGGTGTCTTTGGGTGGCTGATGTTGGGCGATATTAGCTGTAAATGGTTAAAAATCACCATTTTATTCAAGTCATATGTTTGTGTATTAATGATGTCCCATCAGTATGTATTCAGAGGTCCAAAGTATTATGGAGTGAATGAACTAAGCATATTTTCTAGTCATAATATCAGCCTTTTCCTCATTCAGATTGCTGAGGTATTAATGACAGCCGGGTTATCCCCAGATGCTACAGATTCATGGGACTGTACACCTATAATGTATGCACTGATCAATAGACATTATGCCCTTGCAAATGTCATGGCAAGTAGGTGGAATTGATCATATAATCTCTTACATAAATAGCTGTGTACATCATACATGTAATGGTGTGCGTGTTGTTAAAAGTGTATTTTTGTGTGTGTTTCAATCAGTTTATGTCTGTACAGTTGTTTGTATGGGTTTTCTCCTACATAATTGTGTGAATTTGCTTTTATTTTTCATATACTGTTTGGAAATATAAAAAAATAATCGATTTTTCAATCATAAATACAGTGTTTGAAAATAGTCATGGAAATTGCACGATGGAAAATAGACAGCCAACAGGTTTTGTAGCCTGCTAAGGTTACACATTTCTAGAGATTACCTGTTCATCACCGATACTTTAAGAAATGTATATGTTTTATAGTTTGGCTTTTAGTTTCTCATGAAGGCCTTTAAAATTGTGCCCAGTATTTCAAATTCACTCTCTCTCTCTTTCTCTCTCTTTTTTTCTGCCTCCTCTATCTCCCACCACCATTAACACACAAAACAAAAGTGTACAGATATGTGTAATTTATTTCTCATTTAGCAGACTTAATATTGGTCATCAGAGATTTTTTCTTGTATAATTTTAAATATATGATAGGGAAACAATTTGAAAAACATAATTTGCACCTAACTCTTAAAGCAGGTTAAAAATCTGTACAAATTAAGTCACAGAGCTCAATCTGAATTTGCAGACCAGATTTGGGATTCTTGGCAACACCAGAAATGATTACTGACAGGCACTGATGTAAATCTAAGGAAGCAGTGTAAAAAGCATGCAAAATGGTTCTTGGCAAGATGGTTGAACAGCAACAAATAATGACTCATGAAGAACACATTGAATCTAATAGAAGAAGAAGAATTACCATGAGAGGCAAAAGGAAGAAGAAAAATCACAACCGTGTACACCATACTGGACACTCAACAGTGGTAGATGTCCAGCTATAATAAATAGACCCAGGATATTGTCTATATAACCATGTATACCACACATGGAGCTCAACAATAGTAGATGTCCTAGATGTCCAAGCTATAATAAACAGACCCATATTATTGTCTACATAACCCTGTACACCACACATGGAGCTCAACAATTGTAGATGTCCGAGCTGTAATAAACAGGACCAGAATATTGTCTCCATAACCATGTACACCACACTGAAAGCTTAGGGGTTCACTGTGGTCAAGAGGTAAGGTACTCACCTCTCAAAGCGATAAGTGGAGATGGTGGATGATCGAATCTCACAAGTTTCAAGCGAGCCCTGATCCAAAGGGAGGTGGGACCAGAATGCCTGCATCCTGAGTTACCTTCAGTCATCTTAACTCATGTCTTGCTACTGCTATTAGCAATTTGCTGTGGTAACAGCGAGCCTCGGTTTGAATCGTGTCCAGAGACTAAAAAAATCCGGGTCGTGATTTTAATCGGAAACCGCTTCTCTAGTCAACCCAGCTGTAAATAGGTGCCTGACACAAAAGTTAGGGAAAGTAAAAACAGCAAGAAAGGGCACTGGCCACCTCTCACATGCTGTGGCTTAGTACAATTGAGTCTTCAAGAACTCCTTTCCAACCAGCAGTTAATTCTGCTGAATTTCCACTTTACTTTACTTTACTTTACTTAACTGGTTCAAGGTAGCTCAGGACCAGAGAGTGAGGTTGATGACCAGCATAGTTTTTTCTTCACTATAATCCAAATGCAGTGCAAGTTACATCATCAAGACAAAACCGTCTGATGATGTCACTGTCATTGCATGCAATGGGCATCTAACTGAATGGAAGATCATTAATGGTAGATGTCCTTTGAACATCACTATGAATGACAACCCTGTTTCAGCCACGAAGGACTTCATTGACCTGGGCAGCAGGTAGTCCTCTTATATACGCAGCAGCATTCATGCCTAGCAGCTTCATCCAGAGACCAGGATCTGTTTATACTTTTCCATGGTAGTCTCCATCTTCTTGTACAGGTTCTGGACCTGATCACTCCTGCAGCAGGATGGCAGTGTCTTGAGACGTTCCAGTAGCAACCTGTGCAACCAGAGGCACATCCTTGGAATCCACTGTCACGGCTTGATTCCAACAGTGCAGTAGTTTGGCATATTCAACTTGCAGGCATTGCCTCAGCGATTGATCGCCATCACCTCTCTCTCTATGATTACATGATTAGCCTCCCCCGGAAAGTCTTGGCTCATGAGATGCTACAACTGGGAGCAAGGGACAGGAAGAGGCCGTGCTCATCTTAGAGACATCCTCGTGACTGCCCTCGCAACACCTGCCTGAAACAGATTGCCACCTCTTAAACAAAACTGCAGGCCACCTGGTACGCAGCCATGAGACCTGCTATAGACATGATCATTCAACGTGAATAGGGGACGGCGTGGGCTAGTGGTTAAGTGACATGGCTCACAAACCGAAGGTATTGGGTTTGATCCCCATCACAGCACCGGCCGTTACTCCGGGGAAGCAAACCCTTAGAAAATGCAAGAGGAAGCAGAACCTTACAAAAAGTCCACGCTTTAGTCGGATGCACTGGGCAGACAGGCGCAAAATAAAAACCATAGTGCAATACACTGCCTTGGGGAATAGAGAAATAAGGTGAACGCCAAAAATCAAAAATTGACCATCTTCCATGTTGCGAACATATCCAAGCAGCCATATTCTTCACTGCCTAAGGATAGTGCACATGCTTAGATGACTCGTGTTTAAATGTACCACTGCATTTTTCACTCAGTCCCTCAATGAAAGGCCAAGGATGGATTGCAGGTACGCAGATTGAATATGTTAACATGCCGAAGATGAATGTTTTGGACTGAAAGGTGCAAATATTGCAGTCAAGCTGTAAACTAGCAACACAACGAATTTTGTTCTCCGGACAACATCCTGCTACTTGCAAAGAAAGCCCTGTTCAGGGCTTGGAAGCAGGAGATTGAGAATGAAAAAGAAGAAGAATAAGAATGTGTTAAGCTTTTGCTCTTGTTTGGCATAGGATGCCAACATTTCACTACCATATATGATTCTGCTGGCAACATGCATCATAAACTATGGTCTTGGTTGTAAGTTTCTGACTAAGCTAACATATAATATTATTGGTCAAAACATAAATCTTTAAATATTACTCTTTTCATGTCAGCTATATTTTACCTTTTACATGTGTTATATGTATGACCCAATTATCACATACAAAATAGAGAATATACTGCATTACTGTAGTTGTTATTCCACTTCAACATTTAATTATATGTGTATAAACATCCACAGATAAAATTGGTGCCTATGAACTAGCCTATGAGGATGGATTCAAAAGAACATATTTTGCTGCAGCTTTGTGGAGGTGTCATTCTGATAATATTTGCACAGATACAATGTAAGTATTATATAAAATATTGCAATAGATACCAAACAAACTAACACAGTTTCTTACTTTCCGTGTCCTAGGCACTATGTCACACTTCATTCTTTCAGTTTTCAGTCATGTGGATTGCCCTGTTACTGGCACTCAGCAGATCATCCATGCTACAAGTCTCCGGGAGGTTTGGGCAAATCATCAGATGGTCCTGGTCGTGTGTTACTCCATATTCATGTGTTTCATTATTGCTGCATCCTCATATTTTCAGGTTTTTTCCTGCATCATGATACGCCAGTTCGAAGTTTATTTAGTGACTTTTATGTTGCACAGGGCAGGAAATGTCCAGGTGCAGATTTTGCCCGCAAATCGATCAAGGCGACCTGTGTCAGCTGTTTCCAACTTTCAATGTGTCGATTTCCTGTACTAGTCTATAGGGGCTGGGTTGACTGTAAGAGACTTAATCTTGACTTTAGTCTTGGGGTGTGCACCTGATGTCCAATCATAGAGTGTCTTGGGTCATTTACCTGTTTCTCTCTTTCCATCTCTGACACGACTGTTCTTTGTCTCTAATACAGAAGAAAAATGTGTACCAGGACACCAGAAAAAATGTGAAGATACAACTGATCAGGACATGTTTTACCTGTGGCAACATATGAGTGCAAGACATGGACATTAAATAAAACAGTTGCAAAAAAGACATCACCTTTTGAAAGGAAATGTTGTAGAAGGATATTGAAAACGGAAGAAGCTGGTATCAGGACATTGCTGACAGTTTGATGATGTCCTTGTGAAAAGTGGATCGGCTTGCCAGAAATCAAGATGCATTCAGGGCTGCTGTGAAGGAGACTACATTCTGGAAAGAGTATGTCACATGACATGAAATTAGAGCTGACAGGATCATCATGTGCCATTACAATCCCTGTAGGTCATGTCGCAACTAATCCTTTGAACCATATTGTCTTGACACCCAAACAATTTTCATCGAGTTGTCTTTTTGATTTGCTTCTATATTGCATATTATCATGGCATTAAAAACAAGATGGCAATAATCTCCCTTCAACTGTCTATTAAAATAGTTTATATATATATATATATATATATCCATTGCCAGTGCTCGCACTGCAGGTGTCTTTAAGGCCAGGATGTCAGCTCTTTCATTCCTGCAAACCCCAGAATTGCCAAAATGGTAGGTCCACACAAGTTACTAAAGGTTTGAGACTTCTATGTTCACTATCCACTCATATCACAGCCAGCACTTCTGCAAAAACAAAAATAATTTTAATAGAGATACATGAAGAATTCTACAAAAATGAAAAGAAGAGAGATTCATAAATTATTTCCTTTGCAACCAAATTGAATTAAAACACATTGTAAATTTAAAAATAAAAGTGGCTATAGATTTATTGCACATTTGTGTAGCTGTTATTTAACAAGATCCATTTTGCTCTCATTTAGAGCTAAAGGGAAAAAAATTAAGAGTCAAAGACTAAAGAACACAAGCAGAACTGAAATATGGAGAAATACTTTAAGAGAAGAAACGAGTTGTAAAAAACAGAGATGAGTGTAAACTTGTTATCACTCACCTTGGGACTAAAAAGAACCAAAGATTGATTATTTACATATATATATATATATATATATATATTGTAACAGTTCCCGCCGGAGCAAGGGGAGTTTAGGATGCCTGAACATGTTAAAGCTTAAAGCTACCTGAATGCATGTCAAGGTCACTCACCGTCTCAGCAAAGGAGAACAGAGTTGAGTTGAGGAATGTGGACAGGTAGAAACTGACCACTGGCCTTCCGATTTTGGTAGGGGGAGATTGATTGACAGACAAAATTGGCAGCGGGGCTTGCTGCGAGAGAATGAAGGACAGGTGGGCAAAGTGTTTCGTTCCAATTGGGATTGAAGATGACCATACCTGAGATCGATTGGTCAAGCTCTGGCCTTGCTTGAGGATATATAACTCGAGACAAAGTTTAGCTGGAGAGGCTGGAGAGAGAGTGAGGCTGTATGGAGAGTGAGAGAGAGAGAGACTGAATGTAGATAGTGTGTTTAACTCACCTACTTTAGATAGAGGAGCGATTGATAGACGGTTGGACGAATGTTTAGTGATAGAACAGGATCGCTCAAATAGGTGTGTGAGTTTTGCATTAATGGATAATCTGAAAGTGTGTTTGTAAGCAAGGACACATTGTGAGCGAGCTATGTCGAGATCGCCCGCCTGAGGGGATTTCAGTGAGGAAGAGTATTTGATAAGGTGTGTTGAAGACGCAGTTAAGGCGATGTGTGTGTGATGTAATTGCAAGGCAATAGAACTGGGTTTTTTAGTTATTTGGGAATTCCATCAATAGCTAATGCTTACAATTCCCGTTATAGTAGAATGTTTAGTTAAGATATGTATTATATTGTGTTTGTAATTTCTCTACTCATTCTATGATATGAGTATGATTTAATAAATATGCCACCTGATGTGTGATATGTCATTTACTGAGTATGGTCATGATGATGTGGATGAGTGTGAGAATGTTCTAAGATAGATCACGGCAGCAGAGGGTCTGCTACAATATATATATAGTTAGGAAAATAACACCACTGCCTGAGCAACATTATATTATGTACATTTTATTACTCTTTCCAATTTCAGGAGTTTCATCCACTATCTGAGCAAGTATGAGGCAGATATGAATTGTGCAATTTATCTGCCCTTGAACCCTGAACTTGCAAATGTAAAACTGCAGAAAAAGAAGCTTGACCCGGATATATGGCAAGGGTAACACTAACGATAAAACAATTAATAGTCATGTTGGCTATGTGAGTAGTTGTTGTTACGGATCTAGCAGCATCCAGGCTCTCACCCTTCAGCCCAAAGCCATGTTAGTGGCATCTGCACGTGTTTATCAGTTATTGTCTAGTGCCATACAAAGTGTTCCATTTCTCTGGGACAAGGAAGAATATTCCTTAAATCATTCAGCGCTGAGCACCCAAAGGTTTCATATGGTTGCTGTGAGTGGCTGTTCTTGTATTGATCCCTTCTTTGCTAGTCTGTCTGCCTTGTCATTGCCAGGTGTGTTTGGGTGTCCATGGGTCCATTATGTGAAATGTATTGTATGTTATGAAATGTAATAATCCATAATGAATACACCCACTAGTGTGGTGCCTGGGCTGAAAAGAATAGAAGCACTGTAACCTTCCAAGCATACTATAAAAGGTGATTGAAGATGATGTGTATGAGGGTAGCAACCTCATTATTCTATGAAACCACCACTACGAATGTTTGGTTACAGGCTCCTTGTAAGGGGGTTAGGAGCCAGATATAGTGGCTACAGTAATGGAGTAAAGAGGTGAAACAAATCAATGAATGGATTACATGAGAGTTATGAGTTATGAGAGTTATAACAGGAGGCATGAAATCAACGCCAATTGTAGAACTTGAAAAGATTACAAATCTGCAATCCATGACTGACAGAAGAGACTGCAGAGCCCAGCAGCAAGCAGAGAAATTAAGAAGACTGACAGACCATCCAATGCAACAGAGACTAAATAGATTTGGAAAAGGGAAACTAAAGCAGAGAAACTTTGCAGAAATAGCCAAAGCAAAGATGAGCGAAGACCCTATGAACACTATAACAACACCAAAGCCCACCCCTACTCCACGCAAACCCACATGCAAGCGCATTTAATTTCGGAGGTGGTAGAAAATATACCAGGTATTGGAAACAAGAACAGCCAGACTGAAAAAGAAAGGAGAGACATAACCCTGAGTTACATAGCGGAAAACTACCCAAGCATGGACTGGACCCATGCATACACCGACGGTTCTGTAACAAACACAACACAGAATGGAGGGGAAGAGGTATTCCTGAGCCTACCAAATGGTAGAAAAATAACACTGTCAGTGGCAACTGGAAAATTCTTAAGCAAGTTTAGAGCGGAGGCAGAAGCACTGAAGGCTGCAGTAGAAGCAATGCTCACAGGCGAAAACAATGAAAGCCAGATAATCCTGTTTACAGATGCCATGGCCGTGGTTACAGCACTTAAAAGCCAGAAAAATACTGAACTTAATGATTTAAGGGCAGTACTCTGTCAACTATGCCAGCAGTCCGCACCAAAAAGAGTAGTGGTACAGTGGGTTCCATCCCACTGTAACATCCAAGGCAACGAGGAGGCAGACAGACTGGCAAAAGAAGGTGCAAGACTACCACAACTAGATTCTAGTGTGACCTACGATGTGTCCAAAAGGTTTATTAGGGCCAGATACATGGCCAAATGGGAAACAGAACATACTGGCTACACAAAAAATGATAGGTGGCACTGACAAATGCACCTGTGGCACAGGGAAAATGACCGCTGAACATCTAATGCAAAATTGCCCGACATACGAGGACTAGAGAAAGCACATGTGGCCATCACCAGTGGCAACACTAGACAAGCTCTATGTCAGTGTCGACAGCCTCAAGATGATCGCTGCTTTATTCGAACAAATTCAAATTGGCATCTGACAGCGTACGAAGAAGAAAAAGAAGAAGATTACATGATCATGCATCACTATAAAAAAATGTGACGCATTTTAGTATGTGGTCCACTGATTCAATAATAATAATAAAGTTTCTCAGGTGTCGCATACTTGTTGCGTTTGATGACCACTGCCATATTCAAGTTCAGCAGCACATTGCTAAACCCTGTGAAAAGCTGAGGGAAAGTCAGCAAAGCCTTGATGTGCTTCCAACCAGACAGTGAGTGGTCATTGACAAAGAAGACAAATTTGTTGAGAATCTGATGGGATGGGACATCCTGAGCCAGGGGAACAACATGTGAAATTGAGTGACGGTGATCCAAGTTTTCCAAGATAGGAGGCAGTTTTATCTTTACAGTGACCTCTGCATTTTGGACAAATTCATTCCAGCGGAAGATGTGTTTAATGTACGCAGAAATGAAAATTAAAAATTGGTTAATACACATCCTTTTGCTCTGCTTCTTCATTCTTACACCAGTTCTGAGGTCATTATCTGGGACTACTTAAATGAGAGCCATAACCGTCACTCAGTCCTGCTTTGGAAGGTACAGAAGGGCTGGCTGTGATATGAGTGAATAGTAGACATAGAAATCTCAAACCTTTGGGAATGTGTGGACCTACTATCCTGGCCATGCTGGGGTTTGCAGGAATGAAAAAGCTGACATCCTGGCCTTAGAGACACCTGCAGTGGGGTCACTGACAATGGATAGAGTTGACATTTTAAAGTTTCTGGCAACACCTCAATAGTATAAATAAACACACTGGCTACCCTATCACCAGCCACTTCAATGGACCTGGACACCTGGGTAAAGCCAATGTCAGTGTTACAGGCATATTTTCTTGCTTCTCTGATGAACGTCATTGATTCACGCTTGAGAGTAAACTGATCTCTAATATGAGTTGTCTCAAGCTGTATGGCATCAATATCTTCCATACCGTTTCTTAATCTACATCTCATTCCAGCATCCATATCTCTGTCTTCCTCTTCTCTCTCCATCCATATCACCATTTGGTCTTTCTGTACTTGGCCACTATCTGCCTTCTTCGTTTTCTGCATTCATTCTTAATCTCCCGCTACCAAGCTCTGAGCAGAGCTTTGCAAGTAGCAGGATGTAGTCTTGAGAACGGTTTGCGTTGTGTCGTAGTTTACAGTTTGACTGCGATATTTACACTTTTCGGTCTGACACATCCATCTTAGGCAGTACTATCAGCCTATCTGGCCTTCTCACACTTCTAATATGCTCCAGGCCATTTTATTCCACCTTTGTCGGTCATTTGCTATCCGGCCTCCAAACTGTCAGGAGCGATGTGACGATTTCTTGTTATCCAGAAAAGTACATTTTTTCGTCTTTATATATTCAAATACTCTATTTACGTATTCATCCCTTTCTCTATGATTCGTTAGTTCATTGTTGTTGTTGTTTATTGTCTCTGATAAAGGTCTATTGGTCGTGACGTAGATTTAGTTTGTGTTTTCGTCTTAGTTCAAATTATTTCTCCATTCCCCAAGACGGTGTGCGTTGCGTTATATTTTTATTTTGCGCCAGTCGGCCCAGTGCATCCAACTTTGGTATGCATTTTATGTAAGGGTCTACTTCCTCCTGTATTTTCTAAGGGTTTGCTTCCCTGGCGTGATGGCCGTTGCTGTAATTATGGCCGGTTCTGTGATGGGGATTGAACCCAGCACCTTCGGGATGTGTGCCGTGTCACTTAACCAGACGCCCACGCATCCCCCAAAACTATATAAGTTGTAAATAAATTTTACATAATCACAAGAACCAACAAAATGTCTGCTCCATCCTTAACCTTTTAACAGAGAACAAGATGTGAAAATAATGCACACACAAATATTCTAAAATTGTGATTTAAAAAATGAAGAAGTGGGAGTACTTAGAAACTTTGAAATAGAGTCTTTGAAATATATAGAACAGCATCTTACTTTGTAGTGTATTGAAGGTTGAACATTTTTTTGGTTTCAATTTTTAATTCATTCTCTTCTATCTTGCTTTTACTTCATCTCTAAATATTTACTAAATAAATTATTTAGACATTTACTAAGTGACTAGACTTTGGTAATGTTGCTGTGAGTCCCAACTTCGTTTCCAATATTTTCTGCCATGGACAAGGGTGGATCAGTGGGTGATAAGTTTGCCGTCTGCAGCACTTAGGATGTTGTTCCTAAGTTTAAAGGAGTCAGCCCAGCATATTGGTGGTCTTCTCCGTGGTCATTTTCTGTCTTGTGGGTATCATACTTCTGTCGCTGTGTTCCACTGGTCAATTGTTCATCGAAGCAGATGGCCAGCTAAGTGATGTTTTATCTTATCTGCATCAGTGATCGCATCCTTCACCAATGATATTTATTGCACGTCGGTGGTGTGAAGACCTCTCATACTTAACTTAACATCTTTATACTGGTTTAAAAGACTCAACAGAGTCTGTATACAACCAGCTTCTTTTACATTTTCTTGATCTAAAAACTATGTGCATTTAATCTATTCTTGAATGCATTAATTGACCTTGCCTACACTATTTCCTGTGGCAATAAATTACAAGCAAACATTTTAACAATGTTCTGACTCAAAAAATATTCTAAATATTTAATCTGAACCTTTCTTTAATTAATTTGTAGCTGTGCCCTCTTGTTCTTGTAGGTGGTTGTATTTTTAAAAAAAACTTGTTTGTCTAATTTATACTTTCCATTTATTATCTTATAAACATGTATTGAGTCACCTCGAATTCTTCTATTTTCTAGAAACTGTAGACTGGTTTTTCTGAGTCTTTCCTGATAACTGTAATTCTCAAATCCCACTTCCAGTTTTGTTGCTCTTCTTTGTGTATCCTTTCCAGCATGTTTATATCATGCATTGGTTGGGGAGTGTTAGCCAGATCATGCGTCTCTCGAGGGAGCCCTATATAATTTTAATTTAATGGTCGTTTTACTGTTTTTTTTTCTCTGCTTTATGTTTGTTAATAAATTATATCACATATATTGTTCATTTCATACGTAGCTACTTTGATGACAAGACTACAGCACTCATTATAGCAATTACCTGTGGAGAATTTGGTGACTCTTCAAAATTTCTACGCTATGGTTCAAACCCAAACACGCCAGATGGAAAAGGAATCACTCCGCTCATGCACGCAATTATGCAAGTAAGTTTCACTTGTTGACACTTTCAGTTATGATATGACCACTATCAGGTGTTTGTGGGATAATCTTAAACAACCCGTTCTTCATCAAAGTGGTTGGACTTGTGAGGGTTCCAACTCTGTTTCCACTCAGGCACGAGTTGACACCTGTGGATGAGCAGTTCATTCGATATAGAATTACGAATACTGTTGTTCCTCTCTGTCGAGTCTTGCCATCTAGTGGGTGGCTGACCACAAAGTCTCTTCTTATTTGGAGGATAAAATAGAGTAGTTCTGGAACTCCAGCACTCGTCTTTCCTTATTGCGATGTGGCTAGCCCATCTGTGTTTTGAATAGTTTATATTTGACTTGTGACATTCTTCGGATGTTGCTGGTGTGAAGGCCCCTCTGTTGCTATTGCCTGATCGTCAGTCCCACAAGACGATGTTCAAGTGAGATGTTCATTGTCCATAATTGTGGAATAAATGTGCTTTAAAGATTCATTTCATAGATGTGAAGTTAAGAAAGGTCAGTGTGAAACAAATGAAAACTCAAGACTTCAATTACTTCTACTATGAAAACAAATATAGAATAGCTGTAAAATGAAAGATGTTGTTGTAGTTGAATGCTCACAATGAGTAAGATTACTTTTTTGTACATCCTGAAAAGAGTATTAAGTGGTGGGTTGCAGTAGCTTTCCTCACATCCCACGCATGCTGATTCCTGTGGTCCTGGGTCCTTTAGGTGGTTGTGCTATCTTGCTTTCATCTGCTTGTTGCTCACTACTATGGGCACCCCCTACCTCGCTAACCAGCTGCCATGAAAACAACCCGTTTTCAGGGAGATTGCGCGGAAGTGAGGTTGGGTTCTTGACCAGTACATTTTACCTGCTCCTGGCTAACATGTCTCACCTGTACATTTTACCTGCCCCTGACTAGCATGTCTCAGCAGCATGTTTTGCCTGCCCCTGACTAGCATGTCTCAGCAGCATGTTTTGCCTGACCCTGACTAGCATGTCTCAGCAGCATGTTTTGCCTGACCCTGACTAGCATGTCTCAGCAGCATGTTTTGCCTGACCCTGACTAACCTGTCTCACCTGTATGTTTTGGCTGACCAGACATTAGCCTCCTCTACACAATATGAGAGATGTGAACAAAAGTTTAAAGGGAACTCATAACAGTCTAGCAGAAAAGAGAAAGTTAAGATCAACAGAAACTTAAGTTAAGAGAAATACAATGCAAACAGATTGTAATATTGCATATCTGTATATAGTTGTGATTCAAAAATAAAGATAATTTCTGGTCAATCATGCCTGTTTGCTCCATTAAGTTGTTATTGATCATCTTTCTTTATACCTTACATTTCTGGTCTTTTCCTACATTTTTCCATCTATTATTCTATTCAGTAATATAACTTAATAAAAAGTGGTTGTGGAGGGCTATCTGAAGCCATGAGAGTGGCAATGAAGAAGATGATGATGAATATGACTCAATAATTTGGAGATGTGACCTTTTATTTTCAGAACAAAGTCAAAAATGTTAGACAGCTTCTGCATTACACATATGACCCTGTGAGGGATGCGCAGACAATGACACATGGTATAGCTCCAAGACAAACATGGAACACATCTGGAGGAATTCCCACGTTTCAGCTGAAGGATAGTAGCAATATTAGCAATAGTGATGGTATAGAGGAGAACAGAGATGTCAGTCACAAAATACGGGATGAGCAAAATAAAGAGGAAGAAGAACAAGGTAATGCATGTTGTATGGATTAGTCTTTACCACATCATCATTTTCATGTAGCATGTCCTTTATAGAACGTCGCTCCCATCACAGTCTGTCTAAAAGAAACTCGTTCCCTTGCCAAAACTCCAGCCTTTGCCACAGTCATTCTCAAGCATTCCTGGATATCTTGGTGCCATCGTCTTCTTGGTCTATCCCTTCCTCTTTTGCCTAACACCATACCTTCCATCATTGTTCACTCGAGACCGTTGTGTCTTTTGATGTGACCAAAGTATTTGCATTTTCTAACCAAAATGAAATTTATAAACTAGTTCTCCTCTATGCTCAACTCTTGCCAAATGTCTACATTTGTTTTTTTCTCTGTCTAGGGTATTCTGAGTATCCTGATGTTCTGAGGCATTTAATAATTCTCATGTAGTGAATGCAATCATGAGTAGCAATCATCCAAGAACATGCAGGTATACTAACATTTAAGCCTAATCTTGTTTTATTTTATCTGTCTACTTTCACATGCTGGGGTTAAAATAACATTTCAAAGAAATACACAAATATATTACATTAACATATATTCTAAAACACGCGGACATTGTTGTGGCTTGGATAGATCATTTGCTGTGGTATTTAAAAAATGTGGACCAGATTTTGATGCAATTTTGTGTTATTAATATTGGTTTTCTAACCATACAAAATTTGTCACTGGTACAGCTACTGGCCAAAATTGGCAATCTGTAAGTCGCTACAAGCAGCATGCTGTAGCAAATGAGTTAAGCCTCAGCATAATTACTTTTAGATTCTCGCTCCCTACTTTATACATTCACTCATTGACACTCATTCACTCACAACATTCCCCCAATACAACAAATTCACTCACTCGTTTCTTTCTCTTTGTCTCTTTTAAACTCTATGTGAAGCATAGGACAACCACTACAGCTGACCCCCTTACAGGAAATCTTTATCATCCCTTAATGTTCTCTTACACTGTAGCAATTTATTTTGCAGGATAAGTTTGCTAGCCTAATGCACGTCCTCTTTCACTTCACATTATCATATTATCCTCATTGTCAATTCGGCAGGTATGCCGCATGTGAGGAAGCCAACAGCATTTTGTATGCATTTCGATCCTATGTTGTGCTGTATCAGTACAGTCCTTGACCTATTGCATAGGTGGGCGGCCACGTGAAACTACATAACTATAAGGTTACCAAAACATCCTTCTCTCTGTCCATCTGTTGTCAGACATGTGTACCACATTACCAGTGCACTGGTTTATGCACAATAATGCAATTTCTAGTGTCCTGAAATAGAGTTTTATGTCGACAGATCTGATCCCTTAGCAATATATTTAGTACCTTCTGCTTCATAGCTCTTTGATTAAATCAGAGCTTCTCAGCGTCTGCTTTGTGCAGTTGCCCTACTTCACAGCCATAAATCACAACTGGAGTGGCCACAGAATTAAAGATGTGTGCTCTTGCTGTTGTGTCTCTCTGCAGTTCGAGTATTGATTTTATGCAAAATAAGTTATATAAAGCCACTGCTCACTGCCCTTTGTCTAGAGATTTTGAAATCAATATTGTGGGTTGCATTTATTTCTTGACCCAGGAAGACGTAAAAAAACAACATTTGAAATTAGCTAATGATATGAATACTGATAATTGTTAGCCTTGCTTGTTACAGAGTTTGCACCAGTGACAAAGACAAGCACAGTGGATTTAAATGCCAAGGACTCAAAAGGGAGAACAGCACTTCATTATGTTGCTAGGCCATTGGAAATGGGGACATTTGACAATGCTGAAATAGCCTTTGTGTTAGTTAAAGCTGGAGCGAAAATGACTAAAGATTCAACTGGGCTAACTCCTTATGATCTTGCTTTGGAGTCTGGAGCTTTCAAAGTTGCACAGGTGCTCAAGAAACACTTCAAACTGACAAATAGAAATGAGGTGAGTAAAAATGTCTTATTTCTATGTAGACATTGTCTTTTTCTATTTCTTTCTATGTTGATCTCAATAGAGTAAGTGATTATGTCCCTTCACAGCTTCTAGTCAGTGGTGTCCCCTGCAGCTTTTTGTTTGTATTGATCTGTGTAATGAAGTCAGGCTGTAATTTGTCTCTTGCCGTCATTATCATAAATCTTTTCATTTGTTCCTGTTCTAGTGTGTCCAACTTTTAAGACCATGCCCAATCATATGTACCATATAGCAATCCTCAGAACTTTGCATGTTTCATATTTTTCTGTGAAACCACTTAAGTGTGACATCCATTGATATTTGTATCTATTTGTTAATATTCCAGATATGATTCCATACACTTGTCACATTCCAATATGTCAAACACGTAAATATTCAATATTAGTTATTAATCAGATTTATAAAAAGTACCCCAATGTGCAGAAAACACATCTTCTACAAAGCTACAACACTTTTTGCAAAGGATTTTACAAAGTTTAGGGTCTTATGTTCTTTGCTGTACTTTTCATTAGTTTTTACTGTTCATAATAGTCTGCTGTTTCTTCTCTATTTACTTCTTTTCAAGAAGATGCAGAGGGTTAGCAGAAAATTATATTTCTTCATTCTACTTTCTGTATTTCTAAGCAAAAGGCTATATTTCTGATATTTAATATATTTCTTTTTAGAAAACCCACTTTAAGCAGCAAGATCCCCCGGTAGATGATGGACTGTCCAAAAAACTGATGGATTTGCCAGACTACAAGAGTATAGCAGACAAGTTTCTGGAGCAATTTAACAGTGATATGGAGATTGAAGACTCTTATATTCACGAGGTTGATGAACTCTGTAATGTTGTAGATGGGTAAGTATATAAACTTCACATGTCTTCTTTTGAAACATACTGTAAAATACCAGGCAGAATCATTTTATCTTCTTGTGAAATATTGTATTGTTTATGCACTATACTGTAATGTTTCTTCAGGAATCATTAAATACTATCAGGCATGCTCACCCAGAAACAGAAATTTCACCATTGGAAGATTTGCAGTACACTAAAAAATTATATTATAATTAGCAGCAAAGAGGGCGCCTAGCAGACAGTGAGTCTAACTTTGTTGTCATGTTTTAGCCCATTATGGATGCCGCCAGATCATGGATTTGACTTGGATTCACACTAGTCAACAACTTACACTTTTGTATACGGGCTGTGGTTTTCCAGTTGAATTGGTCAGTTAATTCATTTTGTGGTGTTTTCTCTCTGATTATCCTGGCATAGCCATCGGCTGTTTGAAATAGTATTTTAGTTGCCCTGTGTCATATTTCCGCAGTCAGTGCATACTGCTGAACTTCACAAGATTGGTGCCCATTGCCCTGTTGTCTGACAGTGCAGGTTTTGATGTGGCTAGGATATAACACTTGGACCAGTAGTGGACTAACACATCACCCTGAAAAGATTGGGCCCTGCTCAGTTAGCAAATTTCGCAGGATATATAGCTCACAGGCTTGAATGATGCATTTAATCCTTATGACCCCTGTCCCAAGACAGTGAATTACTCGACTCCAATCAAAGATTTAGGTGTTCTCTACCGGTGTAAACAATAGTTGAGGCATTCATAATAATAATAATACATAATAATAATAATACATAATAATAATAATACATAATAATAATACATAATAATAATAATACATAATAATAATAATACATAATAATAATAATACATAATAATAATAATACATAATAATAATAATACATAATAATAATAATACATAATAATAATAATACATAATAATAATAATACATAATAATAATAATACATAATAATAATAATACATAATAATAATCACAGCGCAAAAATGGACACCCCAGAATGCACAATGATGGTGAAGATATGGTGCCAAATTGGAAAGGCACATGTGGACCATACAGTAATGTGAAGACGAACAATAGTGGATTGAGACTAGGACCAAATATGCTAGGACCAAACAAAATGTCAAGACGGTGGACATGCCACAGCCCAAATAATGCACTGCATAGATAGACTACATTCTGGTCCAGAATCGATTCCGTTCCAGCATCAATAGCACACGGACGAGGAGTTTGCCAGGAGCCGATATAGGGAGCGATCATGAATTAGTGATCATGGCCATGCATCTCCAACTTAAGAAAGTTGTGAACAGAGAGGTAACTAGACTAAGATTTGACCTTGAGAAGCTGAATCACCCAGAGATAGTGGAGGCTTTTGGAGCGATGATGGAAGGAAGATTTGCACCCCCTCTTGGTTCTTAAAGAAGAGGCAGGTGTTGAGATGATAACTGAGACCTTTAATTCGGAATTGAAAGCCATGGCAACAAAGGTCTTAAGAAAGCAAAGGGTAAAGAAGAAGGCATTGATATAAAATGAAAAATTTGAGTTATGTGACAAGAGAAGATTAATGAAGAGGTTGAAGAATACCCTGGAAGGGATTACAAAATACTGAGAGATAAATGGAAACATAAAGACCAAAATGAAAAAGGCCAAGGCAAGAATGGATAACTGCTCAGTGCTCAGATATCAAACAAAATATAGAAAGAAACGATGCCAAGGGGGCATATAAAATAGTCAAAGACATAGAAAGGCCTATACAAGATCACAATATAATTCAGGATAAGAGAGGGAAATGTCTCACAGAAGCCCATGATAATGGGGCTCATTGGACAGATTACGGCTTTGAATTATATAAGCATGAGGGTCGAGGTGACCCAGGAAATGCAATCTCCCCCAAAATGAATATGTTAGAGGAGAATCAGCCGATAACAAGAGAGGAGAGTAACTGAAGCTGTGAAGATGCTAAAGAAAGGGAAAGCTGTGGGTGTGGATAATATCCCAGCAGAGCTCCTACAAGTGGGAGGTGAGGTAATAATTGAGGATCTGACATACATCTGCAACAGTATTTGGTAAACAGGCAAGTGGCCAACCATCTGGACAAAATAAGTGGTTTTACCAATGCCTAAGTCAGGGAACCTAAAGATGTGTCAGAACTATAGAACACTTAGCCTCATTAGTCATCCTAGCAAAGTTCTCTTAAGAATAATCCTCAACAAATTGAGACCACAGGCAGAGAATATCATTGCCGAAGAGCAAGCAAAGTTTCGAGCGGGAAGAAGCACCACTGAACAAAATATTTAATTTGCGGATATTAAATGAGAAATACTTACAGTATCAACAACGCATATATCATGTCTTCATCGATTTCAAAAAGGTGTTTGACAGAGTATGGCATGCAGCGCTAGGGACAACAATGAAGAATTACAAGATCAATAGTAATATTGTGAAGGTAATTGAGAACCTTCATGAGAAGACGTCAAATGCAGTTTCTGTAGACGGAATACTAGGCGAATGATTCAAACGTCTGTTGGGGTGAGACAGAGTTTATACTCTCTCCAACACTCTTAATGTATTCTTGGAAAGAATAATAGAGCCAGCCCTGGAGGGACATGTTGGTACGGTCAGAAAAGGTGACAAGACGATTACAAACCTACGATTTGCAGATGATATAGATGGTCTGGCAGGCACGGAAATAGAACTCCAGGAGCTGATTAGTAGATTGGCCAGAGCGACACATAGCTATGGCATGGAGATAATTGCAGAGAAAACAAAGTTGATGACTAATAACACGGAACGGTTTACATCTGTGATAAAACCAAATGGTCAGGAACTCAAAAGTTATACACTGGTTGTAGTATCTGGGATCACTTATCTGTGATAATGGCTCACAGCCTGAGATAATTGCCAGAATAGCACAGACAACAGCGGCGCTTACGCGTTTGAAACCCATATGGCAGGATAAGCGGCTTGCCCTCTGCATATGAGTTAGGCTAATGCGCGCATTGGTGCTCTCAATATTTTTGTATGCCTGTGAGACTTGGACCATTACTGCGGGTATCCAGTGTAGAATACATGCAATGGAATTGAGGTGCTTTAGAAGAATCTTAAATGTTACAAATAAGAATCATGTCACGAATGTAAAAGTACGACGAAGAGTGGAAAATGCAATTGGGCCTTTTGATGATCTGATTACGTCTATCAAAAGGCGAAAGATGGCTTTGTATGGACACGTTATGAGGTCCAGCGGAATTACAAATTCAATACTGAATGGTTCCGTACCAGGAAAGACAGGGCGGAGACGTCTAAGGAAGAGATGTGCAGACAACATCACTGAGTGGACAAACCTTCATCCTGGTGAGGCACGACTGGTGGCAGCAGACAGACAGAGATGGTGTGGGATTGTGGGAGTGTCTTTCAAGTGTGCCCCAATGACCTAATCGGTTAGGGGATGAACTGGACTGAACTAAACTGACCTCAAATAAATCTGTTGTAGCAACTTAACTTCATTACTCTCAATAATGGAATAACCTTCCAAATCCATATGAAACAGAAAAATATTGTTTAAAAATTGTCTAAAATTAAAATAGCAATTTTGTTGTTATAGAGATGGGAGGAAGTGGCCTCATTTTTTATTCAACCATTTCTATAGCAAAAACCGTTGTTAACACAGCGAAAATTCCCAGGTGAATTTGTTTGACCATGGTTAAGTTAAGGTTAATATTGACGATCACTTTCTTTCATAGACCTACATCTTCCTTTCCATAGTCAACTAAATACATGTTATTCTTATCATTTCATATTTTTTAAATGAACTAGTTTCCTGCACAATTCTTGTTTTTTTAATATTCTGTGACACTGTAATTCCTTTGTTCTGTCTTAGGTAGCTTGATAAACGATAGAAATCATGACTTAACCAATGACATTTTGTTATTTAGTGGACTTGTAATGGATGAAGAACAGAACATTCCTTATGATGCTCTCTTGACAAAAGTGGATGTGACAAGGGGAGAATGGGGATTATACAACTTTTACCACATGCAGGTAAGCATATTTCAAACAAGATGCATATATTGACTGTTATCTAAAATAAGGGGTCTGAGTCTTGATACAAGTAATCAGCTAGAAGACATTTTACAAGAGCGAGCTAGCTGAAGGTAAAGAGCACAAGTACACCTGGAACCATAACAACAGATAGACTGGTGTAAAAAAGAAATGATTAAGTGGGGGCCAGTATAGCGTAGTAGTTTGTAGCACTGTTCAAAAACCAGACTTGCATGTGTTCGCGTTCATGAACTTGGCAAGATTGTACCCCTATGGGAAGTGATCACATTTTTTAAATGTGTGCTGATGTCAAAAGTACTGGGGCCATCAGGTGTATAAACTCAGTACAATGCACTCCATGCTAGAAATAAGGAAGAATTAATAAAATAAAGAAAATTGGCAAAATTCAAATATAGACAATGCCAAATAAAATCAAGAAATTGCCAAATTTAAAAGAAAAATTAAGAAATTGGATGAATTAAAAAGACACATTATACTAGAGCATGTTTAGCAAAGAAATATAGAAATGTAAACATAAAATAGGAATATGAACACAACATTCGCATGTAAACATAAAATAGGAATTTAAACATAATATAGGAATTTAAACATAATATAGGAATATAAACATAACATAGGAATGTTAACATAATATAGGAAGGTAAACATAATATAAGAATATGAACATAATTTAGAAAGGTAAACATAATATAGCAAAGAAATCACATAATATGAATATAAACCTAAATCAACTCACAAGATCATATAAATGCTATAAAACGTGAAGCACTGTATGATTGGATGGAATACCCTCAGAAACCAGGAAAGTTGATATTGAATCCACTACAGTCAATAATGAAAATCTAGCAACAAAATGTTAGCCACCTATAAATGATAAGAGGGGTATCTAAGTAAACTGCCAAACTGGGGCTTATGCAGCAGCTGGTGAGTCATAACATTTAATTTCTATTAGTTATTAAGACAATTTATGTTTGCAATGATGTAAGACTAAAGCATTGCTGAGAAAATTCCAAAGCATAAAAATCACAAAGATTGTCGTGCAAGTAGCAATAGTAACGGTCAAAATTGTCAATGAGCTTTTAGATAACTGGCAGACATTTGTTTATTTTTCTTTGTGCATTTTGAGGATGCATTAAACAGTATATCTTCTCTCTCATGTCTCCACCTTATTGAGATAGAGGAGCTTGTGTTCCCTCATGACCCCAAGAGCTATACCTGTAGTAGCATAACTACCAGCAGGGTCTCTGAAGCCGGACAGATACCAGACCAAGTGGAGAGACAGACCTGTCGCCTTGCAGCCAGATTGGCGACAATCAAGGGCTAGGGAAGGCAAACCTGACCAAAATACTTGTTGAAAATGGATGGCAGGCATAACGAAACAGTGCAACATAATTTTCGCTTTATAAGGATGCCATGAATAAGAGATAGCAGCGTGGTGCTCATCCCGGGAAGTTCCACCAGGCGGGGAGAGTGCCAGGCTCCTCACTCAAAGAGGTCCACCCAATTCTACTGGTAAAGTTTGTGTGGCCATCACCAATACCATTCCTGGACAATTTCTATAGAGAAACTAATAGCCTCAGGCTAACCACTGATTTCTTCACATATATTCAAGCTACACGTGAAAGCATTCCAAGAAGAAGAACAGTAAATGGAAGATACTGAGATGTTGTAGAATACCAAATAAATGTTTCAAAATATGTTGGATTTGGTACAAATTCTCTTGCTCAATAGTCCAAATTGGAAGCCTATTTTAATACAAAAAATTCTCATGTAGTTCTGAATTTTGTCCACTATAAAACACCCACACAATATTACTTCCTTGAGACCTATTTATCTTAAGTAATGTTACCTTAACATGCACCTATTATATACTAAATTATTTGCAATTGGCGGGTAGCGAGGTTTGGGCTGGATGTCCCACTCGTTGAAGGAAAGTGAAGCGTCTGATATACCCTCTCCTTTCCAGGTGTAGAAATCGCCGCTGGATTCACTGTTTGGCTTGCTATTCAGGAGTTTCCATGCTAATGGCCTCTCCTACATTATTGTGTCCCCACCAGTACCTTCATGAGGGGCCACCTATTTCTTACAGAGCCTGTGAGTATCTGGCGGTATAACTGGGTGGGCAGATTGGGCTCATTAGCCTTGGTTGGCAGCCAATCTAAGAGAAGGTAAACTCTGACTCAGAACCTGAGTAGATGAAGCTCGTTACCCTGTTCAGACAGTTCGCCTAAGAGAGGAGAAACAATGATTTTAAATCCACAAGCCCCAGGGAGTGCTGGCTAGCCTTGGGATGATGAGAATATCATTGGATGTCTCGAGTAACTAGCATCTGTGGGCAACAAATTCACTGCCTTGTGTAAACCTCGGGAAAAGGTAGGGCTATGGGAGTAAACCAGAAAATCCGGAGTGGTAGCACTTAAGGCGGATGATTTCCAAATTGCAAACTCATTTCGGCAGCTCCTGCAGCTGAGCTGGTGCCAAATTCTCATGCTTTGCATTCCTTTGGATTACACTAGCGAGGCCGAGAGGGGGATCCTGCAGTTTGTGCAGCCCAGAGTCTCCATATTCAGCGCCCTGAGAGGCTACTCCCAGGGTGCTACGCTCATGGTCTGCAAAGACTGAGACGCCTATGAATGAATGATAGATAGAATGAAATAAGAATATCTTAAATGTGGGGAGGCAGATTAGTGTAAAAACGATTAGAGTGGCAGCGTTACTTTTTTATCAACGATAAAGAAACCAAAAATTATTTGTACTCACAACTCAATAATTAAGTTATGTATTGTATATGATTATTACCCACTAGACCACCATAGCTCAGGATCAGTAGCAAAGCTTTAGAATAGGCAAGATAGGCTGAGCAATTCCGAACGGTTTTAAAGAGAGGAGAGGAGAGGACATCCCTTTGCATAAAACAGATGTGAAATAAATAAAAAATCAAAATTGTAATGGTCATTTTTGTTTAAGAGTAATGGCAATTTAATAAATGAATTTATCAGTTATTATTGGAAAGGTTAGCTGATTGCATCCATCCTAACACAGTTTAGGAATCAGATCAATTGGTATCTAGGAGACAGTCATTAGAGCACAATTTTTTTCACAGCCAACTAGCCACAAATTAAGCTGGCCTTCCCTTACAGAGAATGTTAAATTCCAAGCTCTCAAATGTTTCAAATGTTATTTCAGTGCAGTTTTGTTTAATTTTGTGATTTGATATTTATTATTTTGTTGAGTTGCATGAAGTTATGTCAAATTTTGTGTTATAATATAGTTTAGGATTTAGTGAAAATACCAAAGAAAAAAATGGGAGGGGAGGCGCTGTAAACATCAACAATTATTCTTTCAATTCACAATTGACTTTACAAAAAAATTAATTATATTGATGCTTTGCCTTTTGAACAAATAGTGCATCTGAAATGATAAATAGCAGGACCATAAATTCAATCTGGCTACTATTTCAATAGAAAAGGAACTTTCTTGTAAGTGTGCTCAAGATCATGTTAAAACAGAGGGTGATTAGATATTTATTTCAGAAATGAAACAAACATGCTTTGAACTGATTTTCAAGAAAACTTAGACAACTGTGCAGAAGTACATCAACAGCATGGGTTTCAACTATCTCCTTCAGCACAAACACAAAGTACTTTTCAACATTTATTTGACATCGTTAAGTGTGCACCTTTATGTTCATGACTCAGCTTACCCTAAAATTAAAATTATCATCACGCTTTGCTACTGCTCAGGATGGAGATCATTGAAGATGAAGTTGAGATATGCCACTAAGGTATAGATCATCAAGTAATAAATTAAAGTAAATATACGAGAACAAAGTAATGGCTTTCTTTTTAAGATAATCCACGTGAAGAGATATTCTAAAAGTTTGACCTTGTAAGGCAAAAAAAACATTCACAATATTCCTACTTTGAGGAGGAAGTTTAACGTCTGGTCAGGCAAAATATACTGCTCAGACATGATAGTCAGGGTCAGGTAAAACATACTGATCAGACATGTTAGTCAGGCTCAGGCAAAATATACTAATCAGACATTTTGTCAGGGTCAGGCAAAATATACCGATCAGACATGCTAGTCGGGGTCAGGCAAAATATACTGGCCAAGACTTTCAGCTTGGCTTCCTCATAGCCCTCCCTGAAAACATCCTGTTTTTATGGCAACCTGGATAACGAGGTGAGGGATCAACATGATCTCCGTAGTAGGGAGCAACATGCAGATGAAGCCAAACATATCACAACTGGCCTGGAGGAACCTGGTCCACCATCAGCATGATTGGGATGTGAGGAAAACTGCTGCAACAAATCACTTAACGTCCTTTTCAGTTTTCAGGGTGCACAAAAGAGTAGACCTACTCATTGTGGGCATTGGAAACAACAACATATTTCCATTACGCTGAAGGAATGTGAAGTTGAAAATTCCAATTTATTTCTACAAAATCACTACGTTTTGAAATGTTTTAACAAAGAACACATGCACCACATACTTAATATTTTTTTAACTAAATACTAAATATCTTTACTTCTGGAAGGAACAAGGTCTTCAAGTTTAAAAAAAGTCTTTTTGTACAAAAGTCATCAGTTTATCATCGACAATTTTCTGGAGACAATGTGTCAGCTCCACAGACTGAATGAGTCAAACAGGGTTTTCAATAATCCTTTTAATCCCATTTTTGTTTTTCAAGATAAAATATTAAGTTTTATTTGATTTTATATTCCTTCATTTGTTTACTGTTAACTGGATCTGTCTCTAATACAATGAATACTCCTACAGCCATACTTTATCTTTACAATGAATACTCCTACAGCCATACTTTATCTTTACAATGAATACTCCTACAGTCATACTTTATCTTTACAATGAATACTCATACAGCCATACTTTATCTTTACAATGAATACTCCTGCAGTCATACTTTATCTTTACAATGAATACTCCTACAGTCATACTTTATCTTTATAATGAATACTCTTACAGTCATACTTTATCTTTATAATTAATACTCCCACAGTCATACTTTATCTTTACAATGAATACTCCTACAGTCATACTTTATCTTTACAATGAATACTCCTGCAGTCATTCTTTATCTTTACAATGAATACTCCTGCAGTCATACTTTATTTTTACAATGAATACTCCTGCAGTCATACTTTATCTTTACAATGAATACTCCTACAGTCATACTTTATCTTTACAATGAATACTCCTGCAGTCATACTTTATCTTTACAATGAATACTCCTACAGTCATACTTTATCTTTACAATGAATACTCCTACAGTCATACTTTATCTTTTCTCCTTGATGCCAGCTTGTGCACCAGCCAAGCAAAAATCTGTACGTCCTGTTCACTCGGTGGGGACGTATTGAAGATGAAGGTCAGTATCAGCACACACCATATACAGACAAGAATGAAGCTGTCACACAGTTTACCAAGCTTTTCAGAGAAAAGAGTGGCAACAATTGGACTGATGTACAAATGTAAGAATACTTGTCACACTGTAATATTTTGGACCTCTCGATGTACTTTTTAAAAATGTAAGGCTCAAGCCATGTATCACTTAGTTGTCATCAATCTATCTTCAGTAAAGTCTTCTGAAATTCTACTCATTATATAGCAAGTTATAAATGCGATGTGTGTTGAAACAAAACTTGCCCCAGTGGATTTATTACAAGCAAATAAAAGGAACATCAGCAGGTGTTGCAAAATTAAATCAAGCAATTTTTATGAAGAAAGCATGTACAGGGGTTTCTTAGAAAAAGCTGACATAAGCATTCAGACACACATCCTACTGCTTGGAATAACGTTAGATGCCGTCTAAGAAAAATGACTGGTTGCACATTGAACCCATCGGTCACCGAGGTCATGATGTCTGCTTCAAAATCGAATCATCATCTAAACAAATGAAAGTCACTTGGTGACAGCATTGGGGCTATAGGCTAGGTGTGGCAAAACTTCCCACCTTTTCCATGCTAATGCTTCCTGCACAATGTTTGTGATGTGTGGACGAGCATTGTCATGCAACAGAATCACACCCCATGAAAGCATGCCAGCTCGTTTATTCTTTATGACTGTGTATAGGATGTCTAGTGCATCTTTGTAGTGGATGGCATTGATGTTCATGCTAGGCTCTTTGAAGTCTGTCAATAGAAAATAACTATGCGCATCAAATATTTTCTTGAATTAATTAATTGATCCTGTCTCCACTATTTCCTGTGGCAATGCATTTCAAGCATTAACCACTCTCTGACAAAAAATAAATTTCCTCGTATCTAATCTGAACCTTTCTTAATTAATTTGTGGCTGGGCTCTTTAGTTCTTGTAGGCAGCTGTACTTTAAAAAAACGTTGTTATAGTTTAATTTATCCTTTACATTGATTATATTATAAACCTGTGTTAATCCCTTAAATTCTTCTCTTTTCTAGATGCTGTTGGCTGATTTTTCTCTTGTCTCATAATTATAATTCCAGAATCCCACTATCAATTTTTTTTCAATATGTACTTGACTCTTGAAAATCTCCTTTGCAAGAATCTAATAGCTTGTATAATGTTTAGCAATTAATCAACAAGTAGCTATTTGTAATTTGCATGACATCAAAAGATGTTTAGAAGCTTTCAATAGCTATTATTAGAGTTTCTAATGCTTTTCCTTAATGCAAACCTGTGTGGATAAGATGGAATTATTATTTAGAATACTGCATTAACTGTCATAAGCAGATTTACACACTATTTAAATATAATTGGCTTAACATGGCCTTTGTTATTCTCAGTTTTGAGAGGAAGCCTGGCAAACACAGATTGGTGGAAGACATTGCAAGAAAAGCACCTCCACCTCAAAAAGCAGTCAAATTTGATCTTGAGACCAAATGCCACTCATTGCTACCAGAGCATCTGTATAACGTCATTAATACCTTGGTAAGATTATGGTTTTAGCATGCACATAATTGAAATCTATCTCTGAAAGTACAACCTGGCATTTGTTTAATATCTGAGCTAAACTCTCTGAAAAGCATGCACACCAAACAACAGAAAGGGCAGTTAAGTAATATGCACTGTGGACTTGAATCTATCCATACTAGTGTAGAAAATATTCTTGTTATATTACATGAAAGAGATACGCTAATTGAGGTATTGCATGAAGCAGGATATCACAACTCTCCGTGAATAGGATCATCTTGGGATTAGGAACTACTAAAAGTTATTTATATAAACATTTTCACATCATCTTTTAATAAACACAGAAAAGGATACCAGCTTAAGGATACAGAAAGCGAGAGAGCCTTTCATTGCATAGGAAAAAATGTAGAACTAGGCAGCTGGATTTCTGTACTCGAGAGGTAAAGGTCTTTGTAAGGTGTGCCATACAGTCTGAAGATACAGATATTTGTTTCCTGTGTCAAAATGTCAACTCCTACAATTGCTGCATTTGCAGATACTGCACTGTTTAATATAGAGTTTTGTGTGAGTACAGTTGGGGGGGGTGTGTGCTTGGAGCCATATGTGAATTAGACAGGAGTGAGGGAACCAAATAGAGTTCAGGCCATTCTATCATGGTAGAAAATGGCTGTCCCTTGCCATGAGATACTATCCCCAACACACTCCTGTTTTACCCTAAGGATACAAAAAGTGAGAGAGCCTTTCATTGCATTGGAAAAATTGTGGCAAACTCCAAAGAAATCAAGTCAGACACAAAGATAAACATTTTCAACTCTAATGTAAAGTAGCTATGAATTTATGAAGCTTGGAGGACAATAAAGTCAACAATAAAGCATGTACAAATGTTCATAAACAGATGTCTGCACAGAATAGAAGGTTTGAGATGGTATAATGAGGCCACACCCGTCGACCTGATGAGAAGATCAAACCAGATCTCAGTGGAATGTGACACAAACAGAAGACACTGGATTGGGCATTCTTTGCAAAAAGAGCCAGATGACACTGCAAGACAGACACTGTTCTAGAACCAAAAGGGTAAAATGAATACTAACAGACTAAAACAAACTTGAAGAAGAGAAATCTAGTCTTAGATGAGGGAAGCAGGACAGAGGTTGCCTATGTTGATGAAAGGGGCTGCGGATAAACATGCTTGCCCTAAAATCCTGCACATATTGATTTTCAACTGCCAAGTGTCCTTTTACATGCACAGTGAGAACACAGGACCTCAGATTTTATCATCCATCTTTGATATGACTAGGCTCCAGTCTCCCCTCCTTTGAAACCAGGAGACGCTTGAAACTTGCAGGATTTGAACACTCCACTGCTTCGCACTTTTGTTGACAAGTGACCATTTTATCTCTTGACTATAGTGACACATTGGAAATTAAAAAACATAAAAGCTATTTGTACTATGTGAGGGTATGTTAGTTACTAGGTTACAACCTGGTATGTAAAAAAAAGTAAAGTAAGTATCCCATAGCATTACTGCCGTAGGGGTGTGAGGTGTTAGCGATCTCACATTTCAAAGGCTCGGCTATATGAGGGCGGTAGCCATCTCCTCTCCCTCGCCGCTTTTACTTTCCGGACTGAACCGGTACCCATTTAAGGCTGGGTCGACCCGGGAGCCATTGCGGTCTGAAAAAAACATTACCGCCTCAACTGGAGAATGAACCCAGGACCACTCAGATGCGAAGCCAGCGCGCTAGCCACTGCGCTACGCGGCTCCCTTGGTATGGGGTAGCTGAAAAATGTATTTGATAGTTCCTGAGGGGGTCATTAGATGGCAGCAACATCCAGCTATGTGATGATTGTAGGTAGCAGACACTTAGTGTTGCATGCATGTGCACAGCTGAGATACAAAATGCAGAGTATGCAATCAAAGAAAAGCATGCTATTGTGCAGTTTTGCAGTGGCAAAAGGACCTGCAAAGGATATTCATTAGGAAATGCTGTGCACTGTGAGAAGTACTTGTGTAAAGCGGTTCATAAGTTGGTATATAAATTTAAAGGACACTGAAAAATTGCTGATCTGGTCATCTGATCTACCATTTGCAGAGAGGGACTGAACACCTGTGGGTATGTCTGGAGTGCAGTGAAGCCGATTCTTAAGAACAGAACAAAAGTAAAGTGAATGTTGAACAAGGAACTAAACAAGAGCACTGTATTCCACAGACATAATGTTAGAAATTACATTGAATCAAATGAAGATGTTATAAAATATTCCTGTATAAAAAAGAAAATTATGATAATACTGAACAGAAAGTGGTTCACTGTACCTCTTACTGGGGAAGAAAGAATATGTAATTGCTGCACGTCCACGTATGTTGTAAAAGATGATTAAAGAGTTGTGCATGGGAGTAGTGAACTCATTATATAAAACAGACCACCACTCCAAAAGAGCATGCAAGTTGCTTTTGTGCAGATTTTAAAAAATATGTCAACTGGGTAAGGGACCCTATACTCCAGCTGGATTGGAATGTGGTAAGAATAGAAAGACATCATCCTGTTGTTTGAGTACATCTTGAGAAGACGAAAGTTGAAACAGTTTGTGACAAATGTTATAATTGATGGCAAAAGATGGAAAAAAATGGAATAATATGTTAGTCAGCCTGTCATAAAAAGTTGGGTAGCATTTCAAGAAAAGAGAAGAAAATAATGTGGAGGTGTTGAAAACATTAGTGATGGAAAGTGAATTAATGACTGTAATCAAGGTTAGGCAGTTAAGATATTTCTGCCACATAACAAAACATACTTCCTTATCAAAGGCCATACTAGAGGGTAGGGTGGAAGACAGTTGTTCAAGAGGCTGACAACATTATCAATGGACGGATCACACCAGTAGATGGACTGGAAAAAGTATATCAGATTGCACCATGACGGCAGTACACTGGAAATCCATTGTAACTGACCTTCGATGCAGAAATGGCATAAACTAAACTGAACAACTTTCATGACACAAGATAGTGTGAAGAACAAAGATATCTGTTTACTGGAAAGGCTTTGGGAGTAAACCCTGAGAAAAAATCTGTGCTATCTCCAGTTGTCTCAATAATGTTTTGCCACTGGTCGAAAGTATCTGAGGACGAGAGAGGAAGGTTGACATATTGCGCAAATCTTCCACACTTTAATCCAAATCACTGCGCAAGTCACCCGTTTCAGCAGACAGAGAAAAAGAAAAAGATTGACCACATGACTGAACAGAGAAAGTGATCTTCATCACACATGATGGATGAACATCATCAGGTTGGGGAGAGACATGATTACTAATGCCAGTTAGTATGCATTTTACTATGATAGTTTGAAGGGATAAATAACACTATTTTGTTAATAATATGTTTATATATGACAGATGAACCCCAAAGCGATACAGCTGTCTATGGGCAAAACTCCAGGATATGATTTAAATTCCTTACCTTTTGGACAGCTTAATAAAGAGCGTCTTAATTTGGGCATGCAGCTGTTGGAGCAGATAGAGTAAGTACTAATATATTGTAGGATTATTATAAATGTACATACAAATGCTTGTTAAAAGTATTACACATCATGATATTCAACATTTACATGCAGTAATAAAAAGACATTGAAATTATTTTTCTGTTACACTGACCTTTTTTAGAGAGCAAGGCAGATAGCAGCACCGAGTTGACACTGACGTAGAATGCTCTAACTTTGGTGTGAATCTTGATTTCCCTGAATCTCATTTTGATATTCACTATCAAGAATGTCGTTCACATCATTCAAATTCTGGTTCTGACATCTACCTCTGTACTTCCTGTGTCAGTTGTGTTACCCAAATAGGGAAAGGCATCCACTTCTTCCAAAGTTATAATATTTATTCAATGCCAGTGTCAAGTCAGTGCTGCTGTATGGAGGCAAAACATGGAGAATGACCAAGGCCAAACAACAAAGACTATGAAGGATAATAGGCATACAGAGGCAGGACATGGTGAGGAATGAAGACCTATGGGAAAGGAGTCAACACCAGTGACTGGAACAACAAATTAACCCTTTGAACCCAGGCAACAGGATCTCTAAAATCCCATTCCTCTGTTCTCCTGAGAAAATACATACAAGATAGATGTTTGAAGAAAGCTATTTACTGTGATAAAACTATGAGCTCTAATTTCATTATTCTATCTCAAATTGACTGACCTGATCATCTCCAATGTTCCTATGTGTAATGTGAGTAAATTGTGGAATATATTTATAGAATACCATCCGTTATCAAATTTGCTTGATTCAATATACATTATATTACCCCCCCCCCCCCGCCCCTCCCCACACTCCACCGCACAAGCATGCACGCTCTATCTCTCTGTCTCTCTTTCTATGTGTGTGTGAGTGTGTGTGTGTGTGTGTGTATCTGTGCACGAACGTGTGTGCTTGTATGTGATACTTTGAGGGACAGGAATAGTTCTAGCTTGATCATAATTCGAATCACACATATTGTCATTCAAATAATCCCTCATCCTTTTCAGAATTATTACCATCTACAAAAAATCAAATTTATCGATCTCCAAATCCTTGAGAATACTTTCAACAACTTGTTCTGCAGTTAGCCTTTTCGCACAATGAAAAAATGGATAACTAGATCCCTGGTTAAGTGTAAAAGAGCTAAGCATAAAGCTTGAAAAAATATGTAGTTGGTGGAAAGTTTAATGAAACATATTTTTAAAATTTTGAATTGCAAATAAATCTTAAAAAGTAAAAAGATCTGCAAAGATTGACTTTGAAAAAAGACTTGCTGAAAATATCAAATCTCATAGCAAGAGTTTTTTTCCTATGCTAGACATAAACAGAAAACAAAAGACACCGTAGACTCACTCCAAGATAGTACAGGAAATATAATCAGAGAAAATTTGGAAGCTGCAAATCTACTTAATCGTTACTTCAGCTCAGTCTTCACTAAACTAGACTGCTCCAAGATCCCAGAGCCCTTAGATATCTTCCAAATGGACATAGACACAGAGGGATTACACTCAATCTACATTACTGAGGAAATGGTTTTTAAAAAATTGGAATGTTTGAAAGTGGATAAAAGTCCTGGTTATGATGGTACTCATCCAATTGCTATTTGATCTCAGATACGTGCTGGAACAACCGTTGTTCATATTTTATTCTCAAACTATTGAGCAGGGAATTATTCCAAGAGATTGAAAAGATGCAGGTGTGATCCCCTTTTTCAAAAAGGACAAGAAATCAGATCCAGGCAATTAGAGACCAGTGAGTTTGACAAACATACTCTGCACAAAGTCCATTATTAAGGACAGTATAGTATTGCACTTTGGCAAGTTTAATTTAATCAAAAATAGTCAGCATGGGTTTACAAAAAAAGATTGTGTTTAACCAATCTATTGGAATATATGGAAGATGTTACCAAAATGTTGGGTGGTGGAGAGCCAGTAGATGTTATTTATCTAGATTTTGCAAAGGCCTTTGATAGAGTACCTTATCAGAGATTGTTTCGGAAATTGAAATCACATGGTATAGGTGAAGGAGTTGCCAATTGGATAGAAAATTGGTTAACAGGCAGAAGGCAGACAGTAAGCATAAATGAGTACTCTGACTGGTGTGATGTTATAAGTAGAGTGCCTCAGGGATCGGTATTGGGACCAATTTTGTTCTTGATATATAAATGATTTGGATAATGATATCGTATCCATGATTACAAAATTTGCAGATGACACAAAATTATGCAGCAGGCTCTCTTCTCTGGCATAGGTGGATCTATTGAGTTTAGCTACTATTCATAAATGATCTGTGAGCTGGCAGATGGAGTTTAATGTAGATAAATGTACAGTCATTCACATGGGAAGATCAAATGTGAAACATAATAACATGATGGGAGTGAATAATATTAGAAAGATAGAAAAGGAAAATGATCTAGATGTTACAATACATACATGTAAGGTGCGAGAGCAAGTCCTGGTGGCTGTGAAAAAGGCTATGGTATGATTAAAAGAAACATTACATATCGAAGCAAATAAGAGATAATCAAACTATATAAATCATTAGGTGAGACCTAAATTGGAGTACTGTATTCAAATGTGGAGTCCTTATTACAGAGTGGATATAGACATGATATAAAGAATACAAAGAAGACTACAAAAATGATCGTGGGATTACTGAATTATAGTTATGAGGACGGCCTTAGAAAAACTGGTCTGCAATGTCTAGAAAAGAGAAGAATTTGAGGTGACTTAAAACAGGTTTATAATTTAACCAATGGAAAGAATAAATTAGATTATAACAAGTTTTTCAAAGTTCAAGTGACCACAAAAACTCGAGGGCATATCTTCAAATTATTTAAAGATAGGTCCAGATTGGATATTAGGAAACATTTTTTCAGTCAGAGAGTGATGAATATTTGGAATGCATTGCCACAGAATGTGCTGGAGGCAGGGTCAATTTTGCATTGAAGAATAGATTGGATGATCACAGTTATTTTTAAAGTGGAATAAACTGATTGTATGCAGACTCTGTAGAGTCTTCTAAACATATGATAGAAATTATTTTGCGATTATAACTTTAGCCTAATATCTCATACATGAGACCAGTTCATCTACTGTAAGTACAATTTGAATGAAGCATCACATATTGTATACCAAACTTTTCAAAATTGAAAGCACATTTGGTATGTGGGATATATATGTATGAGGGTGACAGTTATTTGTTTAGTCATTTGTCAGCTCCGCAGAGCTAGAACAAAATGTTTTACAAATAAAAATAATAATAGGAGCAGAACAACAGCTAACTGTACTAGGGGGACTCGGTGGTCTTGGGGTAATATGTCCGCCTTGGGTGCCAGAGTTTGCGTGTTTGAATCACGGTGGAGACTGGGATTTTTTTCGCATGGATCTTCTGGTAAAAATTCCCCTGATCTCTGGGTAGTGAGATCACACTCCCGTGTTCAGTGTTGAGCACGTTAAAAATTCCTTTGCAGTTGGAAATAAAAAAGAGTAGGCTTAATGGTCGTTATTTGTACCTTTCCGCAGATGGATTGTTAAGAGCAGCTTCAGATGCGGGTTTACTTAGCTCTAGTGTTTGAGTCTATTAAGATGGACTTGCATATCTGTAAAAACCTCCCTCCAAGAAACTGGTTTTATATAGACTCTGTAGAGTCTTCTAAACCAGTATAGTGATGTTAAGTTAAGTTAAGTTAATTGTTATAATACTTTAGATAATGTCAAGGGCTGTAGTAACCTTGAATATCAGCATGTGTTATCTTTTTATGGGCACAAGGATGAACAACACCCTTAGTTGCAACCAGGTCTTTATCGAAGGCTAAAGGCACCACAAATGTAAATTTTTCATTTATCCAAGTAATTTTGTAGCAGATTTAAATGTATTTTAACAATGTAGTCAGCTAAAGGAACTATCTAAGAATGACACTCTATAAACTGTATCACCTGTGTAAGAGCATTGTGATACAGTAGATTCCATCATATTGCAATATTTTTGGCACTGAAGAGGTTGTCAGAACTGTCAAGAGAAGGTGGAAAGCTACCTCAACCTGATATAGGTATGAAGGGGCCAAGAAGTTTACGTGTGGAGATACAGAAATGTGTAGGAAGCAGAGTATGACATATCCTTTTCTCTAGGGTAACTACTTGGATTAAAGTACAGAATTTAACTGCCGCCCACTTCTTATTCCCCCGCCCCCTCTTTCCCCCCCCTCTTTTTCCCCCTATTCCCCCCTAACCAGCTAAAAAATAATTCTGCTTTTAATATTTTTTGGGTATTCAGATATAAAAAATCAGCAAATAGCAATACATTGTACTGTTTTGTAACATCTAGTATGGTCTATATTACAGAAAACTGGTGGATGAAAATGAGAAGTATACATCAGTCACATTAGTTTCACCAAGAGACCAAGCAGAGATCAACGCTTTTCAAAATAATCTGGAAAAGGTACAGTCACATATTCTATTGAACCATTTTATAATTATGCTAATATAAGCATATATTTAGTTCAGTTCAAGTGCCATCTCCGCATTTATGGTCAGCTGCAATGGATCTCCAGTGTACTCTCTTGCCATAATGGTGCAATCTGAGAGTCTATCTCCTGGTGCTATCCCTCCACTTCACGGCTCACAAGCCGAAGGTGCTGGGTTCGATCCCCATCACAGCACCGGCCGTTACCTCGGGAAAGCAAACCCTTAAAAAATGCAGGAGGAAGCAGACCATTATATAAAATGCATGTTGAAGTCGGATGCCGACAGGCACAAAATAAAAACCACAGTGCAATACACACCGGCTTGGGGATTAGAAAAATAAGGCAAATGCAAAAAAAAAAAAAACATCCACCCACTTAAAACATTGTCTGCCTCTTGAATGACTGACTTCCACCCTACCCTCCAGTATGGGCTTCAACAAGGAGGTAGGTCCTGTTATATGACCAAAATAACATAACTGTCTAACCCTGATTTTGGTCATTAATTCTCTTTTCACCTCCCAATTTTCCAATACTCCAAATGTGGTTTCTTCTCTTTTCAAGATATGCGACCCAATTTCGAAGGCTTCAATATTCTTTTCCAACTTGTTATTCAAATTCGGATTTATCTGTTTGGATGTCAGTATGTATTGCATGTTGTTGAGTACCATCTTGGCCATACCTATTTTCTTTCTGCTTGCTTTTTCACAGCTGCCATTTTCCATTATTATATGACCTAGATATGAAAAACTCTGTTCCTATTCAAGAAGTTAATCTTTTATTTTTATCTGTAAACATGGTTTCTTGTCACTTTTTGCAAGTATAAGTCTTTGTTTTCTTTATGTTTATGTCTAATCCAAACTCTTGACTTATTTTGAAATCTACCCAAGTTATTTGTACCTTTCCCCAGGTCATTTGTTAAGAACAGCTTTAGGTGGTGCTCAACTGACTGTGGATCTACTTAGCTCTAGTGTTTGAATCTATTAAGACGGACTTATATATCGGGAGTTAATGAAAGATCTTCCAAGACCAAGTCAAGCGCATATTGTTGTGTCAACTCACATCCTTCTTTAAACATTGTTGTCCAGTTCTTCACTGTTGTTTTTGACACACTTTTGTCACCATTCACTGTCTGCATTCTGCGATGAATGTCAACTGGTTGACATCCTTCAGCTGTTATAAACCGAATCATGGCTCGCTGATCAACTCTGAACGGATTCCGTAACACACGGGCAATGTTTTCAACAGTCTGCTGAGGAAACTATTAGTCAGAAGATAATGAAATTTTGCAAACTTGACAGTTGATATGTGCTGTTTACACCAGAAGTGATGTCATCATGTGCATCATTCGTATGAAGATCACAGGCAACAAATACAAGGACTTATAGAACACATTTTTGTGACGAAGTTCTCAGGACAAAACAATTTCAGTCAAAAAAGCATGTATAGCAACAGAAAATATAGCAAAGATTTAGTAAAGAAAAATGAAGAAGACAGACTATAACAAAAACAAAACCAAAAATACTAGAGTCAATACTCAGGAAATATACACTGATGCCAGTACAAATTGAGAAAAAAACATCAGGAAAGATGAGAGAATATAATGAGGACTAAGAGAAGCAGAGGAAACTGCAGCAGAAGGAAATATGAAAAACCTATACAACAAAACAAAGAAACGAACATGAACATTTAAGCAAGTAAATGGTCTTTATTAGAGATAAGGAAAGAAGTTTGATAAACAAAGCAAATGAGTAGATGAAGAAAAGGGCAGAACATTTAGAAGAACTTTTAAATAGACCAGCTCCTCAACATTCCCCAGATAATCAGTATGCTGAAACAAAACTGCAAAAGGTTCATGAGAAACCAAACAAAGCAGAAATGAATATAGAACCATAAGGCTACTGAAAGATAGCAAAGCCACTGACCCAGATAGTATCTAAGCAGAAACAAACAAAGCAGAGATCAACACTTCAACAGAACTATAACACAAATTACTTGGTAAAGTTTTAGAAAGTGAAGAAATACCAGCAGACTGGAACGAAGGCTACACACTCATTGGAAGAGAAGTAAGACCAGCAGCAGTGTACACATAGAGGAATAATATTATTATCAATGCCATTGAGAATATTGAATAAGATTACACTAGAGAGAAAGATTAAAGGAGACCATAGACAAACAGCTGGTAGAAGAACAGACAAGTTTTCGACAAAATAGGTCTTGTGCAGGCTGGATGCTACACACACAGTGTGGAAAGATAGCATCATTTTATATCAGATTTGTGTACTTTGAAAAAAAATTTGACAGCCTGAACATGGAATCACTCTAGAAGATACTGAGGTACGAAGAAGTGCCCCTGAAGTTCACTTGCAAAATTTTTTTAATGTATGAAGATATGAAATATAAAGTTTGATATTAAGGGCAGGTTTCTGAGCTCTTTGAGATAAGAGCTTGTGAATTAGTGTGCAACAGGGATGTGTAATCACCATTTCTCTTTATGCTTGCTATTGACTAGATTATAAAGACAACAACATCAACTGACAGTAATTGATGTCAATAGAATTTGAAGATAAGAAACAACTTAATGATCTTATACTATTATTTTGATAATTAATATTTTTTTCTCTTTTACTTAATTGAAGGGATGAAACAAGGGTGTGTGTTCTTGCCACTACTCTTCAACAAATGGACAGTATAGCGCTGGAGGAAAAATAGAACATCTACCAAGAAAGAACGGAGGCTGATCAGTTAAAGGAACTCTTTTTTTTGCAGTTGATCAATGCCTACTTTATGAGAGTGAATACAATCTACAGCAACATCTGACAGCGCTCAAATCTGTGTGCGAAAGATACAGTATGAAAATAAACACATCCAAAACAGAAACTGCAGATAAACATGAACATTATGGGGACCAAGATTAAACAAGTGTTAGAATTTAAGTACTTGAGCAGTGTTTTTACACAGGATAAAGGTTTAGACAGAGAAATTTAGATCGAGGGCTGAAATGCAAATGCACACCGGCTGTCACCATTATTGTAACACCCTAGCATAAGCATATCCACAAAAAGAATGCTAATCAACAGTATACTCATGCCAACGCTCAGCGCCAAATGTGAACCAACAAAATCTCTAATGAGAAAGATCATGACAAGTGAGATGACATGGATAAGAAATGCAGATATTCTAAATCATACTGGGTTGATGGCTACTTCAGCAATCCGTCTGATCCTGGACAAAAAAAACTATGGCTCTCCACGATGCCTCACGGCACAAGTGGCTTAGACAAGGAAAGATAAAACTTAACCGCAGATTAAGTGAAAAATATTGTGTTTTGAGATGTGTTTATTTTAAATGTGTCTTATAGTGTGTCTGTTACTATTTCAGATAGCAGAGTTAAGCAATGAATACTATCATGTGATTCCGCAACCAAATTACGTATATGAAGAGATAAGACCTTTGGACCAACGTACTTGTCTGAATATACAGATCCGTAACTTGAGCAATCTACTTAATTATGAGGTGGCTTGTAAGATGCTGCTGGCAGCAATGTATGAGAAAGAAAGTAAGACTATATTTTCAGTAATTCATACGGTAGTTTCATGCCATACCTGTTTAACCCTTTAAGAACCAATAAACAGGATTAGTAAAAGACTCACAAACAATCTTGTACACAAAAATATATTTATAAATTATGTAAGGAAAAAAAATCATGTTGAACAATTATACTAGGTATTGAAAACTATGGTTTTTAACATGCAAGCTGAAATCACTGCACTTGAAATTGCTTTGTACCCTCTGAGGATAGTTTTTTATGCCTTTTCTTCAAAGGCCCAAAACATTGTTATTTTCACAGATTCAATGTCAGCTCTTCAAGCATTAAAAGTTACTGGTCATTGTAGACCTTGACCGTATCCAATTATTTCTAGACAGTGACCACACTATCTAGTGCTGTTAAAATCTATCTGCAGTTGATCCCTTGGCACTCAAGCACACCTGGCAATAACAAGCAGACAGACTAGCAAAGGAGGGATCAAGACAAGAACAGCCACACACAGAGCAACAACTTTAGAAACATCCAAACAGCTCATAAGATCGGCAAACAAAGAAGCTTGGCTGAACAGATGAACCATGGGAAACATGAGAAGGGATGTCCACAGACATATGGCAAGCCCCAGTCCTAATGACAATGTAAATCTACTCACAAGAAAGGCTCAGAGCACCATTTTCTGACAGAGAACCCAACACATCCCACTAAACCAACACCTCAACAGAATCCAACCACAACACACTCCTGAGTGTCAGCTGTGTACACACCCATAAGAAACCGTTGATCATCATGTCTTTGAGTGCTCAGCGCTCAATGATTTTAGGAAAATGCTTCTCTTCCTCCCTGGCCAAATACATGAAACACTTTGTATGGCACTAGACAACAGCTGATATAGACAACAGCTGATAAACATGTGCAGATGCCATACATGGCATTGGGCCGAATGGCGAGAGTCCGGATACTGCTTTATCCATAACAACAACAACATGCAGGCCCTCAAAAAAACAAAAGCAAAACTGCTTATTTGAATACCAAATATACATACATGGGATACTATTTCTGTGAACGACGAATGATGACGAGAGACAGGGTTGAGTTGATCATGGCAGTTATGGATACTCTTCAGAATGATGAAGCGGCAGAAGGTTGGGAAAATGCATATGTGCAGAAGATGAAAGATTTTGTAGTGACTAGGGGAGAGGGAAGAAAGTGTGCCCTGTCTGGAAAAATCAGAAGAACATGAATTCAACTCCTGACTGAGACTCTTGAGTATAAATACGCTTTGCTGGCTGCTTGAACGGAAAATGGAGCACTTATGGGAGCGTCACCTGTGTAATGATGTTGGTTCCTAGAATCAAGAATCTTTCATTCTCACCCCTCAAGAAAAATGGTTGGTGTTTGAATCCTGTAAGTTTAAAGCATCCACTGGGGAGGTGAGATTGACATCTAGTCCAATCGGAGATGATGAAAAACTTGGAGGTCCCGTGTATATGTTGCGCATGTAAAAATAATATTGCTAGATGAAAATTGAAAAGATCAGGCTGTTGGCATAAATTCTAGCTATAACAAAATTCCTACCCAATAGTGTCTGAATGGAGACCAAAATAGAGAACCCTCTATCGTACAAAAAGACACACCAGACCAATCACCTGTTTATCTGCACACACGATTGCAAGTAATAAAAAATATTTCAGCCCTTCAACCGAGGTAGAAGATTAGTAACTAAATAGAGGGAAATGATATTCATCTATACATATACATTGTCCATATAACAGGGTTCAACCCAGTTGCCTATGTCTACCGTTGCTTAGACTGCAAGATGGAGCGAATGAAAGAAAATGACACCATGTCTCAAATGATTCTTAAGTACATCTGGGGAGGAAGTGAGTACCAAGGTAAGCATGGTTATGTCTAGAAAATTTAACCATACAAAGTAACAACAGATTAATAGATGTGTAGAAACAAACACAAACAAATAAAGAAATGTTACTGTAAAAATGTGATCAAGAAGAAAAAAGAACATCGTTTGATGATATCAACAACAAAAGGTTTAGAGGTTTTAAATGCAGAAGATGATAGAGAGTTTGAGAAAGGAAATGGTTTCTTTGGTAAAATGAGAGGTTGAATTTTAAATTTATTTGTAAAAGTTAACTCAAATCATAAAGTTAACTATTGTCATTATACGAGGTGTGTTCAAATGAAACCGGACCAAACTGCAACAAGTGAACATATGTACAATGTGCATGATGACGTCACTTCTGGTGTAAACAGCACATACCAACCGTAAAGTTTGCAAAATCTCATTATCCTCCGTCTCATAGTTTCCTCAGCAGACCATTGAAAACATGGCGGGTGTGATACAGAATCCATCCAGAGTTGATCAGCAAGCAGTGATTCGGTTTCTAACAGCTGAAGGATGTCGCCTAGTTGACCTTTAGCACAGAATGCAGGCAATGTATAGTGACAAGAGTGTGTCGAAGACAACAGTGAATAATTGGACAACAATGTTTAAAGAAGGATGTGAGTTAACACAACAATATGCACCTGACCTGGTCTCAGAAGATCTTTCATTAACTTGCGTCCTTCTTTAAACATCATTGTCCAGTTCTTCACTGTTGTCTTCGACGATGAATGTCAACTCGTCGACATCCTTCAGCTGTTAGAAACTGAATAACCATTGCTGATCAACTCTGGGCAGATTCTTTTTCCAGCCTGCCATGTTTTCAACAGTCTGTTGAGAAAACTATGAGTCGGAGGATATTTAAACTTTACAAACTTGAGAGTTGGTATGTGCTGTTTACACCAGAAGTGACGTCATCATGCACATTGTACATATGTTCACTTGTTGCAGTTTGGTCTTGTTTCATTTGAACACGACTTGTATATTGAAATAACATTTTTGTCTGAATCCATTTCTATATTTAACCCCAAAAAATGTATTGAATTAGTATTTGTTAAATTTTTGTGTTCTGCTGTATCTTACGCAAATGGTAGCATAAAAAAATTAGTCATGCATTCTATGTCCAGTTTCTTTGACACACTGTTGCAATACCCCTTTCACTTAGCAACTCCTCTTCTACCCCTTGGAAATGTAGATGTCTTTTGTATATTCTTGCATGTGTATCATTGTATGACGGAGGGGCTGCTTCCATTTGATCTTCATGAAGGTCACTATTGGGTAAGAATTTCATTAGACCTTTAGAACTGTTGCCTGGACAGCTGCTAACAGCTTGCTCTTCTTGGTTTTCTACTATCATGGGAACTCTTACGGGGACATCCTGTACATGGAACCTTCTAGTTTATCATCCATCTCCAATAGGACTAGGAATTGATCTCATGAGACTAGGAGACACTTGATACTTGCAGAGTTTGAACACCTACCATTTCACATTTTCTTTACTTTAGAGGGGAGAGCCTTACCTCTCAGCTTTAGTGACTCTGCTGCAATATCTGCATTATAATATTGTTAAAATCTAGGTCAGCAGCTGTTTACTATCGTACTACCTTACAAACATGGCAAGAAGTAACTAATTTTGTATATGTAAATCTTGCAGCTATATTGATGGGTTAGATTAAATGTTGCTGACACACCATTTTCATTAGAGCTAAATTTGTAAGACTTGTCTCTATTTTTGCATTGCAGTTTTTAAAATACATGGCATCTATAAGCTTGCCCGAAAGGGAGAGGCTGAAAGGTTTTTGGCAACTGGCATTGAGAACAGGCGCTTGCTGTGGCACGGTAGTAGTCCTACTAACATGCTGAGTATCCTCAGTCGTGGACTGCTTGTCTCTCCACCTGAAGCTAAATTTACTGGCTCGGCGTATGGAAAGGTGAGTCATTACTCATTACCATAATTGTTATTAGCATGAGGGGGCTTCAAATTAAAACCTTGAATGATAGAAATTAGAAAAACGATGCCTTTGTATTGTGATTTGTTAATGTGGCTGCTAAGGATGTTAAGAACGTCTTGCAAGTGCCATCATGGTGCAGACGAACAACATGATGTAATAGTTGCAGTTAAAATATGGCCGCCCCATATTGACAAGCACTAAAGAGGAGCATCATTCTGTTATCCGTTTTTTGAACAGCAAAGGGGTCAAACTTATAAAAATTCATTGGTGAATGAAGATCCAATGTGGTGATGCATGCCTTTCACTCCAGCAAGTGTATGAGTGAAGTAGAAAGTTCCAAAACAGCGTGAGTTCTGCACCTGAACAGGCTGTGAATAGTCTGTCACAGAACTCACGCCATTTTGAAACTTTGTACTCCTCTCATACACTTGCTGGAGTGAAAGGCATGCATCACCATAATGGACCTTCATTCGCCTTGAATTTCTATAGGTTTCACTCCGTTATACCTTGAGTTAAATCAATCAGAATGACTGTCTATTGGATGAGGACACCAATATAGATGAATCAGCTATCCACAGACTGCAAAGTTTTGACATCAAACATGGCTCGAGCTGAATAGGGCACATGAAAATACAGAGCAGGAAAACGTGCAACCAGCGATTTACAGAAACTTTCAGCATCCAAACCCTGTACCATTTGCTAAGAGAGACTGAGTTTGCCCGGGTTGCAGTGACGTCGATTCTTAGAAACAGAAACACACAATTTGAGAACTTTCCTAATGGGTACCTGCAACAATCGTGTGTATTGGTCCTGGAAATTATTACAGTTGAAATCAAGCATCATCAAAATGATCTCATTTTGGATCAAGATGCTGAGCAGCGCATGAGCTGCAGTGGTCAGCGACCCATAGCTGACTGCTAGTGATAGGGCCAGCAAACCAGAGCTGCCAAGACCCTTCTACACCTCCACACGGTGATCCTGGATAACAAGTTGCAGCTTGGCAGACTGGCTAAGGAGAAGGGATCGAAGAGGGAATGCTAACCCTGTACTCAAAAATTGCTTGCTGAAGTCAGATGTGTTGGACCGAAAGGTGGAAATATTGCAGTCAAGCTGTAAACTATGACACAACGCATTCCATTCTCTGGACTACATTCTGCTGCTTAAGCCCTTTCAGGGTTTGGTAGCAGGAGATTGAGAACGAACCAAGCCAAGCCAAGCCATAATGAGCTCATTTATATTTGAACACAGCATGATATTAATAAAATACAGTCCTGTCTACTATTGTGGATGTCTTTCAGTCTTGAGAAAGTGCTGCAATTCTGTATGTCAAATAGTTTTATCCAAATAAAATAAATGAATACTAAACAAATTAAGCTAAAATGTCGATATAAACATTGTAAGACATATAATGAAAATTTTTGTATAGTAATATTTTCGTCATGTCAAGTGCAATGAAAGTCTGCTAAAGTTTATTTTGTGTTCTAGAGGACAGAGTCGAGGGTAAGAAAGCAAAAGGGGGATAAAGGTACAGATGGACAGATAACATCAGGATGTGGTTGGGACATAGTTTGACTGTGTGTACCAGCCTGGCGCAAGACAGAGACAGATGGAGATCCATTACGGTCAACCTCTGTTGCGGAGACGTCATTTGATGATGATGATGGCATGAAGTATTCATAATAAAAATGACATATTGTTATGAAGCATTACATGTCATTTAACAGTGGATGCAAAAATAAAGAGCACAAGCAATTTTTCAGCTCACCAAGTCTTGTGTATTTCTGCGTTAATTGCTCACTTCCATTACAAAAGTTCCTTTCTTTGTGTGTCACAGTCAAAGTCTGAATCGGGGGTGTGTCAAATATCCATGAGCAATCCAGATTCTTGATCATTATAGTTTGATAAAAAATAAATAATTTTTCTGGTCCAGAAGTCCGACTTTCCTAGATCAAAGTGCATCAATTTTAAAACTTCACCATGTTCTCAAATGCCTGTCTATCAGAAATAAACCTGCATTACATGACAAGTATACATGTACCAATCATCAACCATCTTGTAGGTTACTTCAAAACCTGAAAATCCACAAACGAAATTGCAGAACGTAATGCGTGAATTAGAAGTCGACATCAGTCAAATCAGGCAGAAACTGACATTTTGCAAGCTTTCAATTTAGATTACATAGTACTGACCAAATGGGAAACCGAACATACTGGTTACACCAAAAACGATGCCTATTACCAGTTGAATCGAAGAGAGCAGGTCGTTGTCTTCAGACTTCGCACTGGCTACAATAGACTGAGGTACCACCTATTCAACAAATTGAAGATAGGTGGTACCGACGAATGCCTGTGCGGTACCGGTAAAATGACCGCTGAACATCTGCTGCAGAACTGCCCGACATACGAGGATCAGAGAGAGCAGATGTGGCCATCACCAGTGGCAACACTAGACAAGCTCTATGGCAGTGTCGACAGCCTCAGGATGACCGCCGCTTTTTTTGAAAAAATAATGGTAACTGTCTGACTGCGTACGAAGAAGAAGAAGAAGATTACATAGTACTATACTGTAAAGGGTTAATTGTACTGTTAGTTTTCTTTTAGATTGACTTCACAGCAGCTGTTCTTGTTTAACACATGATGGGTCAATGTATTCCTTTTTTTTTAAAATTTTTTTTTAGGGAATCTACTTTTCAGATTATTTTGCATTCAGTAACAACTACATTGATTCTGCTAAAACCAAGTTCATGCTATTGTGTGAGGTAAGAGTTCAATATCCAATATGTTAAGAAGTTCTCAAGTTTATATGAAAATACAATGTTTTTAGAACCATTCATGTTGTCAATAAAGAAACAAGATCATTTTCATGGTGACTTTTAAGTTTCTTCTTCTTTTTCCCTGTTGTCCAATGTGTTGATGCACAGCATTTTGCTTCTCTAGACAGCGAAAAACTTGTTTTCAGTCATTCACAATGCAGTTTTATAGCAACGAATTTTACATGCTGAGGTTGCCAGCCCCATACACATCCTTCTTTATTCACCTGTTATGACATTCATGGATGTCCCATTCTGTTTGCCAAGGAAACAGTTACATTGTAACAAAGCAATCTGCATATTTCAAAATGTCACATTTTAAATGAGATGAATGAGCTACTATCTGTACTGATATGTATGATTTTTCTTTAACGATGGCCTTTAGTATAGAAATATGTTACATGTAACATTTAACAATGTTCTTTACTATTGTAATATAATAATAAGTTACATTAAACAATAGCCATCAGTTTATAAAAAGGCCTAAGTAATAATATCGTTCAGTATAGAAATAAGTTGAAAGTTACATTTAACAATGTGGTTTAGTATAGAAATAAACTACATATAACATTTAACAATGTCCTTTAATATAGAAATAAGTTACATTTAGAAATGTTCTCTAGTATAGAAATAAGTTACATTTAGAAATCTCCTCTAGTATAGAAATAAGTTACATTTAGAAATGTCCTCTAGTATAGAAATAAGTTACATTTAGAAATCTCCTCTAGTATAGAAATAAGTTACATTTAGAAATCTCATCTAGTAAAGAAATAAATTACATTGAACAATGTCCTTCAGTACAGACATAAGTTATGAAATGAAGAAGAAGAAAGTTGACGTTGTGAAGTCTTTCTTCTTCTTCTTATTCGTTCATTCTCAATCTCCCAATACCAAACACTGAAAGGGTAAGTAGCAGAATGTAGTCCAGAGAACGGAATGCGTTGTGTTGTAGTTTACAGCTTGGCTGCGATATTTGCACCTTTCGGTCCAACAAATCCAACTTCAGCAAGCATTTTTTGAGTACCGGGGTAGCATTCCATCTTCGATCCCTTCTCCTTAGCCAGTCTGCCCTGCTGCAGACTGTTATCCAGGATCACCATGTGGAGGTGTAGAAGGGTATTGGCAGCTATGGTTCGCTAGCCCTGACGCTAGCAGTCAGCTATTGATCGCTGACCACTGCAGCTCATGCGCTGCTCAGCATCTTGATCCCGTGAAGTCTTTCAATAACTGGCTGTTGGATGACAACACTGCAATAGATAAATCAGCAATTCACAGACTGTAGAACTTTGTTATCAAATGATAGTTGAACGGGACCAGGCTCTTGAGAGGATGCATCAGGAACATTTTCCACCAACGAGCTACAGGAACCACTTACTGAAAGAGTCTGAACACCTATGGATATGCATGGAGTGCTGTGAAGTCAATTCTGAAGGACAGAACAGAAATAGAACCAATTTTGAATGCCTCACAGGAACAAAAATCAGGTTACCAAAAAGGTTTCTACAAGGAACTATGACAGTTAATAAATTCAAAAAGATATATTACCAGACAGCAGTGTTAAAATATCACTACTAACAAATATGAAAAGTAGACAAGCAAATTCCATTGATACTTAATTAGAAAGGAGGGTCTGAAAACCCTGATGACAAAGGAAAAGACTTGGCAAAAAAAGACCAGAGTATTCAGAGAAGAGAGATTTGTTAAGACATGAAATATCCTCTTCTTCTTTGCTCCTTCTCAACCTCCCGCTACCAAGCCCTGAAAGTGGCCTTGCAAGTCACACGATGTTGTCTGGAGATCGGAATGCGCTGTGTCATAATTTACAGCTTATCTGTGACATTTACACGTTTCAGTCCGACATATCCGACTTCCGCAGGGGACAATAGATAACCTAGATGAAAATTAAAAGTTTTAAATGCTAAATTGGCCAAAGATGTTTATGAAGAGAGCTGATCATCAAGATGATGATGTATAACTCATAATAATGTATAACTCATGATAATGATTTTTTAAAAAGAAAAAAGTTTGAAATGTGAATTAATCAAAACCATTTGGCTCCCTGTAGAGCACAGGCTTTCAACAAATACATGCAGTCATCATGTCCTAAGCCAGCCACTCCAGCTCTGTCTGTGTCATCCCTATTTACTTCATGTTTGTCTCAAGCTCTATTCTCTATATCTGTTTTGGGCTCTACTTCACTTGACCTTTGGGATTCCAGAAGAGTGACTGTCTTGTAATGCTATGAGATGGTTTCCTATCCAAAACTTGCATTTTCTCCTCACATCATGTTTCACTAAAATCTATCTGCTTCTTCGCAAAGTTCCACATTATTGTTCTCATCTACCCTTCCTTTTCAATCACTCAGTTCTAATTTTTGAAAGTTTGTAAATTTTTTTGTTCTTGTTCTTCTCATGTTTCAAAGCTGTATGAAGAGTAATTGAAGAAATATTGGGGAGAAGGTTTGTCAGAAAGATAGAAGAAGAAGTTTATGTGATGGTTGTAACAGTAGTTGTTTTTTTGTTTTTATTATTTTAAATAGAAGTATCACAATCAAAATAGACAAAAATATACTTACAAAAACTTGTCCAGGCAAGAAGAATACAGAATGTTATGTTATTTAACATGATAATTTTCTTAATTTGCTGCATTAGATTTTAGGAAAAGTGAAGCAGTAAACTAATTATTTGTTGATTGGTCCAGTTGCATGTGGGCCCCTGAGCTGTTGTTTAGTTTCATACAGAGTATTCTATTTGTCTGGCCTCATACCAAACAGCATCAAGCACCCGACAGTCTAAATGATGGTGTTCAATTGTTTTTTAGGGATGTGTGCACAGCCATCACTCTGGAGTTTGCCTTGGTTGGATTATGTTCAAGTCACTATTAAATATGTTTGAATGTGAAATTGGAAAATGGTGCAATGATCTGTTCTTTCCAGTAGGTTGATGTTGCCTTTGAAATCTTGGATGGCCATTTGTTTGTAAATCTCCATTCTATTACCCATCTGTTCAGCCAGGCATCATTTCTCACAGTTTTCAGTAGTTGTTTGACTGTTTGTAAGTTTACAATACTAATAAGCTACAAGGTGTTTTAACTTTTGTACTCCACATTTAGGGGGCCATGATAGCGGATAGGTGGTTAGTGCACTGGCCTCCCAGTCAGGCAATCGAGGTTGAATCTCCAGTTGGTGCTGGATTTTTTCTGATCGCAAACCGGCCCCTGTGGTCGACCCAGCCCTAGAAATTGGGTACCAGAAAAGATCTGGAAAGTAAAGGCAGCCGGCGTGATGATGACCACAACAGCCACTATATCCCGTGGGTTACAAAATAAAATGGGCTTTACACCAAATTGTCTATATGCCACAGGGCATGATGGGATCTTTACTTTTACTTACTTACTCCACATTTTAATACCAAGATTCCTGGTTTCCAAATTTTAATAAGAAAAGTCACATTCTTTTATATTTCAAATTCAACTTCTGCTGAGTTTTGTTCCATGTATTTATGGTCCACAGGTAGCACTTGGAAAAATGCAGCACCATAGTGAGGTTTATGGTGTCAAGGAGAAACAAAATGGTGTTTATAATTCCGTTGTGGTCACTAGATACCAGCATGATGATCCAATTTCATGCTTCACTTTGCCTTCAGGTAAATGTAATGGAGTGAAATAATTTGTATTGTTCACTCACACTCATGAGTCAATGAATGAATATTGATATTTACTTGAATATTGTAGTCATTTATTTCTATAATTATATGCATCATGTTCCTTGACAAGGAAGCTATTCTTGTGAGGATCCCAACTTTGTTTCCAGTCATGTAGTCTTGTTACAAAATGACCAGTGGATGATTGGTTTGTTCATGTCTACTGAAGTCGACATCGTGCAGTCATGCTGGCACTGTAGTGGTCTGGGCTGTTGGTTCTGGAGTTTGTAGTTACTTCCAGTCGTCTTGACTTATGTCTTGCCATTGATCTAAGGTAGCTTGGGACCAGAGAGTGAGGTTGATGACCAGGGCATTTTTTTACTCACTATAATCTATTACAGTGCATGTTACATCATCCAGACAAAGCTGTCAGACGATGTTGCCCTCATTGCTTACAATGGGCAACTAATTAACTTGGTAATCTCTTTCCTGATCAGCGAACAGGGCTTGAACAAGGTTGTTGGTTTCACTACTTTTGTCCGGCTGCTTTAGAACTTTCTCTGCCTCTGTTACCCTCTTGTTTACTTGTAATCGGTTGCCCCTTGGGTAAGTTAAGAAACTGCAATAATTAGAAAACCAGAACAGGGTATTCTGCAGAACATCTTCATGTGTACACATGTCTAGTTCAACTGTCGGGTAGGCGAGTATAGTAGACAAGGTCAGAGTAACCTGCAGCATTCGATGATGTTAACCTTGAAGCTGAAGTGAATGCACAATGTGGAGCATGGGTTAGTATTAAATTTAGTGTCCAAAATAACTAGCACACCAGGTTACATTCCATAATTTTAATCCTGTAATTGAATGTTGTATTACTTACTGATGATTTTATAATGACAATTTTATGTCTTTGTGGTAGCAGACTTGCAGTGCCTATTCTTACATACATGTGTGCACTATAAAACGTGGGCCCAAGTCCTCCTCCCTGTAATGCAGTGCAAGATTTCTCAGCAGATTCACAACTATTGGAATCACAGTGTCACTGTGCACATTGTTGGCCAGGCTGCTTTTAATGCAGCCTGTTTCAAGGCTACTTTTAATACAGGATATTTTCAGGCTAGCAACATCATGTAGAGCCATTGCTATTGAACCCCCCAGTGCTTATGTTAGGATGATGATTATATTCATCCATGATTGGGGATGAAGATGCAACAGAAAATTAACTGATAGCAACCAGCAACTTAGTATGCTGCCTCAGGGTCAGTGAACTAGAGCTGATCAAGACACTATTTCCCCTCCAAGTGGTGGCCCGGGAAACAGGTTGCACTAGTGTAGTCTGGCTAAGAGAATAGGGATTGCAGTGGGAAGGCAAACACGGTACTGAAAAACTCCAGCTGAAATTCGATGTGTCAGGCCGGAATGCGCAAATATCGCAGCCTCACTATAAATTATCTAAGATTCTTATCAGCCAGAAGACAACTTCAAGAAAAAAGTTTATTCTGATTCCACAACCATACTCCAAGCCATCTAAGCCACAAACAAGATAGACTCTTACATGAAATAAAATTTAACATTGTGTTGCTGTTCTAAAAAACAGGTTTAGTCCTACCGTAGATTCTGGTCCACTATGGGATGCTTGGAAACAAGTAGACATGAGCTGGCAAAAGCCAGAAGTTGCGGCACACAGACTCGCCAGCCACAGAGCTATAAAGAAGCAGAGACATTCACATAATGATTCAGGAGGATAAAATGGAGAGATCAGAACAAAGAAAAAAAATCCAGAAAATGACAGCAATGACAAATTTGGCAGAGATGGACAGACAAAGATCTTCAGACTCAGAATGTGGCGGTGCAGACTCAAGGCCTATCTTCACATAATGGGTCTTAGAGACACTGCAACTTGTGATTGTGAAGCACCCAAGCAGACACGAGAACATGTTCTGCAGGACTACCCAACTTATGCTGATCAAAGAAAGGCAGTCTGGTCCGGGAAAGCAACTAAGCTCTAAAAGCTGTGGGGGACCAGCAAAGACCTGAAATGCACAATCTCATCTGTGAACCTCATGGAGCTAAAAGCATATAATCAGCTGAAAACGTAAATGGTTTGGTCTTGTAACGTGTCATGACTCCATCTCATAAATAATATTGCAGGAAACAGTTGAAGATGGAAGGAAGTGAGAAGGCCAAAGAAAGTCCTGGGTTGATAACATCAAAGAATGGTTGGGACATATTTATTTCTACACCCGTTCACAGGGCTGAGAATTATGATATAGAGGGTATATGGTTTAAAGATCTATGGAGGACTTTATGTGTTGATGTTTCCACCATGGCACCCTTAAGGCCTTAACGAGTTAAGGGTTTATTGATTGATTGTATAGTCTGCCAAATGAGCTGCTGGCATTGAAGATTCTAGCATTCACCTCATCTTCAATAAATGCTTAGAGGTCTGCAATGATGGCTCTGTGCCTCACTTGTAGTGAGATGGCATATTATCATAATATTAGAAATAGTGATGAAAAGGCATCACTGCAACACAACAGAATATGATGTGCTTATGAATAATTACTGTATCACCTTAACTGTGAAGAATTTATGTGCAGTTATTCTTCAATTTGGTCTTAGGTTGTAGTTGTTTTGGCTAATGCCACTCATATTTGTGTTAGGTGCTCTTATCAACTTTCTTTGGTGGCAGGTTATAGCTGCTCTGCTCTCCTCACATCCGAAGGCGTACTTGAAAAGGTAGACCAGAGTCCTCCAGACTGTAGTGCAATGTAAAGCTCCTCTGTAGGCTTACCAATAGGGGATCACAGTGCTGATCCACACCTCATTAGTCAGACTGCCTTGAGACATCCAGTTTCCAGAGAGAACTGCTTGGAAGTTAGGTGGGGGTCTTGATCAGTTTATTTCACCTGTCCCTGACTAACATAGTCTGATCAGTCAGTTTTGCCTGACCGGATATTAGTCTCTTCTTTCCTTTGTCTTAAGTTAATCTGTTGTGTATATTCTATTTATCAGGGGTGATAATTCCTGATGCACAGTCACTGAAAAATGACCGACGGAGTGGTAACATGTGTCCTCAATACGTAATCAGTGATCCAGCACAGGTGTGTCTACGATACCTTGTCTGCTATTCTTAAGAGAAAACCAATGTTTCAGAAACTGACCTGCCTCATTGGCTACAACTGTGCAAAGAACTACATTTTTCTTCAGTAAGGAATTGCTATGTGACATTTTGTTTTCATGTTTAATTGATGGCTGTGTATAACCAGATTTTATAACTTAGCAGATGTCATGTACTACTTATATCTGTATAAGCCTGTAAAACTCACTTTTTTCAAGTTTAGTTTAACTTAATAATAAATTTGTAGCTGATCTGTGCATCTCTGTCAGTTTGATATCTTGTCAAGTTGATAACTTCTCATACTTCTGTAACTCTACAATTGTGATTAGTGATCAATTTATTATTTCAATGCAAGTCAACCTTGGTTTCTTGTCAGAACAAATAGCATTTGTGTAAGTCTGTTACATTGTTATGTTTCTCTGACCTTGTTTTGTATATTGATAGCTCACAGTTTATGTATTATTCTATTAGCTAATTCATGTTTTTTATAACAGCAATAAAAACAAGGTTTATAATTTCTCATACTTCTGTGACTTTACAATTGAAATTGTAGCTTATTTTCTTTTATAACAGCAAAGAAAGCCTGTCTTGATTTTTAAGTACAATATTTAACGTTTGGAAATTCTGTAACTTCTTATATCTGACTTTACTTTGTCTTTTGACAGCTCTCAGTTTATGTTATTAGAACAAATTCATGTTGTAATCAGCAAAGCAATATCTATAAGCCTACATAAGTACGACCATATCTCAGACTGAACCAGGAATAATCGTGCATGAAAAGTATAATCACTCATCAGAATATTTGCAGCTTTGTATATGCAGAGTTATACAGTAATGTTATTGGTGTTATTAATACTGTCATTTCACTTATTGATGGGAACATCTATTTTATATTTTGTGATAGTTACAGTATGATAACTAAATATTAACATGAAGAAAATCAAGCTGTTTATAACCAAAACCTTAAGCAAAGAGTCATCATATTTGGAGGTGAGGCATTGGAAAAGGTGGACACCTCGATATATTCTGGCAGCGCCATTGATACTTTAGAGAGTACAGAGACAGATGTAAGGACTAGATTTGGAAAGGCAAGGGTAGCATTCCTGTTACTGAATAATATATGGAATTCTAGGTAAGTTAAGACTAATACCAATAATAATTTTAATGAAAATACTCCTGTACAGAGCAGAAACTTGGAGAACAACAAAGGCAATACAGAAGAAAATCGTTTGTCAATAAATGTCTACAGAGGATAATGGGTATAGGCTGGCAAGACATGATGAGGAATGAAGATCTATGTAAAAGGAGGCAACAATCACCAGTGGAGCACCAAATCAAATGTAGGAAATGGAACTGGATAGGACACATACTATGGAAATGACAATCAAATGTGTTCAGACAGGTCCTGACATGGAATGCACAGTGGAAGAGAGAGAGAGAAGTAGACCAAGAAACATCTGGAGAATAGGTTATGAAAATGAACTTTGGTCTCTTGACCTCAAATGGAGAGAGGCAGAAAGATCAACTCAAGACCAAACTTGCTGAAGGAGGGTTGTCAATCAACTATACCCCAAAAACAGCAATAAGACTTGATGAAGTTGGTATTAGGATAAACAGTAAATACATTTACTGTGATGATGCAGCCGTCCCCTAAACGTACATTGTACGGACATTCCGGCTAACAAATCTGAATATTTTCATAGGCAAAAACATGTAACTCAACAATGAAGATTCCTTACAGCTTTCTCAGCATTGCATCAATAGCACTGTTAACAGAGGACCTTCTTCTGTTCAGATAGTTGAGTGTTTTTTAAAACGTTTTAGTTGACTTGCCTGTACTTGTTGAAATTTTGTGGCTTTATTTATACAGGATGAGATAGCCTGCTCTATGCTCAGGCCTCCTCAGCATGCTTGGTAGATTTACAGTGTTACTATTCTTGCTCCCCGTTTGGATCTTGGCAACACTCTGACGAATACAGAGAGTGCTAACCTTATTTTCAGTTTCCTCATAAGTGCTCAATTTCTTTTTTAAACTTGCTAACAGAGATGCTGTTTACTTTTCTTTTTTGTTTGGAAAACAACATCTTTTTTAATAATTTCTTTATTCTTATTTTTCTTGATCCTGCTCACAAAGAAAAACAATTGTGATCTAATCAATTGAACCTTTCTAAGATTAGGCCTTTGGCAAGATTTTACATTGCTGAATAAAGAATAAGGTCAATGAAGAAAATCCATGAAACATGAAAATAAAAAAAGCCACCAAAACACACCATCTGACTATCCTTATCTATGTAACTGGAAAGATAAAAACTAAACCAAATTAATCTTTCTTGTTTGATCATGTTTCATTAGTGACATGCAATTTATTCACTGAAGTGAATCTGATGTATTGTTGTATGCCGAATAGGCCTACATACTAATAACTTGTATGTGTATTCATATATATATTTCTAAATATATATATATATATATATATATATATATATATATATATATATATATATATATATATATATATATATATATATATATATATATATATATATATATATTCATCTGGTCACTCAGCTGCTTTAAGATAAATATCTTTGTTGGGCGTGAAATAAACAAACACATGCAGCACATGATGTGCTGACAGCAGTGGCGAAGTAGTTCTCAGACTATCCAAGCAATGGGAATAAAGTCATACAACATATTTGTTATATACAGTGACACCCCACCATTCTTCTACCTCTTTATTCGTACAACTCGGCATTCAACAAACTTTTTAAATTAAAATTTGACTCGAGATTCGTATGTTTAAGGGGAATTTAGACCATTTGGAGTTGAATGCTGAGGATGTGAAGGAGTTGGTGGGAGACCACAGGAATGAGCTGACCCCTGAAGAACTTTAAGAACTGCACATGGAGCAGTAGAAAGAAGTGACTGAGAAATATTCTTCTTCGGTAGCATTTCCCCTACAGAAATTAAGGAACTATGTTGTCATTGAAAGAAAGCACAGAGCCTGGTGGACAAGTGGTATCCTAACACTGCATAAGTCAGCAGGAGCATTAACCTGTTCAATGATATTGTCTTTGACTTTTTAAGAAACATTTTGACAAATTGTCAAAAACAGGCAACTTTTGGCAGGTTTTTAAGTAAAGAATAAATAAATGTTAATTTATTTTATGTCCATTTGCTGGAGTTATAGTTTTTATGTTTGATTTTATGCATTAAGTATAATTAAATAAACAATCATCTGGAATCAATCTAACTGAACTTATATTATTTATGTGTGGAAAAATGTATTTGATATCCGTACAAATCCCAATTTGAACAGCGTGCTCAATCATCTTGTGTACAGATAGTGAAGTTCCACTATATAAATATGAATGTTATTCCACTGCTTAGACATTTTAAATTTCATGTTTTGTAACCATTCTTGGTTATTAAATATAATTATGTATTTTGTCTAGTTATCCACACAGAGTATCACTTTGCAGTACTCATTATAGAGGAAACTAAGACTAGGCTTTTGCCAAGTGTAATTTATGAACTGTAATTTGCCACCATACACTTAGGTAACAGAGCCACATAAAGTTTGAACTGTTTTCAAATTTATTTCAAATTTTCATAGAGTGCTGTTCAACAGATATCTTTATTTTCTCAGCTGTATCACTAGCTTAACTAAATTGGCTTTTACAAAGAATATGACATACATATATATTTTTTTTCTTTGCTATGAAGTTGCATTACGTAAGCAGTTCTATTTATCTCATATTTAAAAGTTACAGTACTTTTCTTTATATTTTTAACAAAATTGAATATGTTTTAAAACTTAATAAATTTTGTTTTGTTGTTAAACTAAATATATATTAAACATGGATACATTTTAGTAAACATACCTTTAATCATTTTTATCCAAATCATTTAGATTTGTTAGTGCCTCCTCTGTACTGTTTTTTACTGCTGACAAAGACCTTTCGGTTGTAACATATTGTTTGATGTTTGTACCCTTTTATATATGTCATATCGGTTTCTGTCTGTATTTAGATTATTATCATGAAATGTAAAATATTAATTTATTATGAATAGAATGTGTTAAATGTGGAAATGATGGTATTATGAATATTTAAATATGGATAGAATTGTATTATTTCCTGTTAGACATTGAGAGAATTTTATTTGCAAATATTAAACATGAATTGTTTTTCTTCTTATCAATGAAATATGTGCATTAGTTTGTATTTATAAATGGTAAACATTGGTTGGCCTTTATTAACAAAGTTAAACATATGTTAAATATCGATGAGATTTTATTTATAAATGTTATGTGCAGACATGTTTTCATTGTTAAATGTTAAACATGAACAGTTGTCAATGTTAACAAATGTTAAACATGGATAATTGTGAATCTGTAGAATGTAAATATGAATTTTCAATATGGCTATTTTAATTCTCACATTCAGATTCCAGGGTATTACACTGGAGAGGAAAGAAGTTAACCTTTATAAAAGGTAAATCTAGAGGGTTGTGTATGGTGTTGGCAACCTCTTCATGGTAAAAAAAGTCCTGTAGAAACACCCTTGCCTACACATTGTGAGAGCATATAAGTGCTTTGCTGCAGACTTCCTGCGCGATAACCAACTGTAAGATTGGGGTTCATTGCTCTTACAAGAGTGGAAATGGGATAGATAATAAATAATAGCATTTTAATTAGTAAATATATGCCAGATTTTCTTCAGCTAAATGTGAAATGTATGAGATTTATATAGAAGTGTTGACCTGATGTTATTTTGAGTGCAGCATTGTTTTATATTTACACATTTTCTAGACTAAACAATATGTAATATAATACAATATTTATGCTCAATTGGGGGCTGCAACATTATTAATAATTATAACATTACAGATCTCTTATTATGTAAGATATATAATAAATTTATTATAAATATTTAACATTATAGAATTTAAATGTTTTGGTATTTTGGGCTTTTTTTCTTCTGTAGGCGGTGAAATAAGAAATGCACCTTGAAACTACGCAGTGACTGCTCTGACAAAAATCCGGTATTTCTCAGAACTATAAATTCCTACTGTCAAAAGTAGTTCTGGACACAACAGTGCATTTGCAGTTTTTCTCATATGTGGAATAGTAGTAGCTGATTTATTCTCAAACCATGGATAGTCTCTTCCCTGTTAGCTAGTCGGCGAGCTAGAGTAAAGGTGGATCTGAGATAAGATGCTGCCATTTCAATTAATTAATTCTTTAGCCGCTAAGTCAGTTAAGAAAGGATGGGTTAGCCTGGTGATTCTTAACTCGTGAGATTTCAGAGTTCATGACTTCCCACCCACTCTGCTCTTCACTAAGTGTTCTTTGACATTGGCATCCACAATCTTCTTTTCTCCTGTGGGTTTTAATCTAATTCATTTCTGTTTATATTATTGGAAGGAGGGGGCTGTTTAATTCTTTTTAGGAACGATAGTCAAATATTGTTATTTTAATTTTGTAATGCTATTAAATATAAAATCAATAGCAAACACTGATTCTGTGAATTATTTTGTGGATACAAGTGGAGAGAGAGAAACAGAGTGAGAGAGAAATAGTGATGGAGAAACAAAGAGAGAATGAGGAATACAAAAACAGAAATAAGTAGAAAGAGAAAAACAGAGTAATTGAAATTAAGAAACAGAGATGGGGTGAGAAACAGAGAAAAACAGTAATAAACAGAGAGAGAGACAGAGAGAGAGAGAGAGACAGAGAGAGAGAGAGAAACACAGTGGGACTGAAAAATAGAGAGAAGGAGAAACAGAGAGAAAGTAAGAAATAGAGAAAGAGGGAGACAGTATCTACATATATATGTATATAGTTGTGTATTTGAAATAGAGTAAGAGGGAGACAGTATCTACATATATATGTATATAGTTGTGTATTTGAAATAGAGAAAGAGGGAGACAGTATCTACATATATATGTATATAGTTGTGTATTTGAAATAGAGTAAGAGGGAGACAGTATCTACATATATATGTATGTAGTTGTGTATTTGAAATAGAGTAAGAGGGAGACAGTATCTACAGTTATAAGAACTCAGTACAGGTTGATAAGATAATCAAAGGAATAGATAAATTAGACTATAACACGTTTTTTTAAAAATAATACCCACAATAACAAGAGGGCATAGCTACAAGTTGACTAAAGAGAGGTCCAGATTAGATATTAGGAAATATTTTTTTAGTCAAAGAGTGGTGAATACTTGGAATGCATTGCCAGGGGAGGAAGTGGAGGCAGGGACAGTTAATGCATTTAAGAATAAATTGGATGCGCATAGCTTTTAGAGCAAGGTGATGCAATTGAAACTGGTTGTATACAGACTCTACAGGGTCTTCTAAACAGTATAAAGACGTTAAGTTAAGTTAATATATGTGTATATGGTTGTGTATTTAAAATAGAGAAAGAGTAAGACAGTATCTACAAATATGTGTATATAGTTGTGTATTTGAAATAGATGCGTATGCAGATGTGTACAGCTTCTCTTAATGAGCTGAGTTAACTCTTGATGTTTCTTTAGTAGCAGGTTACAGTGGCTCCAACTACATCCAGTGAAAAAAGTAAGATGGATGTGCCTGTCTAGCTGCGCTCTCTATACACTCCGGTGTTTGTGTCGTTTTCTGCACTTTGCTAGTTCCTGTTTGGATTATAATCCATGACTCCTTCACCAGGTGGTATCAAGGACTTTATTTTGTAGAATTCATGTGCTGTTGTTCGGTTATCCTGTTGTTATGCTGCATCTTGCTGCGGCTGGCATCAACCATGAGAAAACAGACCAGGATGGCGTTGAACGTTCCGCTTGACTTCACCACAGAATTCAGCGCAGGTTTTCACTACTCAAAGGCCTGCTTGGACTGAAACCAGCAAGAGTCACGTTGATCCGAAGGTGGACACAATTCAGAGTGCACTGGAGCGGAACGTGAAGAAAAAGGGAGTCAGACACGAACAGACAAGAAAAGCCAACACAAACATTGGTTCAACACACCCTCCTCGCGAGACTGTGGAATACCGGGCTCCACCTGGGGAGTCTGTAGGGATTTCGATCGACTAACTTCGTATAAACAATCCTTAGTAGTTGGACTTGGTAGTGGTCGATCGTCGCAATAGGCGTTTAACGCCTAAGTGAACATTATTATTAATTATATCCATAAGGCGTATTTAAGAAGGTGACTGGGGTCTTCCTGACTACCTTATAATTACCAATTGATTGTTGGTCTTTCCAGGACAAGGGCCATTGACATCTCTCCCTCAGCCAATTCGATCTTGAGCTGCTCTCTCTTCCTTCTCCAGTTGAGGTCCAAGGACCAAAGTTCATTTTCACACACTCTTCTCCTGGTGTTTTTAATGTACATCTCTTTCTCTTTCCCTATGGATTCCATGTCAAGGCCTGTCTGGCCACGTTTGATGGTGCTTTCTGCAGTGTATGTCTATTCCTACCCCATGTCCTATGTTTAATTTATTGCTCTGGTGGTTGTTTTTGACGCATTCCCACAGGTCTTCATTCCTTGCCACGTCTTACCAATCTGAAGAATTTGAGTTTTTTTTCTGTTCTGCCTTTATTGTTCTCAAAATTTTTTCTCTGTACAAAAGTACCAACTTGACATTAGAATTAAACAATCTTAAGGGATCAGGAAGCTGAGCAGCGCATGAGCTGCAGTGGTTAGCGACCCATAGCTGACTGCTAGCGTCAGGGCGAGCGAACCAGAGCTTCCAAAACCCTTTTACACCTCCACGCGGGGATCCTGGATAACAGGTTGCAGCAGGGCAGACTGGCTAAGGAGAAGGGATCGAAGAGGGACTACTAGCCCGGTACTCAAAAAATGCTGGCTGAAGTCGGATGTGTCGGATCGAAAGGTGCAAATATAGCAGTCACGCTGTAAATTACGACACAACGCATTCCGTTCTCTGGACTACATTCTGCTACTTAAGCCCTTTCAGAGTTTGGTAGCGGGAGATTGAGAACGAACGAAGCCAAGCCAAATAATCTTAACTTGGTATTATTGATGAGCACAATGGCTCAGTTCATAGCGAGTAATCAGCTATTTTATGTGGTAACAGAGTTCCTCGGTTCGAATCGCGCCACAGACCAATAAAATCATGGTCGCGATTTCAATCAGGGATCGCTTCTCCAATCAATCCAGCTGTAAATGAGTACATGACGCATAAGTTGGGAAAAGTAAAAGACAACAAGGAAGGGCACTGGCCACCCTACCTATCACAGGCTGCGGCATAGTACAAAAAAACTCCATTTCCAACCAGCGGTTAATTCTGCTGAATTATCACTTTACTAACACCAAAGAATTAGTGTTAGTCTTTATTTCCCTGGATCTCTTTACATTTAGTAACAGGAATGTTATCCTTACCGTTCCACTTCAAGCCCATATATCTGTCTTAGTGCTCACTGAAGTATCAATGATGCTAAGTTAATATGTGAAAGTATCCACCTCTTCTAGTGCCTCACGTAAAGATGTGAAAGTATCCACCTCTTCTAGTGCCTCAAGTAAATATGTGAAAGTATCCACCTCTTCTAGTGCCTGACGTAAATATGTGAAAGTATCCACCTCTTCTAGTGCCTCACGTAAATATGTGAAAGTATCCACCTCTTCTAGTGCCTCACGTAAATATGTGAAAGTATCCACCTCTTCTAGTGCCTTACATAAATATGTGAAAGTATCCACCTCTTCTAGTGCCTCACGTAAATATGTGAAAGTATCCACCTCTCCCAGTGCCTCACATAAATATGTGAAAGTATCCACCTCTTCTAGTGCCTTACATAAATATGTGAAAGTATCCACCTCTTCTAGTGCCTCACGTAAATATGTGAAAGTATCCACCTCTTCTAGTGCCTTACATAAATATGTGAAAGTATCCACCTCTTCTAGTGCCTCACGTAAATATGTGAAAGTATCCATCTCTTCTAGTGCATCACGTAAATATGTGAAAGTATCCACCTCTTCTAGTGCCTCACGTAAATATGTGAAAGTATCCACCTCTTCTAGTGCCTCAAGTAAATATGTGAAAGTATCCACCTCTTCTAGTGCCTGACGTAAATATGTGAAAGTATCCACCTCTTCTAGTGCCTCCCGTAAATATGTGAAAGTATCCACCTCTTCTAGTGCCTCACGTAAATATGTGAAAGTATCCACCTCTTCTAGTGCCTTACATAAATATGTGAAAGTATCCACCTCTTCTAGTGCCTCACGTAAATATGTGAAAGTATCCACCTCTCCCAGTGCCTCACATAAATATGTGAAAGTATCCACCTCTTCTAGTGCCTTACATAAATATGTGAAAGTATCCACCTCTTCTAGTGCCTCACGTAAATATGTGAAAGTATCCACCTCTTCGAGTGCCTTACATAAATATGTGAAAGTATCCACCTCTTTGAGTGCCTCACGTAAATATGTGAAAGTATCCACCTCTTCTAGTGCCTCACGTAAATATGTGAAAGTATCCACCTCTTCTAGTGCCTCACGTAAATATGTGAAAGTATCCAAATCTTCCAGTGCCTCGCGTAAATATGTGAAAGTATCTACCTCTTCCAGTGCCTCACCTCCAAATATGCCTGGCTCTTTACTTAAATTTTTGATTTTATTCAGGTTAATTTTCTTAATATCAATTCCTTGTAATTAAACAGCACTACAAGTCTTGGAGCTCCACATCACTCATACAAATAACACGTGCTAAGTGTAGAGGCATCTTTTGATATTATAGAAACAATATCTCATGTATGATACAATTGTAAAATGAGAATGCAACCTGATCAACTACCCATGTGTGCTTATAACGAACGACATTCAGGTTTTCGCAACCGTGGCAAACCAAGAACTAGATGGATAGTAAATTTTCGGATATTCTAAATCGTCATGAGATTACGACCACTTTAGTGACGCGTTTGGCCCTGGAAAGAAAACTACGTCTCAGCACGATACAAGTGTATAAGACGAGAGAGAGAGAGAGAGAAAGAGAGAGAGAGAGAGAGTAAAATGAATAATTAGGCAGTTTTCCCGAGGATCAGAGAAAGAGGAAGAAGAAACTAAAGATTAGAAAAATGTGAATGTCAGTATTACAGTTTTTCATGCTCATGAGAACATTTATTTCATATGCTGTCATTAGGGCAAGCTTATAGTAAAAAAGGATTCACATTATTTTTTTAAGGCAAATATATATATATATATATATATATATATATATATATATATATATATATATATATATATATATATATATATATATATAAATATATATATGCGCCTATATTTATTTTGCATTTGGTTGTGGGTCGAGAAACTTCTTGCGCAGGAACAAATTGATACACAAATAGTCAACAAAATTGGGCACACAGAAAGAGATTTGACAATGACTCAAAAAGTCCCATCTCATGATGAACCTCGACATTGTCAAAGTTGTCCATTTATCTTTCTCCTCTAGTGGGATTTTTGCGGCCCTTTTTTAAAGAGTTACGTTAAAACAATAATAATAATAATGTTTGCTTAGGCGTCTGAGGCCCGTTGCGTCTGAGGCCACATCCATGACCCACAGCTGTGGCGTGGTTCCAGGCCTCCTCCAGGACGGAGGAGGAGGTTATTACTTGCTGGAGCCATACTGTTCGAGGACGGCCCCCTTCTGCGCCTCCAGTCGGTCGTTGGAAGACTTTTGGCGCTAAGGAACGACTTGTGTAGTACCTTGTGGGTCAGGGTTTCCTGGTCCAATCGTACAACTCGACCGAACAAAGACACTCAGCTCCTGCCAAGTGTTTCTGAGATTGGGTCGAGGTCTGTTTTAGCAGAGACCTCCACGTTGCGGATGTAGTGATGCCATCGGATACCAAGGATACGCCGTTGGTTGCGCATTATGAAAGGCTTCCAGTCTCGATATGTCATGTTTCAGCAATGTTCAGGTTTCGGAGCCATAAACAAGGATTGGAACCACGCAGGACTGGTAGATGCGAATTTTTGTCCCAAGGGAGATCTTGTCATTACTCCACACATGTCGAAAGTTGTGCATAGCAGACGCAGCTAGTCTGATCCACCTTGAAATATCTGGACCATTGCATCCATCGGATGATATCATGATACCGAGATAGATGTATTCGTTGGTGCACTCCGCAGTGTGACCTTGAGTTTCAATACCCTGGACTGAATAGCTTGATTTTGTTTTTGTTTTTGCGTTCGCCTTATTTCTCTATTCCCCAAGTCGGTGTGCGTTGCACTGTGGTTTTTATTTGGCACCTGTCGGCTCAGTGTATCCGACTTCAGCATGAATTTGTATGTAAGTGTCTGCATCCTCCTGTATTTTCTAAGGGTTTGCTTACTCGGGGTAAAGGCCGGTGCTGTGATGGGGATCGAACCCAGCAGCTTTGGATTGTAACCCGTGTCACTTAACCGCTAGCCCACACCGTCCCCAATAGCTTGATGATGGTGATAATTTCGGGGGCCCTAAACCAGTCACAGGACTGAATGATTTGGTGGTGGTATCTACTTATTGTTTTTTGTACATCTGTTGTGAAACTATACTTAACAAATTGATGTCATATTTATTTCGCTTATGTGTATAGACGCCATTGTTGATTTTGTTTTTACTACAATGGAAACTACTTTCATTGTTTCCATTTAAAGTGATTTAAATCCACAACGACATTATGGCCTAGGCGTGAAACATGCGTTTCACAATCTCAACGCAACGAGTTCAAATCCCACTGTGTCCAGTTTGTCAGACAGTTGTGTTTCTCTCTCAGTGCGATCACTTCTCCGCGAAGGGAAAGTAGTGACAATCTACCATTCCGTACACCTGCCAAGAAACATATAGCAACCAAATTGGTTGACAGTTATTGTTTGCGAATGCCTACAATGAGTAGGTTCGCTCTTTTGTGGGCACTGAAAAGGACGTTAAGTGGTAGGTTGCAGTAGCTTTCCTCACATCCTGATCGTGCTGATGACGGTGGACATTGGTCCTCCAGGCGGTTGTCCTATGCTTGGCTTCAACTGCGTGTCACTCAATACTACGGGATCACATCGATCCCTCACCTTGTTAGCCAGACTGCCATGAAAACAGCCTATTTCCAGGGAGGACTGTGGGTAAGTCAAGGTTTTCCTCCCCACAGTTGTAAGAAGTGAGATTTTGCACAAGACATGCTACTTACAAATGCACAAAAAGGCAACCAGAATGTACTAAAAATAAAACTTTAACCAGGAAAATGCAAGGCTCTTGACACTTTTATTCATAGAGTACATTCATTGTTTTCTCTATGCAAATAATGCCAGACTCAAGTGTGGGATACGTTTTACATAGACGATAATGCAATAAACAATAACCTATACTGCAGTTAGAAGAAAGATTAACCTAAGGAACAAAAGACAACATGAATGATGAGACTAACCAATCAAGTCATAAATGGTTAGGTAGTTTTCTTTGTGTTGTCCCTGTCAAAAACTATAAGGTCTTGCTGTTGTTGATGAATGCCCACAATGAGTAGGATTGCTCTTTTGTGCGCTCTAAAAAGGACGTTAATTGGCGGATTGTCGTAGCTTTCCTCACATCCCCGAGCGTGCTTATGAAGGTGGACCAGGGTCCTCCAGGCGGTTGTGCTATGCTTAGCTTCACCGGTGTCACTCACAACTACCGGGGTTCGACCTTTAGGTCTTAGCATAGGTAGTCGATTTTAGTATTTGTGTTCCCCACACAAAACTCATTCATACTTGTTCATGCCAACATTTTCATTTGATATCGCCTTTTACTATTGCCATCTGGTTTTGATCTTTTATATAATATATATATATGTATATATATATATATATATATATATATATATATATATATATGTATATATACGTATATATATATATATATATATATACATATATATATATATATATATATATATATATATAAATATATATATAAATATATATACATACATATATATACAAATATACAAATATACATATACACTCGTACGTGACCTGTTACTTCATTTCTTGGAAGCTACCCCTCTTTGTATCCTTCCCCCTCTTCTAGGAGGTTGTCTCACAATGGCTGCAACACCACTTTTAATTGTGCAATTCGGAGCCAACTTGTCGTTTGCTTTTGAATTAGTTTGATCAACAGACATGTTTATAATATTTAAAGGCATATATTTGTTATCCCCTCTTGGAGTTTGCCCAATAAAGACAGACCTAGTGGCATCGTCTGGGGAAGTAAGCAATTCTGAGTTCTCCGTACTTTTGGTGAAATTGTCATCTGAGCTGGAAGTATCACTGGAAGGAAATTTTCTTGGTCTGTCGTGACGTGCAAGCTGACTGCTTTCTGGAACCTGAAGTGTGTGACCTTGTTTCGAAGATGGTCTTTCTTTATAGTTCAACTTAGACCCATTCATCTTACCTAGACCTGCAGTAGGACCAACAGTTAACTGGTTTTTTGTCTCGTTGGTGGAAGCAGATTTTGACGATTCTAAAAAAACTTTGTGTTCACTGTTGGGGTTTCTCTCTCCAATTCCCACAGAGGTCCGTATATAGTTGTCTAAATCATTAACACTGGCACGCAAGGCTTTGTTCTCAACTGCAAGCTTTCTCAACCCATTGCTGTTCTTCTGTATTTCCTAGAAAATAAAACAAATGACATCAAGAAAACAATCATCTAAAATGAAGTAGCGAATCGTGATGATAATTTTAGGGTAAGCTGAGTCATGAACATAATGGCACACTTATCGATGTCGAAAACGTGTGGAGAAGTACTTAGTGTTTGTGCTGAATGATGTAAATGAACACCCACGCTGTCGGCGTACTGCTGCAAAGTTGTTTACGTTTTTTTGTAAATCAGTTCTAAACATCTTTGCTTCATGTCTTAAAAAAAATATCTATTCCACTCTCCTTTAAAATGTGTTCTTGAGCGCACTTAAAGAAAGTTCCTTTTCTATTGAAATAGTACCCAGATTGGATAGTCTATTATTGGTCATAGAATTACGCAGATGTATTTTAATTCTTTTCGATGTACTCATTGAACATTCTGCAGCAGCCTAGGTCACTGCAATACTGAGAATCAGTTGGAAGATCTTGCCGGTCTGTTCATACACTGTTTGGAGGTCGTTATCTACAATTTAACCCAATAATTCAATGCAACGTTTGGTTTATCTTCTGAACTGTAAATATTTACCAATTAATTGTGTAGTGCTAAATATAGGATATAATGGACATCTTGGCTTGGCTTCGTTCATTCTCAATCTCCCACTAACAAACACTGAAAGGGCTTAAGTAGCAGAATGTAGTCCAGAAAACGGAATGCGTTGTGTCGTAGTTTACAGCTTGACTGCGATATTTGCACCTTTCGGTCAAACACATCCGACTTCAGCCAGCATTTTTTTAGTACCGGGTTAGCATTCCCTCTTCGATCCCTTCTCCTTAGCCAGTCTGCCCTGCTGCAGTCGGCTATCCAGGATCACCGCGTGGAGGTGTAAAAGGGTCTTGGCAGCTTTGGTTCACTGACCCTGACGCTAGCAGTCAACTATGGGTCGCTGACCACTGCAGCTCATGCGCTGCTCAGCATCTTGATCCCTAATGGACATCTAAATACAGATAACTATATATATATAGTCGAAATAACATCCGTCACACGTGTCGCATAGAGCTCAAATGCTCAAGGAAAACTTTTTTAATCGTTCACCTGTTTTAAAAATAAAGCGCGCCGTCTAGTGAAATAAAGAAATAAGGTAAATGCACTACCTCCCCCTCCCCAAAAAATAACAAATAAACCATACACGTTGAAAAATTGAAATTATAATAATTATTAATGAAGATTGGAAATCTACTGTCAGACACAAATAGACTACCAAACACTGGGGCAGGTCAGAAGTGTCTTGGAGACACAGCAACGGATAATGGGATATGATATATGGAAAGAATAAAGAGAATAAGGATGGCGAAATCTGTTTTCACCAACATTAGTCAAAAATTTACATACGAACTAGTCACTGAGAAACTAACAATGACAATGTTTTGTGGGTTCTTTTTCTGTGTTACTTTAGCCTCATTTCTATATTCCCTAAGGCGGCTTGCACTATGTGTTTATGTTGCGCCTATCTGCCCTGTGCATCCGACTTCGTCATGTATTTTATGCAAGGGTCTGCTTCCTCCTGCATTTTCAAAGGGTTTGCTAAGGGGTAACGGCCGGTGCTGTGATTGGGCATCGAACCCAGTATCTTCGGGTTGTGAGACGTGTAACTTAACCACTAGCCCACGCCGTCCCCTAACAATGATAGTGATCTAATGCTGTTTACTTACTCTTTTGCTTTTTACCCTTTATTATGTGGTATAGAAAATTGAAAAATTAACAAACACTTGGAGAAAAAAATTGGTTTCTCTGAAATGTGGATGTATAAAAGAATGAGATGCAACTCGTGGAAAAAAAAAAAATTAGGAAGTCTTGGATAATTTCAGGTTCAAAAAGAATTGACAGACGAAATAAGAATCCAAAACGTAAGATATTTTGGGCACATGAAACAACAATAACACCATGCTAAAAATAAAACTTGATGGAAAAGTGAGAGCAAACATGCGAGAAATGAACGTTATAAGCAGGACGATAATGTCACAAGATGGGCATGGAATTGCCTGGCAAATTGCACCACTAAAGCGAAAGTAAAAATGCCTTGGAAATCCATGCGAACCTTCAATGTAGGGGTGCTACTTGAACTGAACTGGTCCAAACATAACGTTATGGAAAGTAATTCTATTTTTTAAAAATTTGAACAAACAAAATATCATGACGTAGAAGGTCGCTGAGGCACCGTTATACAGTTTGTAGTACCAGCTCAGCCATACAACAACGGTGTATCTTGGGTCCTACACACCTGACGGAGCCCAGCTCTCTCCAGGTGGCAGTTCATTATAGTTGTGTCTAAATTTCATACAACAAAGCTGACATTGTCTTCAGCTAGGGCGAAAGGATCCAATCTCATGAAGTTCAGCCGGGTGAAATATGACACATGTTTAAGCGTAGTGCTATTTATATAGCCGATGTCTATTCCAGGATAATCAGACGGAAGAAAACACACAAAACGAATGAATTAACCAGTCCAAATAGAAAACAACACGTTTCAGTGAACACAAGTGTAAGTCGTCGACTAGTGTGAATTGCCGACAGATCCATGGTCTGGCGGAATTTATAATGAACTAAAACAGAAGAGCAATGTAGACCCACAGCCAGTTATGGTGCCATCTTTTCTGCTCTTCTCGTAGAATATGACAATGATTAAATCTCTTGAATTGCATCCATAAAGAATATTGGAATGTGTTGAATATTGTTATTGACTCCAGAATATAACCCTCCTATTGGCATCCTGCTTGTGGCAAGCCATGAGTAACACCAAGGCTTGATACAAGGGTAAGATAAAGCTAGTCCCATACAATATACTGCTGTCAGGGATGAAGTGTTTGAGACTTCATTGTAGTAGCTCTCAACTTGAAATGAGGTGAGGAGATCAGTTCTCTCCCTTCCTTCCCTACTATCTTTAACAGTAAGGCAGGTACCCATTTTCAGCTGGGTTGAATGGAATGTATGGAAAACAAGCATTGGACCAGTTATCTTTTCAATGAGATGACAGTGCTCTACCACTCGACTACATAGACATCCCCTAATACATGTGAGTCATCAAACAAAAGGTTTCTACCGGCAGAATATATGTTGTTCTTTTATGTGTTTGCATTGGTCGTTTTTCCATAATACAGTGTGCGTTCTGCTGTGTTTTGCTCTTAATAGCACAGCACATCCGACTTCAGCACACATTTTGTAAGACGGCTTTAATATTTAAATGGGTACGGTCTTGCATCTTGTAAATCCGAAAGCGCAAAGTTTGTGTTGTGAGTCATAACACTAATAGCCCCCCCCCCCTTTCCCTCTCGTTAAATATATTAGCTCAGGGCAGTCTTCTTTCTATTCTTCTGTCCAAGTGATCTTGTGGCGTCACAGAGAGGAGGTATGTGTAGACTTCTGTTTTGTGGCGTCACAGAGAGGAGGTATGTGAAGATTTCTGTTTTGTGGCGTCACAGAGAGGAGGTATGTGTAGACTTCTGTTTTGTGGCGTCACAGAGAGGAGGTATGTGTAGACTTCTGTTTTGTGGCGTCACAGAGAGGAGGTATGTGTAGACTTCTGTTTTGTGGCGTCACAGAGAGGAGGTATGTGTAGACTTCTGTTTTATGGCATCACAGAGAGGAGAGTTATGTGTAGACTTCTGTTTTGTGGCGTCACAGAGAGGAGGTTTGTGTAGACTTCTGTTTTGTGGCGTCAAAGAGAGGAGGTATGTGTAGACTTCTGTTTTGTGGCGTCACAGAGAGGAGGTATGTGTAGACTTCTGTTTTGTGGCGTCACAAAGAGGAGGTATGTGTAGACTTATGTTTTGTGGCGTCACAGAGAGGAGGTATGTGTAGACTTCTGTTTTATGGCATCACAGAGAGGAGAGTTATGTGTAGACTTCTGTTTTGTGGCGTCACAGAGAGGAGGTATGTGTAGACTTCTGTTTTATGGCATCACAGAGAGGAGGTATGTGTAGACTTCTGTTTTATGGCATCACAGAGAGGAGGTATGTGTAGAGTTCTGTTTTGTGGCGTCACAGAGAGGAGGTATGTGTAGACTTTTGGTTTATGTTATATGGTTGTTTGCGCCTCCGACATGCTGAACTTTTTGTCGAGTTTCTTTTATCCCTGTTCTCTGTACTCGCCCCAATCAATCTCTTGCTCGTTGCTCTGAAACCACCATATTATATTATTCGACTGCAGACTGAGCATACTGCATCCTTTTAAAATGTCATAACCGCCTTATCTTCTATGCATCAATATAGGAATTAATCGATGTAGTCCCTATCATATTTCTCAGCCATACGAAGAGTCAATACGGCTTATCAAAGCCAGATACATGACCAAATGGGAAACCGAACATACCGGTTACACCAAAAACGATGCCTATTACCAGTTGAACAGAAAAGAGCAGGTCGTGGTCTTCAGACTTCGCACTGGCTACAATAGACTCAGGTACCACCTATTCAACAAATTGAAGATAGGTGGCCTCGACGAATGCCCGTGTGGTACCGGCAAAATGACCGCTGAGCATTTGCTGCAAAACTGCCCGACATACGAGGATCAGAGTGAGCAGATGTGGCCATCACCTGTGGCAACACTAGACAAGCTCTATGGCAGTGTCGACAGCCTCAGGATGAAGGCTGCTTTTTTCGAAAAAATAATGGTTACTGTCTGACTGCGTAAGAAGAAGAAGAAGAAGATATTTCTCAGCACATTATTCTGATTTTGTCGTGAATTGTATTTCCTGCTGCACTTGGTACACGTCATCACATGTCACAGGTCTCAATTTTACGTCTGTGCCCAATATTCCGTGTCGAAGTGGTTAAGCCGTTGAACTTGTGGTCAGGTGGTGTGGGTTCTACTCCGGACTCCGCCGTCTTTTTCACGGGTGCGGAGTCCCCTGCATCTCGTAGTCGCCCCCTAGTCGTCTTGTCCTTGACTTGCCACTGAGGTCGGGCGGCACGAGACGAGAGAGTGAGGATAAAAAGTAGCACAGTTAATCCTTACTAAAAAAATATTGCTAGCAAAATTAATGATGCTATCATCGTCTACGATGGACGGCGGCCTTTGCCTTTGCTTGCCTATCTCTAATATGGCCCAAGTTTTACACTGATAATATATTGTAGGGATGATCATCGTGTTTATTTAGTGAACATATTTACACTTGGATGTTTCAGCAGCAATGCTAGCTGTCAGTGCGCAGTGTTTGCCTTTTGAATTATATTTTCTATCTCTGTGTCAAGTCTGCCGTTGTCAATGACGACACTTCCCAGATACGTAAATTCCCATATCTGCTTCAGCATTTTGCCGCCAGTGTGGAAGCTGCGCTGTGTTGGTTGACGTCTGACTGATAGTCATAGTTTATGTCTTTTCACATTTGACCTCATGTCATACTCAATGCAGGCCTAGTCGAGATATCTGGGGCCTGTTTAACGCAAAAGAGTTTCTGGTCGTCTACGAAAATCAATTAGCCGAGCAAAGTAACAACTCCAAAGGAAACTGGACAGAAGTACAGAATAAATAAATTTATGTAGTTAACTTATCTGACATTTATCGAGGCAAGACATCACATACAAGAATGCCAATATATTCACATGCACAATCCCAGCATAACTGGGAACTGAATGTTTGCATAGAAGGTACCAATAAGTTATCAAGTACCATAATCGCTGATACCGATGTAAATTATAATGAGCTTGTGTATTTGACAGAAGAAACAGATAGGGGTGTAATTTATTATCAGGGTTTGAAGATGTAGCTGTGAATGAGCTCACAGCCGTCAGTGACTCATATTTGACTGCTTCTACAAGAGTCAGGGACCAACAACTGACCAAGACCCTTTTCCACCTCCATGCTGCGTCCCTGGAAACAGACTGCTACCATTCAGCCTGGCTAAGAGATTAGTGATGTAAAAGGAAAGGCACATCCGGTACCAAAAATGCTATGCTGAAAACGGATGTGTTGGGCTTTAAGGCGCAAATATCACATCTTTGTTATTAAATATTACACGTCACAATCATCATTTTTAGGACGAACGCCAAAGAAGAAGAAGAAGAAAGAGAAAACTGTCTATTAGCGTGTGTACCTGACAGTAGATACAGAGACGAGTGCAATTGACTATTAGATTGTGTACCTGACAGTAGAGACATAGACAAGTGTCATAGAAACATGGACAGGTGTCATTGACTATTAGATTGTGTACCTGACAGAAACTATGCAGATAAGCAGATAACAGCTGTCACCATTATTGAAACACCCTAACATAAACAATGTCCACAGCAAGAATGCTAATCAACAGTAAATTCATACCAACTCTCTGTTAGTAATGTCAAACATGAACTTTAACAAAAACTCAAGAGAGAAAGATCGCGACATGTGAGATGAGGTGCCTCCGGAAAACAATCAACGTAACTAGGAGAGACAGAATGCGCAATGAAGATGTGAGAAGAATAGTTGAAGGAAGGTCCTGCTCAGAATATATTGGTGAAGTGAGAATCAATTGTTTCCGCCACCTAATGAGAATGCATCCTGACCAACTACCTATGTGCGCCTATAACTCATGACATTCGGGTTTTCGCAACCGTAGCAGACCGAGAACAAGATGGATAGGAAGTGTTGCGGATATTCTAAATCGTCATGGGATGACGACCACTTCAACGACACGTCTAGCCCTGGACAGAAAACTACGGCTCCCCACATCACCTCAGCGTACAAGTGGATAAGACAAGACAAGACAAAACAAGACATGACAATAGAGACATAGATATGTCACTGCCTTGTCTACCTGACATTCAAAACATATACTAGTGTCACTCACTGGAGTGTGTACGTGCCAGTATAAACATAAAAAAGTGTCTCTCACTCTTAGCGTGTGTACGTGCCAATAGAAACATAGGCAGGTGTCTCTCATTCTTAGTGTGTGTACCTGACAGTACAAACATAGACAGGTGTCATTGACAATGAAATTGTTTAATTGATATTTAAAAAAAACTTACATCTTCTATTTTAGCCACCTCATCTCTCATGCATTGTGTGGCCTTGTGCAGCTCTTCCTTGAACATCAGCTGTAAGCTTGTTTTGTCTTCGGCTTTCTGTATTTTATTGTCTTGCTCAGCAATCACCTTAGAAAAGATATTTCAAATAATTGTAGGAGATACTCTTATGTATTTAAAATAAGGTAATTTGCTAATTTATGTTCAGTATTGTGTATATTATTGCTAATTTCTATTCAGCATCGTGTCTATTATTGCTAATTTCCTTTCACAACTATGTGTATCATGATAATAATTGACCAAATGAAATCAATATCTTCGTTAATCGATTGATAATGATATTGATCTAGATAAATCCATATACGCTTGTGGATATATAGTCTCCTTATTTTGGAGGAAATAATAAACCACTGCTATTTAAGTCCATGCCATAAAGGACCTCTAAGAATGGTTGTACATAAGGCTTTCTACTTCATCATGTAAAACAAAATGCTGTAAAGCCCCCCCCCCCCCCACTGCATTTGAACAAATATGCTTTATACAATGTGGCTAACTGCTGTGGTGGCCTCATTGTCCTATTTAAGTGAAAGTGGGTTGATTTATTGAAAAGTCATCACATAATGATATCAATTAAAATAACTGATCTATTATAGTTATCAATGAAACATCTTCTTCCAATACTTCAAAAACAAGTGTTCCACTTTTAAAATGTATGCATTAAATACTGAGTATTGTTTCTAGAGTTTTCTTGAAACGCAGCTAACCTTCGATGCTTCTTGAAGCTGCCTTTCAACCGTGACCAGTCTTGTCTTAAGGAGTTTAATTTCTTCATTGAGTTTCTCGATCTCTACTTCCTCGTGCGTGTAGCGTTTTTCGTTGCCGAGCTCATGTTCGGCTCTACTCTTCATTTTATAGTGGATAAAATGCACAGTAAGAAAGTGTGTAAGACAACTTGCATGAATGTAACTCAGTAACAACTACATATACAAGACAAAATACTGGCCTTGTTAAAACCATCATTTGAGTAGAACAATCATAAAATGAGATGTGATCTGTTAATGTAGAAAAATGTACAGTCATCCACGTGGGAAGATCCAATAATAAATATAATTACAGGATGGGAAAGAACAATATTAGGACAATAAAAAAGGAAAGTGACCTATGAGTCAGGGTTGTTTTTACCATTAGACCAGACTAGGCGGCTGTCTAGTGCGGCAAAATTATAGGGGATGGCAAAAGGGCGGAAAACATTTTAATTTGAAATAAAACCGCGAAAAAAATTCAACAAGTTAGGAGAAAAAATTTGAAATTGAGGTACAATTGTTGTTCTGTTGATGTTTTTAGTGTTACTATTAATGATTTATTTTTGATAATCGGTCAAAAGCTAGGTTTTGTACTTCTCTTTCAACATATTTAAAAGGTCAGTGCAATTCATGTTTCATATAAAAGAGATAAGTTACTATTAATGTTATATTATGCAAGTTGAATACAAGTTCTTTTATATCTAATACATTAAGTCGTCAAGCCTGGATGACAGGAGGAGAAAGTGACGGTAGTAAAAGGAAGGGGCGGCATTTTTCAATTCTCGCCTGATGCGACAAAACACCTAGACTGACCTAGAAACGATTCTGGTAGTAGTTATAATAGATCATTCATGAAAGGTGCGGGAGCAAGTCCAGGTAGCAGTGAAAAAGGCAAATGCAATGTTAGATATGATAAAAAGAAATATTAAACATAGGAGTAAGGAGGTGATTATCAAACTGTATAAAGCATTAGTTAGACGTAGATTAGAGTACTGTGTACAGGTGTGGAATCCTTTTCGTAGAGTATATATAAACATGCTGGAAAGGATATAAAAAAGAGCTACAAAACTGATTTTGGGATTCCAGAATTACAGTTACGTGGAAAGACTCAGAAAAACCGGCCTACAGTGTCTAGAAAAGAGCAGAATTTGAGGTGACTTAATACAGGTTTATAAGATAATCACAGGAAAGGTTAAATTAGACTATAACAAGTTTTTCCAAATACAACCATCAACGAGAACAAGAGGGCATAGCTAAAAATTAACTAAAGAAAGGTCGAGATTAGATATTAGGAAATATTTATTTACTCAGAGAGTGGGGAATGCTTGGAATGCATTGCCACAGGCAGGGACAATTAACGCATTTAAGAATATATTGGATGCACATAGCTATTAGAGCAAGGTAATGTAAATGAAACTGGTTGTATACAGACTCTGCAGAGTCTTCTAAACTAGCATAAAGACGTTAAGTTAGACGTTAAAGTTATAATGATAACATTACTGCAGCGACACTGATGAGGAACACATCATCAACATTCATGGTCAGATGGAAGAAATCTGTGAGAATTAGACGATAAATTCGATAACAATTTGTTATCAAGATAAAGCAAACGTGTGAATGTAGTAACTTAACTTATATTCTCTATAATGGTTTAGAAGGCCCTATAGACAATGTCTACAACCAACTTCTACCACTCAATTTGATTCGAAAATAACTAAGCGTATCCAATCTACTTTTGAATGCTTAAACTCACCGTGCCCCTACTATTTTCTGTGGCAAGGCATTCGAAACATTGACCTCTTTCTGACTACAAAATATGACAATGTCTAATCAGAATTTTTCTTTAATTAATGTGTAGCTGTGCCTTCTTGTTCTTGTTGCCTGTTATAGTTTGAAAAACGTGATAGTTTATTTTATTCTTCTCCTTTTTTGTGGTATAAACCTGTATGAAATCGTCTCGAATTCCTCGTCTTTCTAGACATTGCAAAAGTACTATTACAGGCCGCAACAAATCTGTCAGCATTTTCACCCCTGCAACATCACTATTTCCCTCGTCTTCAGACTTCCTCCACACATCACCCCTCCCCATTCCCGCGCTTTCAACCTTCTCACCCTCCCACAAGCATGCCCCCCTCCCCACGTGCTTTCATGCGCCCCTCCTCCCTTTTCAAATTATCCTTATCCTCGTTTCTGCTGAAATAGCCACACAATTTCCATATCACATCCTATAATACAGGGAGCCGCGTAGCGCAGTGGTTAGAGCATTGGCTTCGTATCTGAGTGGTCCTGGATTCATTCCCCATTTGAGGCAGTAAAGTTTTTTCAGACCGCAATGGATCCCAGGTTGACCCAGCCTTAAATGGGTACCGGTTCAGTCAGGGAAGTAAAAGCGACGAGAGAGAGGAAATGGCTACCGCCCTCATATAGCTGAGCCTTTGAAATGTGAGATCGCTAACACCTCACACCCCTACGGCAGTAATGCTATGGGTTACTTTACTTTAATTTACTAATACAAAAGCAAACACATTCTCCTCGTTCAACCCATCGAAATCCTTTCACCCCCTGCGGAGCATAGGTCCTCAACAAATATTCGACAAGTTATCCTGTCATGTCTATTCATCGATGAGGTTAAAGTTATAATGATAATATGGAAGTACCTTTAATTTAAACTGGTCTGCACTCTGTTTAATTTTGCGGACCATCTCTGTTAGATCCTCAATTTCTAAAAACTTGCTAGTAATAATCTGGTCTTTTTCTGCAATATCTGCCACCAGATGGGTTATCCTGCCATCTCGTGTTTTATGATCGTCTTTCAAATCTTCTATCACTGCGTCTTTTTCTTTACTTTTTGAAGCTCTGTCATCGATAACCTTATTTTTCTCGTTGTCAAAGTTCTTGTCATTTACGTCAAGCATTAGCTCAAGAACATCCATTTGTCTCTTGAGCAGAAGGTTCAAGTCTCTGTAATGATTCAATAAAAGGTAGTGTACATACTAAGCTAGGAATACATTTTTAACTCTCTATAACGTTTTCTCTATCCTTCTCTCTCACTCCCTCTCCTTCTCTTCGTGTTGGGAGTATGTGAGTATATGAGTTCCTGGCAAAATAGTTTACTGTCATGGTTACGACCAAATGGTTTACTGTGATGATCACGACCAAATGGTTTACTGTGATGGTCACGACCAAATGGTTAACTTTCATGATCACGACCAAATGGTTTACTGTCATGGTCACGACCAAATGGTTAACTTTCATGATCACGACCAAATAGTTTACTGTCATGGTCATGACCAAATGGTTAACTTTCATGATCACGACCAAATGGTTTACTGTCATGGTCACGACGAAATGGTTTACTTTCCTGATCACGACCAAACTGTTTACTTTCATTATCACGACCAAATGGTTTACTTTCATGATCACAAACAAATGCTTTGCTTTGATGGTAACGACCAGGAAGTGACGACTAACGTCTGGTCAGGCATAGCATATTAATTGAACATGTTAGAGTCCAACAAAATCTACTCGCCACGACCCCCATCTCGATTTCCTTGCAGTTTTCATGGCAGCCTGGCTAATGATGTTAGGAACGATGTGATCCACATAGTATTGCGCGACACGCAGAGGAAGCTAAGCATAGCACAAAAGCCTAGAGAAGCTAGAGCCACCTTCATAAGCACGCTCTGAGTGTGAGCAAAGCTACTGTAACCTGCCATTTAACATAACTTTCAGGGTGCATGAAAGAGTAGACTTACTCATTGTGGGCATTCAACATAAATCAGACAATCATGTTCACGGCCAGATGGTCTACTGTCATTGTCACGGCTAAATGTTTTACTATCATGGTCACGTCACGATCAGATGGTTTACTGTCATGGTCACGATCATATGGTTAACTGTCATGGTCACGAACAGATGGTTTACTGTCATGGTTGTGGCTAGATGGTTTACTGTCATGGTCACGGCTAGATGGTTTACTGTCACGGTCACGATCAGATGGTTTACTGTCATGGTTGTGGCTAGATGGTTTACTGTCATGGTCACGATCAGATGGTTTACTGTCATGGTCACGATCAGATGGTTTACTGTCATGGTCACGATCAGATTGTTTACTGTCATGGTCACAATCATATTGTTTACTGTCATGGTCACGATCAGATTGTTTACTGTCATGGTCATGGGTAGATGGTTTACTGCCATGGTCACGATCAGATGGTTTACTGTCATGGTCACGATCAGATGGATTACTGTCAATGTCACGATCAGATGGTTTACTGCCATGGTCACGATCAGATTGTTTACTGTCATGGTCACGATCAGATGGTTTACTGTCAATGTCACGATCAGATGGTTTACTGTCATGGTTATGGATTTTCTTCCTACCCAGGTCTGCAGCCACAATGGGACTGTCACATCAGTGTGGGACATACGTTGGTGATTTTGCTCTGCTCCGAGATACTGGAGCGAAGATACTCTTCACTGTCCTCATTCACTAAGGCTCTAGACGTATTACCAAAAGTTCAATAAAAAAGATTGTCAGGGCCTGAGCCACCTCGTCACCACGGGCTTTGCAATACCATTCTGGTTCCTTTTCAACCACAGATGATGCAGGCATAGTGTCTAATAGAAGACACATTTGTGCAGATGGGTGACTTGTAAGGATTTTATGAATAATAACCTCACTATACGGTAAATAATCTACTGAGGTATACTTTAGGTTGATGTCAGGTCTGATTGGTCATGGAGAGGCAGTCAGATCTGACTCGTGCTTCGATCCAATCCTGGACTAGGCTAAGCTTCAAGCAACATAACAGATAACAACAGCTTAACTATCAGCAGCAATTAAGAACAAAGCAAATGATGTCTTATGCATCTTAATTCACCTACACGGAATAGGGTGAAAATTATTTGTGGAATGTTCCAGCATACTTTGTTGCTGTTGGCATCGTGTCAGTCTCTAGAGACGGCTGACTTCCAGCATCGGAGAATGATCCATGCCATAGGTTACTTCTGCTTTCGTCTCACGCGTTTTGCGTCTGCAGTTTCAGCAGTTTTGTTTCAACAGCCTCCATGCCTGGTTCCAGCCATGTCTATTTTTAGCAGTCAGTTAGCATTTTATGTTGAGTATATTTGATATTCTATTCCTGAGCCTACCATACATTCAACACCTAATTATCTGCGAGAGCTAGAGGGCACGAGTGCAACGGAGTATCTACAAGTGGCCCACACAAGTCAAGAGAATCGCTTACAAGTTGGAATACATGGCTGCGATGGAAAAATATGTGAGAGCAGTGAAAACCTGAAACACCAAGACCAGACGGAAGGAAGTCAACACAGAAGGGCCTCACAACAGAAGGAAGACCCACATCATTTAATTTATCTATTCAATATTGTGCTATTAATTCTTATGTATTCAGCATATATTTTGTCATCTTTTCATTCATCCTGGTTGAACACCTCACTACATTGCATCTTCACAATGTTTTGTAAATATATGATGATTTGATATTTAAAGGAAAAATATTTTTAAAAAAAAAATATATATATATATATATATATATATATACATATATTTAAATAATAAAAAATAAATAAATAAAATGGATCCGGATCAATTATGAAGGAAAATAAATATACTCATTTCCAAAATGGTCCCAGGAAAACAATTGTGCATATTTTGCCTCGGAAACCTGACATGGTAAACCAAGACAAAGATAGGTGAAACAGGACATCTTAGGAAGAAGGAAACGCTGGATAGATCACACACTGCAAAAGCTCCCCAAACCAGAATCACCAGGCAGTCTCTGTCATGGCACGTGCATGAAATAAAGAGGCAATGGAAGGCAAAAGAACACACGGAAAAGAGATCTAGAGGTTGATACAATAAAAATAGAAAGAGGCTGAAAAGAACAGGAGAAAATAGGACAAGATTAATCTGCTTGAAGAGGTCCGTTGATGGCCTATGCAACCCAAGATAATACAGACGAAGAAGAGGAAACTCCTTCATACCGTACTATTTTGATGTGTTAAAGGTTTGTAAAAGTCTTAACTTCAGCAATCTTCTTTTCTGACAAAGACATACTTGATGATAAGAATGCTGATTTTGTATTGCGATACAGTCAAACTAACCTATGTGAGACGAGGAAGAAGTAATAGCACCACTTTTACCTTGAAATCCTCTCATAAAGCACGATAATAAATGGCTCTGCATGGATTTAGCAGAATCGTCATGTAAAATATAATACTACAATACAACCACTGTCATCGTCATCAGGTGCCATGCTGGTTGGTGTTGGCGTAAATGGACCTCCATCAACTTCTATCACGTGTGTCGTTTACCAACTCTGTTGTTGATCGTCGCCCATACCATTCTCTTAGGCTGTCCAACATCTTCTATCTCGACCTTCCTCTGCCTCTCCTTCTTGCTATTTTTCCTGTTGTCACAACGTGCTTCAAGCCTCCTCTTCTTATAACATGCCCAAAAAGAATTACTGCCTTTTTTCTGATCCTTGCGATAAGTTGTCTTTTCGATTGTGCCTTTCCGAGTACTGAATCATTAGTCTTCCTTGCAGTGTATGGGATCCACAGTCTCCTTCTGAAAACCACATCTCCGCTGCTTGCTTGCTGATTGTCCCTGATTCACTGCAATATGGCAATACTGGTTTCACGTAGCATCGAATGACTCGCTCTTTCAGTTCCTGTGAGAAGATTTTGTTGCACAATATTCCTGTCATGATCTGGAAGACCAATTTTTCTTCGGCTATTCTGAATTTGGCTTTGCTTCGTTCGTTCTCAATCTCCCACTACAAAACCGTGAAAGGGCTTAAGTAGCAGAATGTAGTCCAGAGAACGGAATGCGTTGTGTCGTAGTTTACAGCTTGATTGCGATATTTGCACCTTTCCATCCAACACATCCGACTTCAGCAAGCATTTTTTGAGTACTCGGTTAGCATTCCCTCTTCGATTCCTTCTCCTTAGCCAGTCTGCCCTACTGCAGCCTGTTATCCAGGATCACCGCGTGGAGGTGTAGAAGGGTCTTGGCAGCTATGGTTCACTGGCCCTGACGCTAGCAGTCAGCCATGGGTCGCTGACCACTGCAACTCATTCGCTGCTCAGCATCTTGATCCCTATTCTGCATTTTATTTCGTAATTGAATCTTCCATCTGATGTTATGTATGTGCCAAGATATTTAAACGTGTTAACTTGTCTTAATTCGGACCCTTCGCTTTGACGCAGTATTTTAAATGCTGCGTCAAAATACAACCAATGTACGACCACCAACATTACTTTGGCGCAGGCTTTCGTTAGAGCCAACATGTGGATAAACTCGCCACGGACTTAGGGCCCGAACTTTATGAAACTACAGCCTGATGAAGGGTCACAAGAGTGTGCGAGTTGAATTTTAAATATGTACAAGAATAAATGTCAGTTAACTATGTTTTTCGTTACCTGTCCAGGATCCGGCAAAAATGGGATCGATTAACAAGGTGTACTAGTTGAGGCTGTGTACATGATTTCAGCTGTTTATGTTATGGGGAAGTTTGTTAAAATAGGAGAAATAGAAGTCCAGTATTACACCGACCATGCCAGGGAGGAAGACTAACGTCTGGTGAGGCAAAATATACTGATCAGACATGTTAGTCAGGGTCAGGCAAAATATACTGATCAGAGATGTTAGTCAGGGTCAGGCAACATATACTAATCAGACGTGTTAGTCAGGGTCAGGCAAAATATACTGAACAGACATGTTAGTCAGGGTCAGGCAAAATATACTGATCAGACATGTTAGTCAGGGGCAGGCAAAATATACTGATCAGACATGTTAGTCAGGGTCAGGCAACATATACTGATCAGACATGTTTGTCAGAGTCAGGAAAATATACTAATCAGACATGTTAGTCAGGGGCAGGCAAAATATACTGATCAGACATGTTAGTCAGGGTCAGGCAACATATACTGATCAGACATGTTTGTCAGAGTCAGGAAAATATACTAATCAGACGTGTTAGTCAGGGTCAGGCAAAATATACTAATCAGACATGTTAGTCAGGGTCAGACAAAATATACTGATCAGACATGTTAGTCAGGGTCAGGCAAAATATACTGAACAGACATGTTAGTCAGGGTCAGGCAAAATATACTGATAAGACATGTTCGTCAGGGTCAGGCAAAATATACTGATCAGACATGTTAGTCAGGGTCAGGCAACATATACTGATCAGACATGTTTGTCAGAGTCAGGCAAATATACTAATCAGACGTGTTAGTCAGGGTCAGGCAAAATAAACTATCCAGCACGCTCACTTAGACTTCCTATCAGTCCTCCCTGGAATAGGCCTGTTTTCATGGCTAACAAGGTGAGGGATCGATGTGATATCCGTAGTAGTGAGGGACACGCAGATTGAGGCCAAATATAGCACAACCACACGGAGAACCACAGTTCACCTTCATCAGCACGCTCGAGATGTGAGGAAAGCTACTGCAGCCTGCCATGTATCGTCTATTTCATGGCGCACAAAAGAGTAAACCTACTAAAATTGTGGGCTTTCCCAAATACCAACAACATCGACCATGTCAAGTTAAATAAACGCTTTTAAAAACTATCAAAGAACTATTTTAGGTGCATTTGTCAGGCAATGGTAAGGCCTTGCTATACCTTGATTTTAAAATCATGCCATGTTAGTAATGAGTCGATTATCCAAATGGCTCGGTCACACGTTCCCGAAAAAGAAACAAATAGAAAAGAAAAGAAAGGATAAATAAAGTTCATACCTGACTTCGCTAAGAGCAGGGGACTCTTCTGTACTGTATTCTTCTGGAAGCAGGAAACTGGGCGGTGCCCCTTCTGACATGTCAGAATAAGATCTATTGGTTGAATTGCCATGCGCACCACGGCCCTTTGCATTTTTGCGTGACTGTAAAAATCAAATAAATAAGCGGATTCCATGGAAACTAATTATATTCTTACATTAATGTTCATTTTGTGCGTGAGTGACTGACTGTGTTAGTGGGCATGTGAGAATGGGAGGGTGAACATGTGAGTGAACGTGCTTAAATGGTAAAGAAAGTATGTATTGTTGTGTTTGTCTGCGTGTGTTTGTGTTCTCGTGTGTTTACATATTCTGTGGTTTGTGTATGTTATCTGTTGTGTTATCATTAACGAATCTATGTTGATATTAAATAATACAGATTTACATGTACATAGACAGCATTGAAGGTGAGAAACATAATTCTGAAACATTACACAGAGTAAATTCTGCTATACATTACTGATTTACGTGAATTTAGTATGCAAACTAGCAGGCCGATGGACGACAAGATGAAAGACGTGATTTTAGAGAAGAAAGTTAAAAATTCAATAAACAGTCAAGAAGAATAATGAGGGCAACAAGATGGAGGAGAATGTAACTGTTGCACAAATCACGAAAGGACACCCATCTTTTTAAAAACATTTTGAGACAGGACGGTAGGTAGATAAGTAGGTGTGACGGTAGGTAGGTAGCCCGGTTAGACAGTAGGGGCCTGTCGCACGAACATCCATGGACTTCACGAATGACTGAGTCCAAGGCTGCATGCAATGAGGATGATATCTTTAACAATTTAACTTACCAGATGGTGCAAGTACGACCGCTGGGGTGGGACTATGATGCAGAGGGTAGTTTCCTATACTTGATGTCCATGGCCTGGTTTATTAGCTGGTGGGTCATAATGTCCTCGGCAAGACAGGTCACATATCCAAATAGGGTACCAAAGGGAAGGACACGGTTGAATGTGACAATAGGCACAATGTTTCTCAAGCGAAGTAATGCATCTGGCACAACCGGTCGCTTAAACAGACTGAGTCTACTATGAGATAAGTTGAGCATTTTTTCCTTTTATGTTGATTTGTTAGTTCAGTATTGTTATCTCTGATGAAGGCCTATTGGTCGTAACGTAGGTTTTGTTTGTGTTCTCGTCTCGGTGCGGTATCTGACCATACCCATTTTTAAATTTTTATTAAACTCAACCTTAATCAACTTTTACAATTTTGTGTCATGTTTTTTCCCCCTCAAACGAAGTGGAACTGAGAAGCTAGTCCAGTCAGGCATAACATACTGACCAGGACGTTGTGTCAGAGTCAGTTGAAATATACTGCCCAAGGCCACACCTCTCTTCCATGTATCGTTCACTGAAAAAAGGCTATGTGGATCGACGTGTAGTAGTGACCAATGCGCAGCCCGGAGGATCCTGATTCACTTTCATCATCACGCTTTAGGTTGTGACGGTGATAGCATCCTTCAGTTCTTGTGGGACAGTCGCAGTGGTCCATATTGTGTTGTGAGCCAGTCTCAGTGGTCCATATTGTGTTGTGAGCCAGTCTCAGTGGTGATATTGTGTTGTGGGCCAGTCTCAGTGGTCCATATTGTGTTGTGAGCCAGTATCAGTGGTCCATATTATGTTGTGGGACAGTCTCAGTGGTCCACATTGTGTTGTGGGCCAGTCTCAGTGGTCCATATTGTGTTGTGAGCCAGTCTCAGTGGTCCATATTATGTTGTGGGACAGTCTCAGTGGTCCATATTGTGTTGTGGGCCAGTCTCAGTGGTCCATATTGTGTTGTGGGCCAGTCTCAGTGGTCCATATTATGTTGTGGGACAGTCTCAGTGGTCCATATTGTGTTGTGGGCCAGTCTCAGTGGTCCATATTGTGTTGTGAGCCAGTCTCAGTGGTCCATATTATGTTGTGGGACAGTCTCAGTGGTCCATATTGTGTTGTGGGCCAGTCTCAGTGGTCCATATTGTGTTGTGAGCCAGTCTCAGTGGTCCATATTATGTTGTGGGACAGTCTCAGTGGTCCATATTATGTTGTGGGACAGTCTCAGTGGTCCATATTGTGTTGTGAGCCAGTCTCAGTGGTCCATATTATGTTGTGGGACAGTCTCAGTGGTCCATATTGTGTTGTGGGCCAGTCTCAGTGGTCCATATTGTGTTGTGGGCCAGTCGCAGTGGTCCATATTATGTTGTGGGACAGTCTCAGTGGTCCATATTGTGTTGTGGGCCAGTCTCAGTGGTCCATATTGTGTTGTGGGCCAGTCTCAGTGGTCCATATTGTGTTGTGGGCCAGTCTTAGTGGTCCATATTGTGTTGTACAACTCAGTCGCTGTGTTAGGACACAACCACCAACTTTGTAGATCTTAGCCGGTATTAGGTCCGCACCTGCAGCCTTCCCATTTTACAGTTGGTAGATCACTGCTCTGACCTACTAGATATTTGGAGGAACGTTCAGTTCAGGGTGTCTGGGGCAGGCGTTCTATTGCCTCGTCGCAGAAGAATGACGGTTGGTTGAGGACCTCGCGGAAGTGTTCTGACCAGCGTTGCAGTATTCTCGTTTTGTCTGTCAGCAGTTCTGAGCCATCTGCATTTAAAATTAGAGTTCCATACGAGAGTTAAGGGCCATAAACATTCTTTAAAGAGCCATAGAAGCGTTTTGTGTCGTTTCTGTCTCTATAAAGTTGGATTTCATCTGCCTTGTTTTTCAACCACGTGTCATTAATTTTCCTGAACTTTCATTGGACCACTCTTAGTATGTTTGTGAACCCTACTTTTTTGGCTGCAGACGATGTGTCCCTTTGATGAGCTCTAAATTCTCATTTTTTACCTTGATAATGGACACCATTTCTGCGCCGTTCTCATCAAACCAAATTTGATATTTACGTGTGGTGTATTCAATGTGTTCAGAGGCGAAGGAGTATACAGAGTCTAATAGTGGTCCAGTTTTCATCCACATTGGTCTAACCAAGCTGCAGATTCTGTAATTTCCCGTCTCGGTCCCTTAACAGTCCTATAGTGATCATCATGCCTTGCAGTTTTATGGTGTCTAACTTCTTTTCCCATTGCCTTCCAACCTGAAGCCGCTCTTGGGTGTGATGAAGAAGTTCAGTTTGAACACAATGAGCCTGTTGTCGGTCCAGCATTCTACACCATACACAGCTTTAGTCACTCTTACATCACGTCTGTCAGTCATAATCAATGAAGTGTCATTGCATTGATCTGAGATGCATCCATGATGTTTTGTTTTGTGTGGGCAAGCGAAACATTGTAGTCGTGACTGCTAGGTCGTGGGCTGCACATAGCCCAAACAATAAGAGGCCATTACTATTGGACTTGCCTGTGCTGTTCACACCGAGTACTCCATCTCAGATCCTATGGTTGGTCCCCACTCTGACTTTGAAGTCAACAAACAGCTTCTCAGACTTTGACATCAACGAGAGAACAGAGTAAAGGTCTAGGTAGAATTTGTCTTTGCTGTCATCTGGATTGGTCATCGTCGGTGCGTAGACACTGGTCAGGGTAGCATTTTGTTTTCCTCTCAATGGAATCTGTAAAGTCACGATTCTATCAATAGATATTCCCCTTGAAAGCCATGCGAGGTCGTGTACAGGGTAGATTTGATGGCGAAACGGACTCCTGAACCGCGACGTTCATTACTGGCTCGCTCACTCCAGAAGAATGTGTATCCACACCCACTTCCATTAGTTGACCTTGGTATCGCTTAGGGTAGCTATCTCAACACCACAGCGGGCGTATTCTCTGGACACACGTGGAGATCGTCTCTCAGTTCTATCTGTCCTAGGGCTGTCGAGTATCGTTCGCACGTTCCGAGCATAATAGGTCCGTTACCTTCTTTACTTGTTGGTGTATGTGCGTGTGTGTATGTTGTCTGATGCTGTAGCTAGGGCTGAATTTGGATTATAGTGAGGGTGAGTTGCAATGTTCGTCAACCTCACTATCTCGTCCCAACACTATCTGAAACCAATGGAACCAGTCATAAAAACACAGCTGACAGAAAAGGCAGCCACCAAGGAGACTACACCTAATATAATGAAGACATGTGCCTTGGAGACAGTCTCTAGCTATTAAAGATCGGCAGTCCTGGTCTATACGGATGGATCAGCATTCAAATGAACCTCATGTGCAGGTTATGGTGTCCATATGAAATGCCTGGATGAGTTCATTTGAGTTTTGTGATTCATGCGGCGAAAACCGTTCAAATGATGAAGCGAAGACAGATGCTATAAAAACAACAGTTGAGATTTTGCACCAACAGCTTGACTTGGGCGAGTTGTTGCCGATGGATTTTGTAATTTTGAATGACTCCAAGTCGGTTCTGGGGGTGGTTCTCAAATAAACTTTTAATCAATCTAATGACTGATCAACCAGAGGAGAGGGTCAAATGGAGACACATGCTCAGACAACCCTACAACCAGTCTTAGGACCAATTAACTAGATAACGATGGCGATGATTAGTTTCGAAAATAACAAACAAGTTTTTATTTTACTGAATGTGAAAATGCGGAAACACCTTACCATTTCTGAAGTAACTCTTATAATCAAAAGCGTACAGTCGAGTGAGTAAGGAAATGGCTGTCAGTTACTTCTAACATCTCTTGTGTTGCATGTCTAACCGACGTCTGTTGGCTGAATCCTTCAGTCCTTTGGCCAAGTATAAAGGCTACTATGACGTCTACGCAAAGCTAGTGATGTGTCTGCTTTAATCTGTGAAGATAGATTGCACTAAATTGTTCAAATAGCTTCATGTTTAAACTAATTTTTCTCTTGGAAAAACTAAAAATATGAAACAGCAATTACTGTAACTGCTAACATAACAGAATAATCGGTGAACTTCTACTGTAACTGCTTTACTAACAGAATAATCCGTGAACTTCTACTGTAACTGCTTTACTAACAGAATAATCTGTGAACTTCGACTACTGTTATACTAATAGTATAATATGTGAACTTCTACGGTAACTGCTATACTAATAGTATAATATGTGAACTTATACTTTAACTGCTATACTAATAAAATAATGTATAATAATATGGCAGCAAAACGTGAACAACATTGGCCAAACAAGAGCATAGGCTCAACACCTACAACGAATGAGATTCATTCTTGGGACCTCGTGGAGAGACAAGGTTACAAATGCGGAGGTGCTTTTTCGCACCGGTCATCCAAGTATGTACACCCTCTTTCGCCAACGAAGACAATGAAGGCGTGGTCATGTTAATCGCATGGAAGACGGTCGCATCCCCAAATATATTCTCTATGGACAGCTGGCGTATGGTCTAGCTCAAGATGTTTGTTCAGACCTAGTATTGTCGACCTAGTGTGCGCACAATAAATGTGGCAAGTGTGATATGTGTTACGCTTTTCTTATTTATTTTTCGACCGTAATGTTATGAAAGCCCCGATATGCTGGTCAGGGTGTAGTGAAGCAAGCAATTTTAAGCGCACCTTAGATAAACAATGATATCATGGAAAGAGCTGCTCAGTTACTTGGGGGGATGCCGGGATTCACTGCTGCCTTAATTCAGTGAAAGACGACCATTTGGCCTGAACCGCAAGTCTGTGACTACAGAATCCAGAGTATTCTTACCTGCTGCTTTGCAGTTGGTCCTTTGCCACATGACATTTGAATGACATGTATGAAGTTGTGACTGGCGAGTGAATTTAATTAAAGTGTGACAGATTTGCGCAGAGTTATCCTCACTCTCTCGTCCGGACCTGTCATTGTCTTGCAACAAGATAGGGTGGATACGATTAGTAAGGTCTTGATGCAGAAAATGACTAAACCTTCTGTCGTGCTTTCTTTAATATCGGCTGGCCCCGTTGTCTCTTGCGTCCAATACTTCGAGGCCAGGTTTCACATGCTTGGTTTGACATACCCTATTTCGCTAAGAGGAATCTCTCTCAATTATCCACAGCAGGTGTCCCAAACGGTGTCCCAAGATGTGTTTGCTGCCCACCTTGCAGCTGGTCGAACCACCAAGTAAAATATGGAGCGCTAGTGGATATCGGAGATGAACTATCTCTTTCAAGTGTAAACATTACGTATCCACGACCAGGTGTGCCCCGTCTCCCTAACTATTCCGTACACTGTTGTGACTCCTTTGGGTCATTTTTACATGACTGGTGTTTCTGGCCGTACCTTACACGCTGGATAAACTTTCGGTCACCGCTGGGTCTTGTATCGGTCAGGTAAAAAAAAGTCCAAAAAACTCGACCAACTCTTTGTTACATCATGTGTGTATGTGTGCGTATACACTTCTCTTGTAAAGAAGAGTCTCACATGCATAGCAATTCATATATCCTCACTCATGCCGGTCAATAGGCTGCAAACTCTGGAGTAACTACTAGATTAGAATTAAATAAACCATAACAGGGGCATCCCAATATCTAGCCAAGGGAATACGATATAGAAAGCCACTATTTTCTGAGAGTTTGGGAAAAGTTACATGATCACAAATAGTAAACTTTCGATTTTGAGGGATAATCTCAAATAAAGATTTTTGCTATAGGGCTCACATTGATCTTCAAGAAAGGCTTTGTGCGACAGGGTCACAGGAATCTCAGGCTCACATTGATCTCCAAGAAAGGCTTTGTGCGACAGGGTCACAGGAATCTCAGGCTCACATTGATCTTCAAGAAAGGCGTTGTGCGACAGGGTCACAGGAGTCTCAGGCTCACATTGATCTCCAAGAAAGGCTTTGTGCGACAGGGTCACAGGAATCTCAGGCTCACATTGATCTCCAAGAAAGGCTTTGTGCGACAGGGTCACAGGAATCTCAGGCTCACATTGATCTCCAAGAAAGGCTTTGTGCGAAAGGATCACAGGAATCTCAGGCTCACATTGATCCAGAACTCGGATCCAGAACTAAGGCGCCATTGATGACAATTCATCAATGCTACCTGGGACAGGCGAAGAAGAGGAGGAGAAGTGGGAATGAAAGCCAAACAAACGGGAAAAGAAAATCCGGTCTATTGAGATGTGTCAGTTCGCGTAAGTAGGTGAGTTTGCGGTTAGTTTTTGTATAAGTACAAATAAACTTAACTTAACTTAACGTATTTATACTGGTTTAGAAGACTCTACAGAGTCTGTAAAAAACCAATTTCGTTTACTTTCCTTTCTCTGAAAGCTATGTGCATCTAATGTATCCTTAAATGCATTAATTGCCCCTGCCTCCACTAATTCCTGTGGCAATGCATTCCAAGCATTTACAAATGTCTGACTAAAAAATTATATTTCCTAATATCTAATCTGGACCTTTCTTTAATCAGTTTTGCAGCTATGCCCTCTTGTTCTTGTGGGAGGTTATAACCCACAGAAAGGTGTTAGATTTAATCTAAACCGCCTTGCAGTGTCTAGAAAAGAGAAGAATTCGAGGTGATTTATTGCAGGTTTATAAGATAGTCAACGGAACGGATGAATTAGATATAACAATTTTCTTTTCTTCAAAATACAACCACCTACAAGAACAAGAGCACATGGTTACAAATTAACCAAAGAAAGATCCAGATTAGATATTAGAACATATGATGTTTTAGTCAGAGAGTAGTTAATGCTTGGAATGCATTGCCACAGCAAGTAGTGAAAGCAGGAACAGTTAATGCATTTAAGAATAAATTAGATGCCCATAACTTGTAGAGCAAGGAAATGTAAAGGAAACTGGCTGTATACAGACTCAACAGAATCTTCTAAATCAATGTAAAGACGTTAAGTATTAAGTTAAGTATATATTCTTGATCTCAGTAGAATTACATAGGGTGTAGCGTCACATAGTTAGCTATGACATATTATATGGGAGATTTATTTAGATATTGTCATATACATCTGTCACCGCATCAAATGTCCACAAAAGTTCTTAGTTCGGCAAGTTCTTCGTTAAGGACTGGTCACCATTTAGCGGGTCCCAGCTCAGGATCCAGTCGTTTCTGTCCCGGGCACTTGTAGTCCAATGGGACAGTAATCTGTCTGTTGTGGGGTTGTGTATGCTGTGCTTTTCTAGTGAATCTCGCCAGCGAGTTGGGGGCCGTTCTCGAGGTCTCGTTTTATCGCTCGGGTACCACATGGAGGTTATGGTACTCCATCTTTCGTCTCGCCTTCTATCTATATGAATTGCCCAGCCGTATTTTTAATGATTGATATGCTGTAGGACATCCTCGATGTGTGACATTCTCCGGTTGTGGCTATTGTGTTCACACGATTTTCAAAATCAATTCACCATATGTGAGTGTTTGTGATCCCAGTCACATTTTAAAGGGTGATATGCTAGTCACAAGGCTGGCTTTGATCTTTTCATGTGTCTTTGCTTTGGTATTAGTCATTCTCACCATTCACCCTTCAGTTCATTTCAGCTCAAGTACCAACCCCGCATCGAAGGTCGACTGCAAAGGATCTTCAATGTACTCTATATTTTCCATAACAGTGCAATCTGACAGGATTTTCCAATCTATCTCTGGATGTTATCCACACACTTATAACATCTTAAACGACATAACATATTAAACGACTTATAACATCTTAAACGACTATCTTACATCCTATACTCTAGTGTGGTCTTCAGCAAAGAGGTATGTCTTGTTATAAGTCGTCGACTAGTGTGAATACCAGGCAAATCCGTAGTCTAGCGGCATCCATAATGATCCAAAACAGTAGAGAAATGTAGACTTGCAGCCAGTTATGGCGTCATCTTTGCAAGTCACCCATTTCAGCGGACACAGCAAGAGATACGACTGTCCACACGGCTGAACAAAGAGAGTGGTCTTCATCACTTGTGATGGACAACTATTATTACTATGCTTATATAAAATGTATTGTGCTCAATTTTCCACTTCTAAAAAATCGACAATAGATGCAATACTAAACATGAACTTTTTTTCTTTAAAGGATATTTTTTTAGAGTCACACGTTTTTTTATGACCCATTATATTTGATGTTTGTTTTGAATATATTATCTACACTCTTCCCGTTCCCTTAAATCCACTAGAGTTTCACAACTATCAATGAACACTTTTTGAGGGTTCGAGAATTACATTCATCCTTTAAAATGAAACAAGAGAGTCACAAATGTTTACTAACATGCATTCTATGATTGATTATGTAAATGAAACATCTTCACTAGTAACCTTACCGCTAACAATGGAGAGTTTTTTTCATAACTGAAAATGACAGTCACATAGACTGATATCATCCATTATATGTGATATTTTGATTGTATAATCGATATCTATCCACTACACAATATTCCACATGAATTTTCTAATCATATATGAACCTTCATGAAGATGATGATGATGATAATGATGATGGTATAATTCCTTTAGCTGTACGGTGGCATCTTTTGACAGCCCAATGTCTCCCGAACAAAAACATACGTCCTTCTGAATTGTTGTAGGGATGTGTAGAGTGTGTTGTGTATGGCGGGGTGTGGTGGTAGGAGCAGGTTCCGCAGATCGGCCAGTCTTGGGCACAAAGTCAGAAGGTGCTAGACTGACTCCTCGTGGTCATTGCAGAATCTGTTCAGATGTTTGTTGAGAGGGGCATGGCCTGTTCTCAGCTTGAAGATTAAACTCTGGTTAACCTTTATGATTTCATTTGCACTTTATAAAAGAGACACGATCATCACACGTACGCTATGACCCATTTATGATAATGTCAGTATAGAGTATGTAGAAAATGTAAATACTTTGGTCACAATTAAGAGAACACAACGGTCTTGAGAGAACAGTGATGGAAGGTATGGTGGTAGGCAAAAGAGGCAGTGGTAGACCGAGAAGACTATGGCATCAAGATATCCAGGAATCCTGGTTATGAGTGGCTGAGGCTGGAGTTTTGGCAACGGAAAGAGTTTCTTTCAGACAGGCTGTTATGGGAGTGACGTTCTGTAAAAGGAATGCTACATGATGATGATGATAGTATGTTTTCCACAATCTCTACCTCCTCATTAATCCACACATTATTCATTTATGTTATAACATCATTTATGAAAACCAAAATCCAAACACAATAAAACAAAAATGTAGTAAATAAATTAAAATTCCTCTTCACGCTATCATTAAAAAATTGTTCTCACTGAAATCATCTTTCCCAATATAACCAAAAATATATATGAAATAGCTAATTACCATTTATAAAGTCTTACCTTTCAATATTTTTGGGGAGCCGCGTAGTGCAGTGGGTGGAGTGCCGGGTTTGCATCTGAGTGGTCCTGGGTTCATTAATTTTTTTTCTTCAAACCGCAATGGCTCCCGGGTCGACCCAGCTTTAAATGGGTCCCGGTACAGTCCGGGAAATAAAGGCGACCGCCGTGATGCTGACCATATCTAACACTAAGTACAGAGGGTTACAAAACAATATGGGCCTAACACCATATTTCCTATATGTCACATGACGTGACGGGATCTTTTTATTTATAAGGGGATAACTAGCGTCTGGCCAGGCACAACATACTGATTTTAGTCAGGGTGAGGCAAAATGTATTGACCAAGACCCTCACCTCGGCTTCCCTGCAAACGGCTGTTTTCATTGCAGCCTGGCTAACGAGGTGGGGGTTCGATGTAATCCCCTTAGTAGTGAGCGACACGCAGATGAAACGAAGCATAGCACAAACGCCTGGAGAACCCCGGTCCACCTTCATCAGCACGCTCGAGATGCGAGGAAAGCTGCTGCAACACGTCACTTAACGTCCTTTTCAGGGCGTACAAAAGAGTAAACTAACTCATTGTGGACATTCGAAACAACAAAAGCCATTTGTAAGGATCCAGAACACATCAACGAGATACACAAGATCACACAATGAGCTAGGACATTTTGTCTAATGTGATACTTAATGGTTAAAGATACCGCGCACTCACCCACATATGTTGCTTGGGTACTTTCCAAACTTTGAAGAATCCCTTGCAATGTTTTCAGAGTTAGCATACCTGAACATATAAATGCATCAGAGATAAAGTATAAATTGTAAAACATAAAATTCTACTCCTAATGTTTAAAAAGATATAGCTATTGTATATATTTTTCTAAACAGGGGATCATGTGTCAATGCTCGGTAATATCTTGTCTAGATTGTCTCATGCTTTTGTGTGATTCTGTAGATACAGTTTAGTTACTGTTTAGTTCAGACGAAGAATCAACGTCATTGGACATGGGTTAACCTCTATTATTCTTCATGTTGTTATTGAATCTCTCCACAATGCACGAACTCCGTACGACCGACGAGATTTCCGTAATAGATTGGGTAGAAGTTTAACATAATTTTGAATTTTGCCCGGGCAGCGGCCGTTAAGCATGCTCTTTTTGATTTCCAACTGCTGAGGGATTTTTAACGTGCGCGACGTAAAACACGGGCATCCGATCTTTACTATCAAGAGATCTGGGGAAATACCAGACAGGGATTGAGATGCTGAGCAGCGCATGAGCTGCAGTGGTTAGCAACTCATAGCTGACTGCTAGCGTCAGGGACAGCGAAACAGAGCTGCCAAGACCCTTCTACGTCTCCACGTGGTGATCCTAGATAACAGGCTGCTGCAGGGTAGACTGGCTAAGAAGAAGGGATCGAAGAGGGAATGCTATCCCGGTACTCAAAAAATGCTTGCTGAAGTCGGATGTGTTGGACCGAAAGGTGCAAATACCGCAGTCAAGCTGTAAACTACGACATAGCGCATTCCATTCTCTGGACTACATTCTGCTACTTAAGCCCTTTTAGGGTTTGATAGCGGGAGATTGAGAATAAACGAAGCCAAGACATACCAGACAGTCTACGTAAAAAAATCTCGGTCTCTACCGTGATTTGGATCGCGACCTTCAGCAACCAAGGCCGACGTCTTACGTCGTGACCACTCAGTCCTCTACGGTTACAAGAAGTCGTTATCTCGAAGACGTGCATGGTCCTATGCAATCAATTGGCGAAATAGTTTTCTGCTTAAATTGAAAGTTGTGTTTTTTACCATTATTCGTTCGTTCTATCCAGTGGCGCTGGTTAAGACGACTTCTGATGATGATAGCAATGCGGATTGCGTGATTATGGTGCGCATGATTGACACGCCCTTGCTATACTTAAAATGATGTTAGAAAGGTTTTTGTAGTCCTTGTCTAGATTTTTAATCACGTTGAATTCTTCTTGGACCGCGAGCGTTACGATTTCTAGAATGGATGCTGGTGGTATTCTGTGATGATGTTGGTGTTTTGATCTACACCTATGTTGAAGCGAAGGTGTGCTCTCAATAGTCGGTGCTCACCTCAAATGTTGGTGAAAATATGTCGGTTGGAGAGTAAGCGGTCGAATTCAATGAAGTGTTGTCCGTTTCGATGATAGGTCTTCATCGTTAATTGGATATCTTTTCGAAAACGCTACTGACGTGCTGAAAGCTTTAAATATCACAAAAAGGATGAAACAATTTCAGACCCACCTCATTCCGTCTCTTTAAAGTGTAGGATTCAAACATATATGTATGTCTTTCCTCGGCCAGTTTCGGGCATTAAAATCTACAAGCACAATTTTTAGCAGATCATGCGCATGTTTCCCGCCTTCTGCTCCTGCGGTTTTGGCGTACACCTGTATTATAGCGAGAAGGTATTTCTCATTGATAAACACCTATAGCGAGAAGGGTTTTCTCATTGATTAACGGCTATAGCGAGAAGGTATTTCTCATTGATAAACAGCTATAGCGAGAAGGTATTTCTCATTGATAAACAGCTATAGCGAGAAGGTATTTCTCATTGATAAACAGCTATAGCGAGAAGGTATTTCTCATTGATAAACAGCTATAGCGAGAAGGTATTTCTCATTGATAAACAGCTATAGCGAGAAGGTATTTCTCATTGATAAACAGCTCCAGAACAGAAAGACGATGATTGTTGCAGGGAGCGTCGTGCACTCCATTTCCCGTTTGAGGTTCAACAATTAAGCTGACTTCCCTAGATAAATACTACCTGCTGTACGTGAATCAAAACATATTCCGGTTTAAAGGCCACTAGCGGAGCGAGTTGCATAAGACTAGAAGATGGAAAGAGTCCTCAGCGACGTCTCTACTCACCTCTTTCAGTAATCATTCCGCCGACTTCCCCCCCCTCCCCAAAACAATTAATAACAAACCCTTCCCTACTACCACCCTTCCTGCCCTATGCGATCCTCAATGAGGTGGAATCGTGGCGTCTGGAAAGTCACCAGGCTAAGACGGAAAAACGATCGAAATGACAAACAAACAAATGAGATCAACAACTCTTCGCAGCTCTTTACCCGCAGGAATTATTGCTTTTCTTAGAAAGACAGGAAGTCCAATACACCTGGAGCAGGTCGATCATGTGGATGGGCTGACCATAATCACAAGAGGAAACGCCGAGCGCTGAAGTTCCAGAACTAGCCAGGTGAAAAGAAAAGGCCTTGTTGATGACTTCAAACCCGATGGCAGGACCAGATATGGGGTGTATATATATATATATATATATATATATATATATATATATATATATATATATATATATATATATATATATATATATATATATTATATTATATATATATGTATATATATATATTATATATAATATATATGTATATATATATTTTTATATTTATATATATTTATATATATATATATATATATATATATATATATATATATATATATATATATATATATATATATATAATTTTCAATTTATTTAATTAAATATTTATTTCATACTATTTCAATTCTTTATTTAGAATTACATTTTTAACGACTATTTGATTTACATGTCTATACGATGATTTCATGATTTGGGAAAAAAGGGGGAAAAAAACCAAAACGAAAATGGAAACAAAAATTATAAAAAGGTCCCTATATTTTTGCCTACAAAAAGTATTGTGTACTTAAAGTAAACATTTGCATTCCTCAAAAAATGGCCCTCTAAATTGGTAAATGTTTAGATTTGCCTTCAGGAGCCAGAAAGCGCATGCAACAACAACAAAATAAAAAAATGTAAGCAATACGGAAGGTTCATCGAATGGAAAATGAATCAGCAGGAACATTTTTACATCACATAAACCTTTGCTGGTAGGTCAACACAGATACATACACGCATCCATACACTGGTCGATACATCCTGATACTGTCCAAATGACTACAGTCTGGGGTGGAAAGAGCACGCCTTTCCCAAGCCTTTCTTTAGACGAGAGAGTGAAGTTAAAAGGTAGCGCAGTTAAGCCTTACTAAAAATTAGCGCTAGCAAATAAATTATGTCTTTGCCTTTGATTCTTGACAAGGCCGCCGAAAATGAATTATACATATGTTATAACTCAGGTTGATGTGGAATATACACTGTACGACATAAGCTGACAGTATACACAGAAGCCTTAATTTTTCTGGGGCTTGGATGGATCTACTGTCCCGGCCATGGAGTGGTTAATGATAATGAAATACATAAATAAGGTCCTCCCTCGGAGGAATCCATAGTGAGTACTTTGGATATACATAATGATTATGTTCTAATACCGATTATTCACTGCCTAGTGGATGTTGATGCCGCAATCAATAAATTGATAGTCCATAGAATGCATAATTTATCAATTAATCGTGGTTCGTGCAAGTAATGGTGAACGTATGTGCAGCCAGCGGGCAACTAGAACCGTCAGTAACTATTATATTTGCCATTTGTCGAGTCAAACTGAGCACTGAAGTGCACCTGTGTCAATTCTAAACAAAATAGAAACAATCAGTTCTTAGTTTTTTCGACCTTTTCAAGAATAGTTAAAATCATTTCGTGTCCAACAATTTTCTGTCAAATATATTGTAGAAACGCTGCCTACATGTCGGGAGAGCAAAAAGCGAAGCAGACAAAGGAAGAAATCGTCACATTCTCCTACCAGAAAAGTAAAAATGTTATCAAATTGGTATCTTTCGATGACAAAGTGAAATGATCAAGTTACAAATATACCAAAATAAAGTCGCACGTAGTTACACAAAAGATACAATTATTGTAACACTTCCCATTAGTACTGGTCAAAGAAACATCACACAAACTTACAATATTCCAAAATAGCCTGAAACAAAATGACTAAATCGGAATGAATATAAAACTAACCGGATAGTTGGATTTAAACTACACGATCGATACCTGTCTTGTTAATATGTACCTGTGCTTAGCAAGCATTCCGTGGAAGAATGCTAATGTCCGGGTTTACAACTTTGAGAAATATCGATTTTTTTGTCAATGGATATAAATCGATCGTAGCTATTCTTTTCCGACAACTTTGTTGTGGTAGGGGGTTGTAAAAGAGAGGGGGAGGGGTGGAGCTAAAGGGGCAGAAGGAAACACCATGGTATTTCCCTGAGGAATTAAACAAATGCAGCTGTAGTAATGTTAAATATCGGCCGAGTGACTTAGCAGTGCAATTTAGTTCACGCAAACTTATTCTCAAATCAATCAGTTTGAGATTAGCTTTGCCCAGAAAATAGAACTTGAATAATGGTTCACCTCGAACTAGTTGAAGAGTGTAGGCTAGGGGTATGGAATGTTACTCTTCAAAGGAGGGTATTTTAGAGGTTTTTCAAAAGTATTGATCCCTTTGTTAGTCTTGTATAGATTATGTCGTCTGTCTTGTAAATCTGACATATTCCTTTGTCGGTCTTGTAAAGCCAATAGATTCCTGTATCTGTCTTGAAAAACGATATATTCCTATGTCTTTCTGGTGTTGCCTATAGATTCGTCTGGTGAAGTCTACATAATATGTTGTTTGTTTGGTGAGGTCTATATATCTTTTTGTCTGTTCGCTATGTCCCAAAGACTAATGTATCTGTCTGATGAGGTTTATATTTTAAGTGTCTGTGTGATTAAGTCTAGGTACTTAAGTGTCTGTCTGGTGAAGCCTTTATATCAGATTGAATGTCTGCTGAAGTCAATAGACCATTTGCTTGCCTGCTGTAGCCAATGGACAGTTTCTGTCTGCTAAAATCAATAGAATTCTTGTCTGTCTGCTGATGTCAATCGGCCCTCTTTGCCAGTCTGGTAAATTCTGAAGACTTCTTTGTCAGTCTGGTGATGTATATAGATCTCTTTTCTGCCTACTGAAGTCTTTAGACCCATTTATCAGGCTGGTCCAGTCTACATGCCCAACTGGCAATCTAGTGAAGCGTATAGACTCGTTCGTCAGTCTGCTGAGGTCTTCAGATCCATTTGTCTGTCTGGTGAACCATAAATACCTCTTCGTCAGCCTTGTGTAGTCTATACTCCTTTGGAAGTCTTGTTAAGTCTAAATAATCTTTTAACAATCTTGTCAGTCCTCAAAGCATATTTGTCAGTCTTGTTAATCCTATTAATTCCCCCCAGAGATCTGTTAAAGTCTAAAGACCTCTATGTAACAGTTAAAGACCCTATCTCTGCTTTAAGGGCTCTCATTACGCGACATGCGCTTTTACAGCTTGTCCAATTGATCCGCAATTTGTTTGGTTTTTTTATCCCTCGCTGCTTAATGTTTTTTTTTATTTAGTGTCAAATATGGTCATTTTTGTAGCTTAGACTTCATGGCTGCCATTTCGTCTTATCTGGTAGATCTTCCAATGGCTTGCCTTAGCTTCGTTCGTTCTCAATTTCTCGCTACCAAACCCTGACACGGGCCTAAGTAGCAGAATGTAGTCAAGAGAACCGGAATGCGTTGTGTCGTAGTCTACAGCTTGACTGCGATATTTGCACCTTTCGGTCCAACACATCCGACTTGAGCAAGCATTTTTTGAGTACCGGGTTAGCATTCCCTCTTCGATCCCTTCTCCTTAGCCAGTCTGCTCTGTTGCAGCCTGTTATCCAGGATCACCATGTGGAGGTGTAGAAGGGTCTTGGCAGCTCTGGTTCGCCGGCCCTGACGCTAGCAGTCAAGTATGGGTCGTTGACCGTTGCAGCTTATGTGCTGCTCAGCATCTTATTCCCAGATCTTCCAATCACATGCATGAGTTTACTATTACGTTGCGACTTGTCGTGCTAATCTTCTCTGTTTCCATAGTAACAGGTCTTGTCTTCTCAGTTTGCTTGTTTGTACGCATATATTATATTCGATTAGATAGACAGAGAAGTTTGTTTTACAGATGAATGTTAAGAGTACAATTGCCAGTAGCTATGACTGGTGAGCATGTGCTAATGAGGGTCCGTGTGAAATGTTAACATATTACCCATATGCGTTCGACGAAATCACCGTTTATTTGCAAACTTTTATTTAACATAACGTTACCCACTTGGGTGGACTTCTTTTTCTCCTATTTTAACGAACTTACCGGGGAACTGTGACGCTAGGCCTGTCGTGTCAGGGTCAGCTAAATATACTGACCAGGATGTCCGGGCAGGGTTAGGCACAATTTACTGAATAGGACGTCGCGTCGGTGTCAGGCACAATATACTGAGCAAGACGTCGTGTGTTAGGTACAATATACTGACCAAGACAACAACCTCTCTTCAATGTAGCGTTTCCTGAAAACGGGCTGTTTTCAAAGCAGCCTGGCTGACAAGATGTGGTTCGACGTAATCCCCGTATTAGTAAGAATCACGTAGAAGATGCAAAGCATAGCACACCTGTCTGGAGGGCCACGATCCACCTTCATCAGCACGCTCGTGATGTAGGGACAGCTACTGCCGCCCGCCACTAAACGCCATTTTTAGGGTGAGCAACTTACTCGTAAGAGGGGGGTCTCCGTGGCGAAGTGATCAAGACGTTGGTCTCGTGTTCAGACGTCGGGGTTCGAGTTCGAGCTCGAGAGTCAAAACGGGTTATTAGAGCTAGATACATGACCAAATGGGAAACCGAACATACTGGCTACACCAAAAACGATGCCTATTACCAGTTAAACAGAAAAGATCAGGTCGTGGTCTCCAGACTTCGCACTGGCCACAACAGACTCAGGTACCACCTATTCAACAAATTGAAGATAGGTGGCACAGACGAATGCCCGTGTGGTACCGGCAAAATGACCGCTGAGCATTTGCTGCAAAACTGCCCGACATACGAGGATCAGAGAGAGCAGATGTGGCATCACCAGTGGCAACACTAGACAAGCTCTATGGCAGTGTCGACAGCCTCAGGATGAAGGCTGCTTTTTTCGAAAAAATAATGGTTACTGTCTGACTGCGTACGACGAAGAAGAAGAGGAAGAGTTCGAGCTGCGACGGTCGGTTCATAATGACCATTTTTTCAGAGATCCCTGGATTCATAGCTGGAAATCTCTGGGTTCATCGCTGGAGATCCCTGGGTTCATCGCTGGAGCTACGGAGTTTGTGCTTTGTGCTGCACACCGTTCCATGGATAGAGACCGAGCCATGCGAGAAAATTGTGTACACAGACCTGTTACAGTATAATAACGTGGAGGACCGAACAGCATAATTTCTTACAACACATTTGACGTAGAAATCAATGATCGCTTACGTCAATTGGCAGTATACCACATGTGCTTAAAGTCTTCAAGTAACAAGCGTGCGGAATAGGTATTTATGGTTTTTGTAGCTTTCTTGTTGTACAATGGTGTGCAATGGTGTGTTTTGTGCTCGGTATCGCAAACCAGCGATGTCGGGGTCGGCTAGTCCTTCTTCTGAGGGGCAAAAAGTGAAATTAGTAGCCTGCCGATAAAGCGAACACACAAGTCAACCTCACCTCCAAGTGGTGCACACTGGGAAATTATAGCCGCGAGACTGTAGGCAAACGAGGCAATGGCTCGCCTGGGGAGATGGGCTCCTCCAGGTCAGATGCAGATGTTGGCCCGCACCGGCTTGGAGAGCAGATGGGCTCCGCCAAGAGAAAACCGCCCAAGATTCACACATGAGGACACAACCACAATCAAACAGCAATAGGGCCTTTCGAAGACCTATTGGCAACTGTCAAAAGAAGGAAACTCACTTGGTACGGTCACATATCGAGATCAAATGGTATTGCAAACACAATCCTCCACGGAAAGGTGCATGGCAGACGACGAAGAGGACGGCCCAAAAAGAGATGGGAGGACAACATAAAATAATGGACGGTTTTAGACCAGAAGAGTCACAGGCAGCGGCATCTGACAGAGAGGGGTGGCGAGGAGTTGTGAGGATGTCTTCATCTGTGCCCCAACGACCTCACCGGTTACGGGATGACCTGATTTGACCTGACCTGCTGTACACACTCCTGCTCTGTCCTCTGAAGCTTGACTCAAGTTTAACGTGATTGTAGTTGAGAATCAAGTCATTGATTGGATCATCTTGACTCAAGTTTAACGTGATTGTAGTTGAGAATCAAGTCATTGATTGCATCATCTTCGCTTAGTAGGATATCGATAATTCATTTTAAAATGAGCTCATTCTTAATCCCTTTCTATTTCCCAAACAATTGGTTCTTTCAGAGAAAAGACATCAACTCTTTTATTGCCACAAAAAGCATTATGAAAAGATCACTAGACCTGCACAGATACCGAAAGGCTTTAGACATTTTAACTTTACTTAATTTCTTTATACTGGTTTAGACGATTCTGCAGAGTCTGTATACAACCAGTTTCTGTTACATTTCCTTGATAGAAAAACTATGCGCATCCAATATATTCTTAAATGTACTAATTGACCCTACCATCATTATTTCATTCCAAGCATTCACCCCTCACTAACTAAAAAAATAACTCCTACTATCTAGTCTGGGCCTTTCTTTACATAATTTACCCGCATTGTTCTTGTAGGTGACTGTATTTTGAAAATAAAAATATTTGTTATAATTTATTCGTCTAACTATTCACTCAAGCCCTAGTTATCGTGTGTGTACATTCTAAAACAAGTGAGATTGACTGGAACCCCGAGCCGTATGGCTGTTGGTGTATACTAAACTGAAACTGTTACGATACTGTTATCACTCAGACAATCAATCAAAACCCGTCTACCCCATGTGAAATCTAAGTCCACTCCCTGCGGACCATAAGACCTGAACAAATAATCGTCTGTCTGTCACATACAGGAACCCCCTCCCTCACCTCACGTCTTTTCTTCTTCTGTCAGAATTGCCTAGACTTCTCTTCTTCATGAATGTTTAGGTCTACCCGTTCTTCTATTGCAATGATAAATCCAGAACAGAAACTGCCTTGTAATCCTGACTGATACCACTGCAATAAATGTAATCTTACGTCACAAATAACCTATGTCCCATGGCTATTTCCCTTGTGTTCTGTTAAGATTACCACAGTGTGAACGTAATTTTTTTTTACTGTATATTAAACTTATTTCCGCGAGTGACGGATACAAGATTCTTTGTATTCAATCTATACGTGCTCTTTGTTACAAGATATAGTTCGATTTACTTCAAGATTAGAACTGTGCTTTAAGAAGTTTTAATAATAGAGGTTCTTAAACACACGGCGGGTATGTTGCATGTGGCCCTCAATAATAAAGTATACCGCAAGACAAATAAGAAATACTTTACTACATAAATATATATAATTATACTAGATAAATAATTAATAAATAATACAAAAGCTAAAACACGGAAACGAGATAAATTATGACACATAAATTCGTAATAAATAAATTCAGAATAAATAAGTAAATAAAGTCATAATAAATATATAAGTTCATAATAAATAAACGAATACACAAATACATATAAAGGGAGTTAAATAAATACGTAATAAATAAATACATAAATACATAATAAAGAAATAATGAAATAAATACATTGAAAAGAAATAATGAAATAAATACATTACAAATAAATAAATACATAAAAAGACATAAATACATAATAAATAAATTTTAAAAAATTGAGAAGTGCAATATATTCTTAATCGTACCTACGCAACAAACGACCAGTGGACCACACGTTGCCCGTCAGGACTCAAATGCCCTGCCCGTTCATTATGATTACTTAGTTTAAATTTCAGATAACCTCTACACCTCGCGGTAGAAGAGGTTCATTAAGTAAGTAAATTCTGAATTCCGAATATCTTTTCTTATTATGTGACGTCCCAGTAAATCTGAAAAACCCCAACGTTCAACCTCATTGACAGAATTACGAGATTAACTTTTATACAGCCTCATTCAACCCTAACGCCCGTGTGCAAAACTTCAGTTTTCCATTCGAGACGCAGACTTGGATTTCTAACACACAGGCCATACTCGTCACTTTGATGTGGTCGTTGAATATCCAAAAACTTTGTCGACATTCCGGCTTTCAATTAATTTAGAGTTATTTGCAAGCGTGGGTTCTTCTTGTTGTTATAGCCGGGGGTGGGGTTGAGGATGAACTCTCAACACCAACTAAATGCTCACATGGCGTGCGTCTCATATAGCTCTGACAACAAAGTCCAACTCCTGGTCTTCGCGCGGCAGAACTGTTTTAACTAACAGGAGAAGAGACGGAGGGTTAGTCACTAGCGCCTTAAAACAAGTAGTTTCGGGCAGATTGGGCTCGAAAGCCTAGGACAGCAGCTCAACTAGGAGAAGGAAAACTCCGTTTTTAAACCAGTTGAAGCCTTGCAGATAAGATACTGGCGTATCTTGTCGGGTTTTGTCACATATGGCTATGCAACCTGTTTTCTGATAACTCTGAAAGTTGGTCAGCATCTACCAAACCTGACAACCGACGATGTGCGAAGGAGCACACGCAAGACGATACAATGCCTTATCCTAGAGCGCAGAAAAACAACCTTAGCTGAATGGTGTGGTAGGGCAGATAGACCCTTAGCCTTGTTTGGCTTTTGGTCTAGGAGTGAAGCCCCGATAAGCGAACAAATAAAGCATTGTTCCGGCAGCTTCTGCAGATTGCCTTGTTCCACATGGATTGGTATTGCCTTTCCGTTGGAGTAAACAAGGCAGACCGAGAGAGGAACCATGCTGCACATGGTCTCTATATTTCTGGCGGGGCTTTGTGCTAATAGCACAATTACTATCGTCTGAGAAGACGAAAAGAGCCAATGATGATTGCAGGAGAGGTGATTTTTTAAAGTTGTACTTTCTGTGCAATGAAATTTTTACCTCCCTATTAATGACATACTAATATATTTATTAAAAAAATATGAATACTCTATGTTATAGATAATTTGATTTTGAGTTATGTTGAAAAACACAATTTGAAATACATAGTTGCAGCTCTTACCTGGAATGTTAAGTGTCACATTAAAAAAATTAGGTCAAACTGTGAATGGTTAAATTGATGTTTTTCAGAAGTCATATGTTCATAATGTTCATAAATTCAGAATAAATAAGTAAATAAAGTCATAATAAATTTATAAGTTCATAATAAATAAATGAATACACGAATACATATAAAGGAAGTTAAATAAATACGTAATAAATAAATACATAAATACATAATAAAGAAATAATGAAATAAATACATTGAAAAGAAATAAATACATTACAAATAAATAAATTCATAAAAAGACATAAATACATAATAAATACATTTAAAAAAATTAAGAAGTGCAATATATTCTTAATCGTACCTACGCAACATACGATCATAGTAAAATGAAATAGGCCCCTTTTCTACTTGTGAAAATCATATCCCTCAGTTCAAGGACAGAGATCTTGGAGAAAAATATGCTATGAATATTGATGATTTGACTAAAGAATTTGACAGACGAACTCGTTTTGATTAATATTTCAATGCGGTCAATAGTTGAATGTTCGTCAGATGGCAACATTAGCCCAGCAAAAGCAGCTTGCAGGAGCTTTACAAGAATCTAGACAGTTACAAGTAAAAAATATGAAAGTGACTTAGAAGATCATACACACAAGCTTAATACAGATTTCACAAAATACAACATAAAGATTAATACATCAAAGACAGAAACCATGAAAATCAGCAGATAGCTAGGCCTTCTAAACATACATGTCAATGACAAAAGACTCAAAAATGGGCCAGATTTCTAATAGCTAGAAAGCATTTTCACTGAGTACGAATGTGTTCAACATGCCGAACAGTGCATGAGCGGTCAGCAAGCCAAAGCTGATGATAGCTTCAGTGCCAAATACCCAGAGCTGCCCAGACTCTTCTCCATCTTCAGGTGGGGATCCTGGATAACAGGCTGCAGGCATAGTGAACAGGCTAAGGCTATTAAATCAAAGAGGGAAAGCTTACCCAGTACCTCAAAATGCCATGTTGAAGTTTGATGTGCCAGATCGAAAGATGTTAATTTCGCAGTCAAGCTGTAAACTACGATACAGCGCTTTCCGTTCACACGGACTAAATCCTGTTACTTGCAAAGCCCTTTTTAGGGCTTGGTAGCGGGAAATTGAAAAAGAAATAAGAAAAACCGAGGACGGTCGATTGGACAGAAAATCAAAACCAGAAGCAAACAAGCACATGCAACTGTCTCCACTACTTAAACTTCGACACAAAGGTATAGACACAAAACTGCAACTGATAAACACTATTTTCTAACCAGCTCTGCGTTATCAGTGCCAAATATGGCTTTTTGTGCAAGACACAGGAATAGAATATTGCATCTCGTGAAATGAGATGCCTGAGATAAGTCCTTAGGACATAAAACATATCTTCATATTGTTCATATGGCATATAACGTATCTTTATGTTGTTCATATAGCATATAACGTGTCTTCATGTTGTTCATATGGCATATAACGTATCTTAATGTTGTTTATATGGCATATAACGTATCTTCAAGTAGTCCTTAGATTATAACAGTTATTTCGCAACACTTGATTAATTAACTTGTCTACATACGTCTCATTAGGTAACTAATTTGAAGCGTTCTATATGCCTTTGGCATTGTACTCATGTGGTCGTTAGATCATTGTTATTGCTGTTGTGGAATTCACACAATGAGTAACTTTGCTCTTTTGTGCGCCCTCAAAAGAGCGTTAAGTGACGAGTCCCAAGAGCTTTAGATCAAGGTAGATCAGGGTTCTCCAGGCAGTTGTGCTATGCTTGACTTCATCTGCCTGTTGCTCCTTACTACATGGATCTCGTCAATCCCCCACCTCGTCAGCCAGGCTGCCATGAACACAGACTGCTCGCAGGGATACCTATCACAGAAAAGACCGCTTTTCAACTATGGCGGTGTCAAACATCGCGCTTATTACGGGATTGCCAATAAACCTAGATTTAACCAATAAACAGTAGATGATTCAGTCAGCTTTGTTGACCCTACTACAGGTACACATACTCAATTTATCGAGCGTTTTTGGAAAGCGGCAAAGAAGAGAAATAAGAGGCCAAAATCGCACACACGGGTATATGATTGATTCGTACATCTGTGAGTTCGTGTGGCGTTGACGCATCAAAGTAAATTGTTTGTACGTGTTTTCACTTCAACTGTTGCCTATATTGTTCAAATCTGGCCATCGTAGTAATTAAAATGCTGATATTTGGTCGTCCAATTATTTCAATCCGTCTGTCATGTAATTTTCTTCTGCTTCTTTTTAGGGCTCTACATTCTTCCAGTAGATTGGTTACAAAACTGAAAATAATCATCTTTTCTAGACATCTTATCTTTATCTAAGCGACGATAAGGCTAACATCTGGTAGGGCAAAACACACTGATCAAGCAATGTTAGACAGTGTCAGATGAAATATATTGGCCAAGACCTGACCTCGTTGGTCGTCCTGGAAACGGGCTGTTGTCGAGGACAACAGTCTGGCTAACAAGGTGAGGTTCGATGTGATCCCCGTAGTAGTGAGTGACACGCAAATGAACCCAAGCATTGCACAACCGCCTGGAGGACGCTGGCCATTTCATCAGCACACACAGGATGTCAGGAAAGCTACTACATTATGCCACAAGTTCCGTCCTTTTCATGGAGCACAAAAGGGTTACCAACCAATTGTTGGCATTATCAACCAATCAACCAAACAACCAACCAACCAAACAACCAACCATCTTTGTCTAAGATTTTAATTATCTATTTAAAATAAACTTATATTGCCCTGTCTTCTCCTTAACTTGATACACCGCTACAGTAATCAGCTGTGAAATATGGTAACCCAGGGAACTCTGTTTGGGGAGAATTACGATGCAAGTACACGTATTTTCATGCGATCCCTGCCTCCTTTGAATAATTTGTTTCACGAAGCCCCCCTAGTTGATAAAGTTTGTGACTCTTGTTCCATACATGTTTGTTCATTTTTGAAATTGTCCTTTTTTTTTCTCGGAAATTTAACAGCATAACAAGACTTCACGATGTGACAACCTCCTACTGATCTGTGCTATCAGTAACTGATTATATGATTGTTGATCGCCCAGGTGGTGGTGAGACGAGGAGTGCCCTGTGGGTGACATGTGTGTGTGTGTGTGTGTGTGTGTGTGTGAGAGAGAGGGAGAGAGAGGGAGGGGGGAGAAAGCATCATTGCCACACTGCGAGCATGTTATCAGAGCAGATAGAAATGCAGTATAACACATCTGGGATTGACGACTTTCCAACTCTTGGGGATGCCGATGTTACCAACAATCACCAGGTAAAATGCGAGCTATACCGTCGTAAGGTTACTTCTACTACTACTACTACTAAGACAACTACTACAACTACTACTTTTACTATTACTACTACTGCTACTTAAACTACTACTACTACTACTTAAACTACTACTACTATTTCTACTACTTAAACTACTACTACTATTTCTACTACTTAAACTACTACTACTATTTCTACTACTTAAACTGCTACTACTACTACTACTCCTACTATTTCAGCTACTACCACTACAACTACTTCTACTACTTCTATTACTACTACTCTACTTTTACTAGTTTAACTACTACTACTACTGTTACAACTACTACTACTTCTACTACTACTACTACTACTACTACTACTACTACTACTGCTACTACTATTACTACTACTACTATCTGAAAGCGATACTGAGTACTTTATTTATGAATATATTTTTTTTACTTACCGCGGTTAACTAGGCCTGGGTGGAAGTAGGTTGTAATTGGCTCTATTTTAAGAGGAACTGAGTGGTCTTATAAAAAGACATTGGACTGGGTTCTAAAGATCACGGGATCAGATCACGGTGGAGACCGGGATTTTTTCATGTGGACTGTCTGGTATTTCCCCGGATCTCTGGGTCGTAGAGATCGGACGCCCGTGTGCAGTGTCGCGTACGTTAAGAATCCCTCAACAGTTGGAAATCGAAAAGAGTAGCCTTTAACGATCGCTGCCCGGGCGAAATTGAAAATGATGTTAAAAATATACCCAATCTATAATGGGATCCTCGCCGGTACTATGGAGCTCGTGCACTGTTCTGAGATTCTCCAAAAAAGTATGGATAAGAACATAGCGCTTATGGGTTGAACCGCAGCCTACATGGTTAAATCACAGTCTACTGTAGGCACAAGCCTTCTTACTCACGGGTAAATTCCTTTGAAAATGTATTTCTCCCATGAGCGATTTGAGCAAGCTCTGTCCTAATCGTGTATGTTGACTTGGTATTTGCACCAAGCTCCCTCCTCCACGAGTGTCTTGGTCTTGTAACAGTTCCCGCCGGAGCAAGGGGAGTTTAGGATGCCTGAACATGTTAAAGCTTAAAGCTACCTGAATGCATGCCAAGGTCACTCACCGTCTCAGCAAAGGAGAACAGAGTTGAGTTAAGGAATGTGGACAGGTAGAAACTGACCACTGGCCTTCCGATTTTGGTAGGGGGAGATTGATTGACAGACGAAATTGGCAGCGGGGCTTGCTGTGAGAGAATGAATGACAGGTGGGCAAAGTGTTTCGTTCCAATTGGGATTGAAGATGACCATACCTGAGATCGATTGGTCAAGCTCTGGCCTTGCTTGAGGATATATAACTCGAGACAAAGTTTAGCTCGGAAGGCTGGAGGAGAGATGGAGTGTGAGAGAGAGAGAGAGACTGAATGTAGATAGTATGTTTAACTCACCGACTTAGATAGAGGAGCGATTGATAGACGGTTGGACGAATGTTTAGTGATAGAACAGGATCGCTCAAATAGGTGAATGAGTTTTGCATTAATATATAATGTGAAAGTGTGTTTGTAAGCAAGGACACATTGTGAACGAGTTAATACGAGATCGCCCGCCTGAGGGGATTTCAGTGAGGAAGAGTATTTGATAAGGTGTGTTGAAGACGCAGTTAAGGCGATGTGTGTGTGATGTAATTGCAAGGCAATAGAACTGGGTTTTTAGATAGTTGGGAATTCCATCAATAGCTAATGCTTACAATTCCCGTTTTAGTTGAATGTTTAGTTAAGATATGTATTATATTGTGTTTGTAATCTCTCTACTCATTCTATGATATGAGTATGATTTAATAAATATGCCACCTGCTGTATGATATGTCATTTACTGAGTATGGTCATGATGATGTGGATGAGTGTGAGAATGTTCTAAGTTAGATCGCGGCCAGGGCAAGCAGAGGGTCTGTTACAGTCTGCCTCTATTTCTCTTGCCCTGTGAATTCCATTAAAGAGACTGTCCTGTAATGTTATCAACTGTCTTCGTACGGTATAGCCTATCCATAGTCATCACCTCCTCTTTATGCCTTTTCCTACTAGAATCTGACCCGTTCTTTACGACAGTTCCACATTTGTGATCTTTTATAACTATTTCCACCATTGAAGTTCTAGGTCAGTTCATTCAGTGACCTCTTGAGATCGTTGGGGCACCCCTGCTGACACCTCTACAATTCTGCGCCATCCCTCTCTGTCTGCGGTTGATTTTTGTGCCCTAAATGCTATTATAGTTATTTCTAAAACTAAGGTGTGGTTGTTTTGCCTTCATTTTAAGGTAGAGAATAAAGTGAGTTCATATTTTCCCCAAAAGGATTGTCGTGCACACGATACATTTTCCTGTGATCCGTCTAGAAGTCATAACTGTTATCACATACCCTCGATAAGAGCTCATATACAGTTTTGGAGCAACAACAAATATGGCATTTGCGTGAGCTTGAAGGTTAGGTAAGCCCATCTTAACAATAGTATATGCCTTTTTCCCAAGTGTCGTTGCTGTCCTGCATGTTTCAGAGCAATACAATAGAACGGAATTGACATTGGAACTCAAGATTTTTAATTTGTTGGAAGTTCTTCTTTTTTCAGTTTTTTTGTTTTTTTGGTTTTGCATTTTCTAAGGCTTTGCTTCCTCGGGGCAACGGCCGGTGCTGTGATGAGGATCGAACCCAGCACCTTCTGGTTGTGAGCCGTGTCACTTAACCACTAGCCCACGCCGTCCCCTTAGGAAGTTCTTCTGATTTCCTTAAGGCTCCTAATGCGAGGAAAGCTCTTCTCGTCTTTTGTATTCTTAAAGTAACATAATAATGATCATAATTTACTTTTTATAAAATTCAAACTAAGAATTAATGAGCCAGGGAAATAACAACACTAACAGACTGGAATTGAAGTACTTTAAACTAGCTGGAAAAAAGTAAACTTCTAAAACTCGATGATTAATGCTATATTTTTAAAAAGTCACTGAAGATATAAATAAACAGTGGCAGCATATAAATGAAGGCTTAAAAAGGCAGCAGAGATAGTTTGGTAACAATAAAACATAAAGCAGGACGCTATGGGTAACACCTGAAATGTTAAGCAAATGGATGAAATATGCTAATAGGGGAACTGTAACAAATAGCAAGACAATGCTAAGTATACGTTAACAAGAATAATTTAGGTCGAGAATATAAGAAAGATGAAAAATGATATCTTCTTCTTCGTACGCTGTCAGACGTCAACTTGAATTTGTTCGAAGAAAGCAGCTGTCATCCTGAGGCTATCGATACTGCCATAGAGCTTGTCTAGTGTTGGCACTAGTGATGGCCACATGTGCTTTCTCTGGTCCTCCTATGTTGGGCAATTTTGCAGCAGAAGTTCAGCGGTCATTTTCCCTGTATCACATGTGTATTCGTCAGTGCCACCTATTTTCAGTTTATTGAATAGATGGTACCTCAGTCTGTTGTGGCCTGTGCGGAGTCTGAAGACCACGACCTGCTCTCTTCTGTTCAACTGGTAATAGGCATCATTTTTTGTGTAGCCTGTATGTTCTGGTTCCCATTTAGGCCTCTGGGTTATACGCTTAGTCGATTATAAATATAGCTTAGACAAACCAACCAATGATATAAAAATGATATACCGTTGTGAGTAACTTGTGTTTAGCGTCTCTATCTAAATCGTGTTTGTTTGTTTGTTTGTTTTTTTGCTTAAATGTTTGCCTCACTAGTTTCTACTGGCGGAGGCGCGCCATTTTCCACCCTAGACCGTAGTCAATTGGGCGATATCAGGACGCATAAACCAGTGCTTTGATGCATGTGTGCATCTGTATGTACCTATGCTTGGTTTGTGCGCCCTCAGAAGCTAGCCCAACCAAAGTGCAATGGAAGGGCTTTACCACGAGGGCGCGTGTGAAAGTTGTGCAAGGGTGTGACTGTAGGACAGAGTCAAATGAAACAGAGTGAGGTGAGAAGAGAGAGAAGGGGAAGATCTGCATTCTGCCATCGTGTATGTTTGAAAACGTTCCAATGGCTATATTTCATCTGCATTTTTCTCTATGTAGTGTCTCAAGCCGTGTCATACATGTTTGAAAATATACCATTTAATATGTACACATGCATTCTCTTTATGTCGTGTCTCAGAAAGCCTTGCGTTTAATAACATCTGTCTATCTATATTTTATGTTAACCGTTCTTTATGTCAGTTTTGTTGTATAAAATTTGTGACAGGTCACAGATGTAAATTATTTCCCCTTAAGTACGGATTAGTTCCCCTATCTTATTTTTACACTCGAGTGGTACCAAAGTGAAAAGAATATAACCGCTATGACCTTCCAAGAATGGTGTAGACGGCGTCTAAGGCGGGTTGCGAATAGGGTAAAATAATCTCATCAGGCAATTTCTTTGCTATTGAACGAGTAACTTCAAATGCTTGAATAGAGGTTTCCAGTAAAGGGACTAGCTATAATGACGGTCATTTGTTTCGTTTGGAACCTGAAGGTGAACCTATAATATTTGTCTACTCCGTTCCATGTCAGCACGTCGTTTTTGTGATTCTCTTCAATTCTATGCCACCGTTTCTCTAGTTCCTTGATCGATCATTCTCTATGCCGGAAACCGCATTGATCTGATGATATACGTGTTCCTCTGGCCTTGCAACATCTAAATTGGTTATCTTTTAGCACCTCCTCTATCTTGCCAGCGATTCTATCCCTAATTATCATTAATAGAATGTTAGTCGCTTGTGGTATTAAACGTATCGTTAAAAACTTACCGCTTTTTATTGCATTAGATTTTGTTGGCAGATATCATTTAAATTGTGTGCTCCAGTGGCCATTTTACATTGTTATAACAATCAATAACATGCTTACACAAGTAAGTTGTGTAAAAATCTACCGCACTATTTTGAGGTGCTCAATAGGCATAATTTATCCTGGAATTTTGTGTTTTAGAATTGAGTAAAATATCTGATTACATTCTTCTGATGTTACATGTAACCTATCTTCAATCAAATGCATGACATTTAACGGTTTGTTAGACTGATGCAAGCCTCGATCAGCATACAGTCCCATAACATATTCTCTCTATCTCGCTGTTTTTGTTCTCTGGGTCTATTATTGGTTTCTATTTCTTATAATTAATCACCCGTGACCGTATGCCTTTATTTTAACTAAAGGATTCTTTAATTTACTTATTTACTTGTTAGAATTTCCCTGTTCTTAACAGATCTTAGATTTTCTCACATCGGTATATCCACCATTTTTCTGACGCCATCTGACAATCTCGATCTGATTCTATCTTGATACTCTTATACTTAGAAACTTATACTTCTGTTGTGTAACGTCTCCTGTCTCAATGTCATTAATCTTTTCGGTCAAACTGCATGAGGGTGTTCACCAGGGAGGATCACTATCCCCTACCTTGTTTCTCTCTTCATCATCATCTACCACAACAGTTCAGACCACACATCCACAAGGCGCTCCATGCGGCTGACCTGGCTATATGGACCCAGGTAAAAAACATTGGAACCGCAAAAGCAAGAATGCAGGAAGCAATTAATGCAGTAAAGAAATGGGCAGACTCATGGGGTGCCACAATAAACAAAAGCAAGACCCTCTCAACACTCTTCTCGCTCTCTACAAAGCCAGAGCAGGTCGACCTATATTTAGAAAATAGTCTACTTCCTAGAGAAAACAATCCTACATACCTAGGAATGCGATATGACAAAAGATTAACATGGGGCCCACACATAGAGGATACTCAAAAGTAGGCCACACTCAGACTAAGGCTGAGGAAAAAACTGGCAGGGACAAATTGGGGCGCAGACGCAAGCACAGTCAGACAGGTCTACACTGGATACATATGGCCAACACTGGAATATGGCATGGGTGCCTATGCAACAGCGGCAAAGACCAACCTACAGAAACTAGAGAAGGCACACAATACCGGACTCAGAATTATTACCGGAGGTCTGCGAAGCACCCCAATTAGAGAACTCGAAGCGGTAGCAGGCCTCCAGAACATCGGTGAGCGCAGAGAAGGAAAAATACTAAACCAGACAGAAAAATACAAGCGTATGAATAAACATCCAATGCAGGGAAAAGTCAATGAATTAACAAAAAACCGCATAAAAAGAACAAGCTTCAATGATCTATCAGAAGCTCTTACAGCCAGGAACAGTTACATGATATCAAAATGTCCAACAACATGGGAAATGATACAAGTATATGAAAATACAGACCAACAGCTCACCTTCACGGTGGAAGCGAAAATACCAGTTATCGATAGAAAGGTGGAAGAATCAGACCATGCATTGAGAGAAAAAACCCTAAAGCATATTGGAGACGCCTATCCTCAACCCATGTGGACGCACGTCTTCACAGATGGATCATCAGAGGAAGCATTGAGGAAAGGAGGGACGGCACTCGTCATATTTCTACAGGATGGGACCGTTATAGAAAAAGCAAGTGCTGCCGGGGAGCCCTCGACAAACTAAGAACAGAGCAACAGGCAATAATTGAAGCAGTCAAACTTGTGGATTAAAAGCGGTTAAAGGATAATAGAATGGTGTATTTGTGCAACTGCATATAAATTTTGCAGGCCACACAAAGAGAACCACTAAATAGTATGGAAAGGGAACTGATATGCCAGCTAAACAAACTCTCAGACAACAATAAAATCACCCTACAGTGGATTCCAGCTCACTGCGGCATAACTGGGAATGAATGGGCGGACAGGCAAGCCAGGGAGGGAAGACAAAGAGAACAAGTCACCTACCCCAGTGTCACTGCCAGAAGTCAAGGCAAACATCCAAAATAAATATAAATAACAGTGGATAGAGAGAACAAACACTAAATACCCACAGGACCCAATCAATAGTCTGAATAGGAAACAGTATACCACAATTTTTCGCCTTAGAACAGGTCATTGCAGACTAAATGCACACATGCATAAAATGAAAGCAGCACAGACAGCACAATGCTCATATCAGAGAGGACCCCAGACTCCAGAACACATCCTGCAAACATGTCCATTGCACCAAGACTCCCGTGAGAAGACTTGGCCCGAGGAGAGAGACACACAAGACAAACTGTGCGGAACCATTGAGGACCGGCGACTGACGTGTCACTTCATGGATGCAGCCCATCTGGAATCATAAAACGAGCATACGAAACCGAACGCAAAGAAGAAGAAGAAAATTAATGTTTTGTTGTGTAAGGTTACTTCTCTCAGTGTCATTAATCTGTGGTTGTGTAAGGTCCCCTCTCTCAATGTCATTAATCTGTGGTTGTGTAAGGTCCCCTCTCTCAATGTCATTAATCTTTGGTTGTGTAAGGTCCCCTCTGTCAATGTCATTAATCTGTAGTTGTGTAAGGTCCCCTCTCTCAATGTCATTAATCTGTAGTTGTGTAAGGTTCTCTCTCTCAATGTCATTAATCTTTGGTTGTGTAAGATCCCCTCTCTCAATGTCATTAATCTGTGGTTGTGTAAGGTCCCCTCTCTCAATGCATATGCTGACTGTTTATTGAACATGCAGGTAACCACTCCTAATCCCCTGACACTTCTGTAGTGTATCCCATTAAATTTTATCATGCTGATATTTGTCCTATTCTTTCTAAGTTTATTTATTTTTAGCCTTCTCATCTCCATGTTCATGCTCTCTAACTTTCGCGAGGGCATAAAAATAGCCAAATCTTTTTTCATATACATGAGTCATATATTGACATCCACCGACGTGAGTTATAATTTAACTTAACGTTTTTATACTGGTTTAGAAGACTCTGCAGAGTCTGTATAAAACCAGTTTCTTTTACATTTCCTTTCTATAAAAGCTATGTGCATCCAATCTATTCTTCAATGCATCAATTGTCCATGCCTCCCCTACTTCCTGTGGCAATGCATTTCAAGCATTCACCACTCTCTGACTAAAAAATAATATTTCCTAATATCTATTCTGGACCTTTCTTAAGTTAATTTGTAGCTATGCCCTTTAGTTCTTGGAGGTAGTTGTATTTGAAAAAAAAATTGTTATAGATTATAGTCTAATTTATCCGTTCCTTTGATTATCTTATAAACCTATATTTTCACCTCGAATTTTGTTTCTTTTCTGTACACTGTAGGCCGATTTTTCTTAATCTTTCCTCATAACTGTAATTCGGGAATCCCACTATCAGCTTCGTCATTCTTTTTTGTATCCTTTCCAGCTTGTTTATATCCCCTCTATGATAAGGACTACACCTGTACACAGTACTCCAATCTAGATCTAACTAATGCTTTATACAGTTTGACTATCACTTTCTTGCTCGTATATTTAATATTTTATTTTATCCCACCTAACATTGCATTTGCTTTTTTCACTGCTATCTGGACTTGCTCACTCACTTTTCCTTTATGATCTATTATAATCCCTAGTCCTTTTCCTTTTAAGTCATTCTAATATTGTTCTCTCCCATTCTGTAATTTTATTCCATATTGGATCTACCGTGTGGATGACTATAAATTTATTTATATTAAACGCCATTTGCCGGATCGCAGACCATTCTCGAATGCTATGTTTCTAGTCCGGCGAGGTTCACGATCAACTGATGCTAGGCTTCTAGCCCGTTGAGGTTCACGAAGGAGACTGTGTGTTTCAGGTCTTCGCCGGTCCCCCACAGCTTTTCGAGCATGGTCGCACCCCTAGGCCAGGCTGCCTCTCTTTGTTCTGCATAGGTAGGGCAGTTCTGCAGAATATGTTCTTATGTTTGCTTCGGTGCTCCATAATCGCACGTGGCAATGTCACTGAGGCTCTTTCTGTGGAGGTAGGCCTTGAGTCTACAATCTCCCGTTCTAAGTCTGAAGATCTTCAACTCTGCCAAGTCTGACTATGCTGCCATTTTCTGGCTTGTATTCTTTGTGCTGGTCTCTCCATTGTGCTCTCATGGATCGTTTGATGAGTGTCTTTGCTTCTTTGGAGCTCTGTGGATGTGGAATCTGCGTGCCACCACTTCCGGATTTTGTGAGCTAATCTGCTTTCTGTGGGCCGGAATACATTGAAGGATTAAATCTGTTTTTTGAAACAATCCTATGTTGCATTTTATTTCATGCGACAGTCCATCTTGTTTGTTGCTTGAGATGGCTTGGAGTACACTCCTGGAGTCTGTTAGAATGACCGTTTTCCTCGTAGTTATCTTTTGATTGATACGAATCTGAGTTGCTGCACGAACAGCTCTTACTTCAGGTCTGAAATTAGTACACGTCTCACCTACTGGTATCCATCTTTATTGAATAGCGTAGAAACATGGACATTGACAAACCGATTCGAGAAAAAAATTGATAGCTCTCAAACGTAGATATATAAAATAATGGGTCGCATTGTTAGAAAGAAATGAAAATAAAGAATATCGTTTAGGTGACATAAGGATTGTACACACAAGATAATGCAAGACTTTTAAGCTGCCTTGGTCACATAACTTTTATGCACACAAGTTCGACTAATGCGCTCATTGGTGCTCTCAATATTTGTGTATGCCTGTGAGACTTGGACCATTACTGCAAATATCCAGTGCTGAATACATGTAATGGAAATGAGGTGCTTTAGAAGACTCTTAAATGTTGTATATAAGGATCGTGTCACGAACGTCGAAATACGACGAAGAGTGGAAAACGCGGTTGGGCCTTTTCATGATCTGTTCACGGTTATTAGAAGGCGAACGATGGCTTAGTATGCGGATGTCACGAGCTCCAGCGGAATTTCAAATTCGATACTGCATGTTTCTGTACCAGTCGTCAAACCTTCGTCTAGGTGAGGCACGACTGGCGGCAGCGGACAGAGAGTGATGGCGTAGAGTTGTGGGTGTGCTCCAACGACCTGATGGGTTAGTGGATGAACTGAACTGGTCAAATAAAAAAGAAATAACAACTTGCTGGACCATCAAAGCAAGAGACAGAGGACGTTGGTGGTCCATTACAGATGACGTCCGATGTTAAGATTGCGCCTGAACTGAACTGTATTTCAACACTATGGACAGAGATTAGATTGTAGAGATTAGTGATTGTCTTTTCAAGTGCACACGTCACATGCTACATCCAATCGCTAGGCAGCTGTAAAACAAACCACTTGGTTCGCATTTTCATATCAAAGACAAACATGTCAATCGTCTTACTACAAATACGACGTTGGAGCATTTTAATGGAGGTGTTGAATAGACTCACTTCACAATCGTCAACAACGCTTGTTCTTGAGAGTGCAACAAACATATCAATCATGGCAGGGTCTTGTGATGAGTTTTCACTTGATGAGATCAAGCGAGTTATCAGACATGTTAAGAGTGTGAAGGTAGCTGATAATTACAAAATTACAGGACATTTTAAAAATCAACAGATGATGATGATATTCTTACACAACTACTGCCTATCATAAATGAAGTGTGGAAAAAAGAAAAGGCACTTCAACAATGGAAAGGTTATGTGTACGTTTGCTGTCAGATTACAACACTTGGCGTGGCGTTACACTTTTGTCAGTTTCTGGATAAGTACGGATAGGTAATGTTTAACATGATGCTGGAACGATTCCGCAGAATGGCGGACGAAATGATAAGGGAAGAACGAATTGGTTTCAGACCGAAGAGATCGTGCACCGATCTAATATTCACTCTCAGAACAATTACAGAAGAATATGTGGAAACGCATTCCCCACTTATTATCAACTTTACTTACTCTCAAAAAGCATTTGATAGCCTGCATCGTTCAAAACTATGAAAAATGATCAGCAATTGTGGCTTCCTACCAAAATATGCAATTGTCATCATCGTAGCATATCTTTCATAGAACCTCGCTCCCATCACATCCTGTCTGAAAGAAATTCTTTCCCTAACCACAACCCCAGCATCTGCCACAGTCGTACCCAGGCATTCCTGAATATCTTGGTGCCATCGTTTTCTTGGTCTACCCCTGCCTCTTTTACCTGGCACCATACCTTCCATCACTGTTCTCTCAAGACCGTTGTGTCTCTTGATGTGACCAATGTTTTAAAAATGTTCTGGTCATATTTTAATTGATAAACCAGTTCTCCTCTATGTTCAACCAATGACGAATGTCTTGCAACAATCTTGATAATTCCCAATGCTGTTTTCGGACGACTGAATGATTTCGAGGTGAAACAGAAGTGAAACAAGACTGCATTATGTCACCTTTGTTTCTTGGTATAGATGTAGATTGGGTTATGACAATCTATGTTCCGGCAAAGCATTTAGGCATAGAATGGAAATATGATAAAAGTCTAGAGGATCTTGATTTCATAGATGTCAAGGCTTTACTGCGACCAGCTTTTTGAGCAGAAAAAGATAGATCTATTACACCCCATGTCAGAACATATAGAACGTAAATAAAATGCTTCAACCGTCCAACAGTCATGAATTTTACAAACAAAAAACTGCTGATATCAGTTGAAAACTATTAAGGAGTTTGAAAGTTTAATCTATTTGGGAATAAAAATAACACTAGACAGAAAAACAAGAAAATAAATTTGTATTCCTATTATTGTAATCGCATATGTCTTTAATCATGTGTCATTAAGATGCTGAGCAGCGCATGAGCTGCAGTAGTCAGCGACCCATGGCTGACTGCTAGCGTTAGGCCCAGCGAACCATAGCTGCCAAGACCCTTCTACACTTCCACGCGGTGATCCTGGATAACAGGCTGCAGCAGAGCAGACTAGCCAAGGAGAAGGGATCGAAGAGGGAATGCTAACCCGGTACTCAAAAAATGATTGCTGAAGTCGGATGTGTTGGACCGAAAGGTGCAAATATCGCAGTCAAGCTGTAAACTACAACACAACGCATTCCGTTCTCTGGACTACATTCTGCCACTTAAACACTTTCAGGGTTTGAGAGATTGAGAACGAACGAAGCCAAGCCAAGCCAATCAGGTGACAAATACTTGGATATCAAAATCATTGAACAAACACACAATGCTCAGGGTGTTTAACTACAACGTAATATCAAAGCTAGCATAATGATGCGAAGGCTGGTAAACGTCAAAGGCACTAGAAAACAAACTGAATGTTTTTTGAAAACAAATGTCTGAGAAAACTTGTGAACATTCACTGGGAAGAATTTAAGGCAACCAAGATAATAAGAGAAAATACTAACTACTTTTATGTCTATCATCAAAAGAAAAAAAGCGGTAGATATGAATGTGTGTAGAATTGAGAACATACTTATATTACATGAGATTATGTGGGCTCCTCGGTGCGAAATGACTTCCCCCGCTGGAGGCGCAGGAGATGTCTTCCTGCACAGTATAACTTCAGCAGGTAGTAGCCTCCCCCTCCGCTTTGGGATAGGTCTTGAGCCGTGCCATTGCAGTAAGTCATGGATGTGGCCGATCGACGCAATGAGCCTTAAACGTCTAAGCAAACTTATTGTGTTGGCTTCAACTGGCAGGAAAAAGATATGATGATCAAAGAGATTCTTCGCTGAACGATCAACTATGGGTCTAAGCAGCATACTTCTTCTCCTTCTTCTATTTTCGTTCTCAAACTCTCACTACCGATCCCTGAACGTTCTCAAACTCCCACTACCGAGTCCTGAACGTTCTCAAACTCCCGCTACCAAGCCCTGAACGTTCTCAAACTCCCACTACCAAGCCCTGAACGTTCTCAAACGCTCACTATCAAGCCCTGAACGTTCTCAAACTCCCACTACCAAGCCATGAACGTCCTCAAACTCCCACCACCAAGTCATTAAAAGGGCTTTACAAGTAACATAATTGTAGTCCGGAGAACGGTATGCACTGTGTCGTAGTTTACAGCTCTTGATCTTGATGACCCGTTCCTTAGCGTATATTCGGATCCCAACTTCGTTTCCAGCTGACCCTTAGGCAACAGAATTCCAATGCGTTGTAAGTGCTTCCCTAGAGGTATTTCGGATGTAGCAGAGTACATCATTGGAGTCAAACAAACTCATCGGAGGTCTTCCCCGCGGCCTCTTCTTACCTTGGGGGTACCAGAGTGCTGTCGCTGTGCTCCATCGACCATTGTTTCGTCTTAACATGTGACCCACCCATCTATATTTTGCCTTGTTTACAGCTTGACTGCAATATTTGTGCCTTTCGATCCGGCACATCCGACTTCATTACATCATACATGACATCGAGCAACAGAGAATGAAATGGTTTTACCACATTGTGAGAATGCAACCAGACCACATTGTTTATGCAACCATCTACATCAGTAAGAGGGTTGAGAGATAGGCCGAGGAAAAGGTGAATAGACAGCGTAAACGAGAGTTGCCGTAAAGTGGATAAAAGTGTCACTCAGGCCTGAAAGGTGCGAAAGACAAATACATACCACGACACTATGCTACAACCCGGTAGAAAGTTAAACGACAGAAGAAGAAGAAGACATCCCATTTTAGCAGCACATCTTGGGTACAGTGTTAGCCTTAACTCTGCAATCCTTTCTACTTAGCCATTCTACCCTGTTGCAACCAATTGTCCAAGAACATCACGAACAACATAGAAGAATTGAGACAAGTTACGTCACACTACTGAAACTGCAGTGTACTTGTTTTGCCTTAATGCGCCGCGTTTGACTTTCAAAGAACGTAGCTAGCTGCCACATGATGATAATGTATTTCTGTCTAAGTTACCAGAGAGACTCCTTGTGACGTGCACACCTACTCTGGTGACGTCACCGATAGTATAAAAATTAAATATCTGCATCATGCTAACGTGACCCACCGTTTTCTTGCCACTTACCATTACCGAGTGGAAGACTAAGGATCACTTGGGGATTCAAAATCATCTGAAATATACAAAAAAAGAAAACGGGAAAAGAAAACAAATTTGCTTTTACATTCAGGAACAAGAATAAATTCGCACTTCAACAATGAGAGAAGTTATTAACATCCATCTAGGACAATGCGGTGTACAGATTGGAAACGCTTGTTGGGAGCTGTTTTGTTTAGAACATGGCATTCAGCCTGATGGACAAATGCCATCAGACAAAACTATCGGGGGAGGAGATGATTCCTTCAACACATTCTTCAGTGAAACCGGCGCAGGGAAACACGTACCAAGAGCTGTGTACGTAGACTTAGAGCCCACAGTCATTGATGAAGTGAGGACAGGAACATACAGGCAGCTATTCCACCCGGAGCAGCTAATTTCATGTAAGAATCGTTTTCTTATGATATTGTAGGCGTACATTTATTATCCCTGCTATTGCTTATCCACTAGTATAAATAGATTTATAATTCACTTTTCACACTATCCCATTATGATCCTCGACAAATATGCTGTTTGCGAGAAAGCCAATAATATTATGTATGCGAGAAAGTCAACAATATTCTGTATGCGAGAAAGCCAACAATATTCTGTATGCGATAAAGTCAACAATATTCTGTATGCGAGAAAGCGAACAATATTCTGTATGCGAGAAAGTCAACAATATTCTGTATGCATCCCAATCTCTTGCAGAGCTGTACCAATGCGAACCTTGGGGTTTGGTCAGTCCATCTGACCCGAGTCCACCAAAATGTTAATCTACCTGTCCCTGTATTGTTAGGCGTGCGTCCTATATATCATGACTAGCTTTGTTTACATAACACGTTCGCTCCGACAGCGTCCCGAAACAGAGTTTGATGTCGAATTTCTTCCTTTCGGAACTAATTCCTCATCGACATTTTTAGTACGCGTCGCTCCATTGCACTTTACGTGACTAGGAGCTTCACGGTATCTGTTTTGAACAAGTTGCACACTTCGCATCCGTAAATCATTGCTAGAATGACCATGTAGTTGAAAGGGTGTGCTCTTGTCGTGGTGTCTTTTATCTATTGGCGTATTGGTTTTATGGAGATGAAGAAATACCAAGCTGCATTTCGTCTTCTAGACATTTCGAGGTCAAATTTGTTGGTTCATATTTATCTCCTGGCCTAGGTACATGTAGGAGTTGACATCTTTGATGGTTTCTTCTGCTATCTTGATGTTCTGCTTCGGGCAGTAGTTGTTTCTGAGGCATTGTGTTTTACTTTTTTTTGTCTTCAGACCAGCACCTTCGCTGACCCCATTTCGGTAGTGCAAGGATTGTTGGGCTTCATTAATTGTATGACTGATGTAAATGGTAAATGGTAAATGGTAAATGGGTCGAGCCACTCGCCATTTATATTTACGTCTCTGTCGATCCAATTGTATTCTTAGAATATTTATAGGAGAGCTGCTGTAAATAACTTTGAGGAGATGTTTTTATTCTTTCGGACTCCTCTTGATATCGGAACATACACTGCTGGATATAACTATATTTATATTTTTACAAAACAAAATAAAAAATTTCAAATATTTTTCCAATTCCTGTGGTAGTCGAAGGAGTTTTGAAGGCTGAGGACTACAGACCGCTAGGCCAATGCTGTTGCCAAGTCGCGTAATGGCTATGTCTCTTTATGCTCCAATAGAAAAACAACATATGCTATACCGGGGATCAAACCGCTGCCCTCCAAATAGACAGGCAGGCCTCGAAACCATTCGGCTACACGCTCCTCTTATTATATTATAAATACATTTATAATTCAGCTTTATTGCTGAGCGATACATACATAACAACAACATCCAGTATCAGAATGGAAACCGAGGCAGTGACTTGGGCTGTGATGTGGCTGTCTGGGGCCTCTTTAAACAGGGCCGTAATCTTCGCTGACTCTCAATCCTTATTTAGACAGATGCAGACCGGCTGTCTGTGGCATGAGTAGACAGTGGATGCAGAAGCGTCAAACCTTCTCTGATAAAATCTTGTCTGATAATTTCTTCTCTGGCGATTTCTTCACTGCTCATTATCTTCTCATTACCTTTCTTGTCATTAACTTATCTGATCATTACTTCTCTGTCCATTTCTCCTCTGCTCATTACTTCTTTCAGCATTTGTTCTCTGTTCATTACTTCGCTTCTCATTAATTATCTCACAATTTAACTTCTACTCATTCTTCTCTCACCATTTCTTCTCTGCTCATTACATATTTCACCATTACTTCTTTGTTCATTAATTCACTGCTCATTACTACTCTCATCTTTTATTTTCTGTTAATTTCTCCTCTGCTCATTACTTCTCTGCTCATTACTTCTTTCACGATTTGTTCTCTACTCATTACTTTACTCACCATTTTCTCTCTGTTCATTTCTTCTCTGCCCATTATATATCTCCTAGCTACTTCTCTGACAATTTCTCCTTTTGCTCATTACTTCTCTCACCACTTCATCTTTGTTCATTTCTCCGCTGGTCATTTCTTCTCTGTCAATTTCTTCTTTGACCATTTCTTTTCTCCCCATTATTTTTCAGATCATTTCTTTCCAGCTCAGTTTTTCTCTACTCATTTTAGTCATCGAATCATCATCTCTGCTGCAACGACTCCTTCACCTTCCACAACCATTCATTTCACGTCCATAGTTTGAGGGCTCCAACTATTTTTATCAGCTACTTGCTAATTTGTGCAAGTTATGTTTTATTATAAAAGACACACAAAAGCACTTGCCTTTTCCTTTTCTAATAGCGTTAAAAAAGTGTTTTGTTTCTTAAGTTGTTACATTTTCGTGATCAATCATGTAAATGTATGTACTTCCATTTTACGGAGTATGCCTCTTAGCAAACACGTTTTTGCTCGCACTCAGTTATGACTGCATGTATCATTTTATTGTTACTTCTGCACGATTTCCCATTGCCGGGGGTAGTCGAGGGTTTTTGGGGCTGAAGGCTACAGTCCTCTTTGCCACTGCTGTCGCCGCGTCGTGGGCTGGCTATATTTGTTTATTCCACTCCCAAAAGATAAGCAACATATGCCTTACAGGGGATTTGATCCACTGCACTATCTGTCATCAAGCAGGCATCGAAACTATTGTCAATGAGTTTTTTGATCTCCTAACACTTAATATCAATATATTTTATATTCTTCGCTTCAACTTCTTTGTCATAACCATAACAACAAATATTTTGATTGCAATATTTTGCTCTTATATGGCCAGTTCAGCTGAAATCTGATTTTCTCTTGCCATAGATTCATGCAATATTTTACGACAGGGAATCCTGATATACACTGATTAAATGCAGTTTAACATTATATTTCCTCTTTCAGCAAAAGAGGATGCGGCTAACAACTATGCCCGTGGACATTACACTGTTGGCAAAGAAATTGTTGACCTCGTACTGGACAGGATTCGAAAACTGGCTGACCAGTGTACAGGTCTTCAGGGCTTCATGACATACCACAGCTTTGGTGGTGGAACTGGTTCGGGTTTCACTTCTCTTTTGATGGAGCGTCTTTCAGTTGATTACGGAAAAAAATCCAAACTGGAACTCGCCGTGTACCCATGCCCACAAATTAGTACGGCTGTGGTTGAACCGTACAACTCTATCCTTGTCACTCACACCACGCTTGAGCATGCAGATTGCGCGTTTCTGGTAGACAATGAAGCATTGTACGATGTTTGTCGACGGAATCTGGACATTGAGCGCCCTACGTACACGAATCTCAACCGTCTCATTGGCCAAATTATTTCGTCCTTGACCGCCTCTCTCCGATTCGATGGCGCTGTTAACGTGGACCTCATCGAGTTCCAAACTAATTTAGTACCCTACCCTCGTATACATTTTCCCCTCGTTGTATTTGCTCCTGTGATCTCAGCGGAGAAGGCGTACCATGAGCAAATAAGTGTTGGTGAAATCACGAATGCTTGCTTTGAACCAGCTAACCAGATGGTTAAATGTGACCCTCGCCATGGCAAGTATATGGCGTGTTGCCTGCTCTATCGTGGGGATGTTGTGCCTAAAGATGTCAACGCCGCCATCGCAACAATCAAGACCAAACGTACGATCCAGTTCGTGGACTGGTGCCCAACAGGGTTTAAAGTGGGCATCAACTACCAGCCTCCAACGGTTGTCCCAGGTGGTGATTTGGCCAAAGTTCAGAGGTCAGTTTGCATGATGGCAAATACAACGGCGATAGCAGAGGCATGGGCTCGCCTGGATCATAAATTTGACCTTCTATATGCCAAGAGAGCATTTGTTCACTGGTGAGTATCATACTTAGTCAAGTGTGATGTTAAATGTGTCCTTCCCAGTAATGTATACTCTAAGTACTATAAATAGTACGGAGAGAAAACTGTCCGATCAGACAAAACATACTGGTCAGGCATGTTAGTCAGGGCCAGGCAAAACATACTGGTCAGGCATGTTAGTCAGGGTCAGGCAAAACATACTGGTCAGGCATGTTAGTCAGTGTGAGGCAAAAACATACTGGTCAGGCATGTTAGTCTGTGTGAGGCAAAACATACTGGTCAGGCATGTTAGCCGGGGTCAAGAAAACATACTGGTCAGGCATGTTAGTCAGGGTCAGGTAGATGGAAGTGGCCAAGACCCCTACCTCACTTCCATGCAGATCTCCATGGAAACATACCGTTGTTTTTTAAACAGACTGGCTAAGGCGATGAATGACCAATGTGATCCCCTAGTACTGAGCGACACGCAGATGAAGCGAAGGCTTATCACAACCATCTGGAGAACCCCGGTCTGCTTTCAGCAGCCCGCTCGGGATGTGAGGAAAGCTACTGCCACCTGAGGAGCCACGTAGGGCTGCAGCAGCACGCTCGGGATACGAGGAAAGCTACTGCCACCTGAGGAGCCACGTAGGGCTATAGTTAGCGATCTGGATTCTCATATGAGTGATCCTGGGTTCAATCCCCAGTTGAGGTGGAAATGTTTTTTCATACCACAACGGCTTCTGGGTCGACCCAACCTTAAATGGGTACCGGTTCAGTCAGGAAAGTAAGATCGACGAGGAAGAGGAGATGGCTACCACCCTCATATAGCCGAGCCTTTAAAATGTGAGATCGCTAACATTAGTGAACCCTACGGCAGTCATTGTTTGGGTCACTTTACTTTTTACTGCAACCTGCCACTATGACCTGTTCAGATTGCACACAAGTGTAGTTAGTCATTGTGAGCATTGAACAACAATAAACTTACATAGTAATGTGTAGTAAATGATATAAATAACTTACATAGTAATGTGCTATGAATAATATAACTACCATACATAGTAATGTGTAATGAATGATATAAGTACCATACATAGTAATGTGTAATGAATGATATAAGTACCATACATAGTAATGTGTAATGAATGATATAAGTGCCATACATAGTGATGTGTAATGAATGATATAGTACCATACATAGTAATGTGTAATGAATGATATAAGTAACTTACAGAGTAATGTGAAATGAATGACATACCTACCATACATAATAATGTGTAATTGAAGTATTACACATGGCAACGTGTAATGAAAGGGTCATACATAGTGATGTGTAATGAAAGGGTCATACATAGTGACGTGTAATGAAAGGGTCATACATAGTGACGTGTAATGAAAGGGTCATACATAGTGACGTGTAATGAAAGGGTCATACATAGTGATGTGTAATGAAAGGGTCATACATAGTGATGTGTAATGAAAGGGTCATACATAGTGACGTGTAATGAAAGGGTCATACATAGTGACGTGTAATGTTGACTGGACAATGTCTTAGACATCAGATGTCATCTTCATTATCTCCGTGCCTATGCTTTATAACCACAAGACAGATAATTGTGGGCATTCATAATGACACATATGTATCATACAGTTTATTGTTTTAACAAATATGAAACTGTTAACGTTTTATACTTCTAGTGTATAAGCACAGTTTATCACCAATCGCATTATGAACTCTAGCCAAATTTCATAATTCAGGTGCCTTCACAAATACTGCACGAGGAGCCTCCCCCACAGCGCTACAAACATCAGATCTTTCACCATGTCTCTAATCAGAAAACGCTGTTCAATTATGGTTACGGTTCTTCACACGAAACGCTTCGAGGAGGCATCAGATAAGATTCTTCTTCTTCCTCATGTGTCTTCAGACCTCAACTTCAATGACTAACTAAGGCAGCAGTCGACTCAAGGATCTGTACGCTTCCGTACAGCTTCTCGTGGAAGGACTCTGGCTGTTGCCAAATGCTACTTCTTTTGTCGGTATACAGTGGACAGGACTGCAAAATATGTTCTGCTTTCATGGGGGCTGTGCCGCAGGCACAAAGGTCTGTAGTGCCAATCTTGAACTTGCTGTACAGATGGCATCTAAGTCTGTTGTGACCTGTGTGTAGCCGGAGAATTATCACCTGGTCACGCCTGGAGAGTTGATAGTAGGCATCATTTTCTATGTGGCCAGGGTTGTCTTTTTTCCATTTTGCACTGTACGTTGCCCTGATAAATACTTTTTTCTCATTGTATGTGATTTCTGTATCACTCTTCTGCAGCATTCCTCCCTCTCTGGCGAGTCTGTCTGCCTCTTCGTTGCCTGGAATGTTTTAGTGGGCTGGTATCCACTGGACTGTGCTTTTTTTTAAGCACTGGTATAGGCGTTCGAGCGAGTCTGCTAGAGCACCAAGTTCATTTGTGTGCTGGTTCTTGGGCGCCATTAACACTGCGAGGGCGTCTGTGAAAATGATCACTTGCTTTTCTGCCAGCTCCTTATGGTCTATAAGGGTTTCAGCTGCTTGTCTCAGGGCACTGGCTTCGGCACTGAAATTGCTGCAACGTCTCCAAGTGACAAGTGCTGCTGAGTATACTTTGCTTTTTAGTTGTATAGTGATGCCTCCTCCCTCGTTTTCAATGGCATCTTTGGCTGAGCCATCCGTACAGACGTGCGTCCAGGCTGTTGGTGGGAATTTTTGGTTGATTTAATTTGTAACTAGTAGATAAGATGAGACGAGCCTTTAACCGACGCCAAAAAAAAAAAAAAGTTTAAACAATCGCTGGCATTGCGCAACTAGACTTGAGAAAATGTATTGCGTGCGAAGTAAAAGGAAAGAACAGTCCTACGATCAGAGACATCCTCAGTTGGCGCTTCCGTGACATGAAGGTCCGGTGTTCGAATTCCGGGCTGCCTATTACTTGACTTTCTTGTCTACTATCGTTAAATATGTTTTCCAAGTGCTGATAAATACTTGTCTCTAGAATAGATGTCCTGAACACACATTCTTAACCCTCGCAACAGAACCACGTTCGAACAACACCGAATAATGGCGTAACAATTGCGGTGGAGAATGAATGGATGTTAAAGAACTTACCACAGGGCACAATATGTTAATACACTACGAGGAGATCTCGTACCAGTTGAAGAACGTGAGTGTCAAGGTGTAGGTCAATCACAAATAAATGGACTACAATGCAGGCGAATGTGGGGGGGGGGGGGGGAGGAGGTGGGGGCTACCATAGACCATGCTATCTCCTAACTGTCTTATAATGCATGCATCATGAACAAATGGAAGATCTTATTGTGCTAACGAAAGAGCATCGTTGGAGGCGAGTTTCTGACTGAACACTTCATGAGGTTGTGGACAGAGAAATACCATCAATGGTGACAACAAAATCTGGTCCAACACTTCGTGAGGTTGTGGACACAGCAAATATCATCAATGGTGACAAAGTTTCTGATCCAAGACTTCGTGAGGTTGTGGACACAGCAATACCATCAATGGTGACAAAGTTTCTTGTCCAACCCAAAAAACAACACAAGTGACGCGTTACAGGTAGAACATGTCGCGAGATTACCGGACACAAAAAAAACCATCCTTGAAAGCGAGTTTCTGGTTGAACGCTCTGTGAGGTTGTCGGACAGAGGAAGACCATCTTTGATGGCGAGTTTCTGGTTAAACGCTCTGTGAGGTTGTCGGACAGAGGAAGACCATCTTTGATGGCGAGTTTCTGGTTAAACGCTCTGTGAGGTTGTCGGACACAGGAAGACCATCTTTGATGGCGAGTTTCTGGTTGAACGCTCTGTGAGGTTGTCGGACGCAGGAAGACCATCTTTGATGGCGAGTTTATGTTTGAATGCTCTGTGAAGCTGCCGAGCTCAGGAAAACCATCCTATATGGCGAGTTTCTGGCTGAACACTGTGAAGCTGTCGAACACAGGAAAAACATCCTTAATGGCGAGTTTCTGGCTGAACACTGTGAAGCTGCCGAACTCAGGAAAACCATTCTTTATGGCGAGTTTCTGGCTGAACACTGTGAAGCTGTCGAACACAGGAAAAACATCCTTAATGGCGAGTTTCTGGCTGAACAATGTGAAGCTGTCGAACACAGGAAAACCATCCTTAATGGCGAGTTTCTGGTTGAAAATTATGTGAGGGTACAGGATATAGAAACCAACGTATTTATATGAAACATGTATGATAACACTGAAACTGTTGAAAATATATTGCTGTAAATTTGTGTTGAATATATCACTTGTCAATTTTTCTCTTTGTACGCTTATATTTAGGCTTATCAAACAAAAGCATTGATCCAGTCCACCCAGGATGTTGCTCTTAGCAATGTCTTCTAAGTTATATTATGCACGAGCGTAACTCATCTGATACAATTTCATGTCTTACTCTTGTTCCTTGCACCAGGTACGTTGGTGAGGGCATGGAGGAGGGAGAATTCTCAGAGGCACGGGAGGATCTAGCAGCACTAGAGAAGGACTACGAGGAAGTCGGTCTAGACTCTGTTGAAGGAGAAGGCGAAGAGGGTGGTGAGGAATAAGAAAATTGATGCAATAGATGAATTCAATGTCATCACTAAAATGTTTTTTTTTTACAATTGAGCATATGTGACCATCTAGAAAAGAAATATTAACATCTTTTATCAGAAACCCGATGTTTGGAGCATCTGTTATTTTTGCAAATAGCTTATAGTGGCAGATTTTTGGTTACGTGACTAAACATAAATCTTTCAGGAGAACATGATCAGGTCGTTCACGTCATTCATAGTTTTGGCGTTTATATATGCAGACAAGTATTGAATCCGTTCCGCTAATTATAAATATGTCGTCTATGCGGACTGATAGTATATTTGAAAACAACCCGAAATAAAACATTTATTATGACTTTCTAAAAAGGGGAAAAGTGATCACCCCAAGATCCTTGAAGAAATGAAAACTGGTTATATGTAAATTAAGGACATATAAATAAACACAGAATTTGCAGTCGAGTTTTCTAACCCATTGCACACAACTCACACCTGGCTTCCCATTTGATAATTTATGTTAATCACTTTACGAGTAATATATAAAAAAATATTACAATGCGTAGGCAGCTTTTTTTCTTGCGCTGATAGTGAGTATGTTAACATCCACAATGCTTGTTACTATAATAGATATTTCATCTTGAAAATCAATAGAAGTAGTATGGTCATGTAAAGATTGTAAATTCCTTATTGCGGCAAATCCATGTTTCGGTTGCCTGTTGAAACGCACATGTTGGAGTTTAAATGGATGTGCATAACTTATCTCCTTAATAAGAAGGAAAATATTTTCTACATCAATGAATTCACTCATTCGATCACCATCCATACAATATATATGTTGCCATGCAGATAAGCGACCACGTATGGGCAATAAGAGATAATTATACTTGTCCAAGAGGTATATAATGTATATTCAAGAAAGTGCTGATATCTTCAATGTTAGCACTCAATCCATCATGATATGCAACGGGGAACCATCAGCATCGGTTGATTCAAACACAACGGAATAACTAGTGAGCACATACTGTCACTGTGTTTGTGGAGTTGAGCAACTGATGATTTGAGATGGCTGTTGTAAAATAAATATTTGAAGACGAAAGTAAGTCAATTTAGATTATGTGAGGAATAAATGAGACAGAAAAATAACGAATGTAATCAAATAAATACCATCGCAACATGTCCATTATCAAATGGCTTTGCTATGTTTTACCTGCATGTATTTGATTTATGTTTCATTTTCTTTCTTTGCACTTTTCTTTGTTCAGTTCTGATTTTGTGCAATTTATTTCAAAATTCTTTGCAACATTTTTAACAGCTCTGAGATTGTGGGCGTTTGTTGAATATTTATTCAGATGTCAGTTTTTGAAGATGTGGACACGTTAATAAATTTGAACAGCATACGTGATACTTCAAGCGGCACATAGGCATATGTTCAATGAGTTTCTGTAGCGCTTTTTCTTTTGGTTTTTACTCAACCCTCACCCCCCCCCCCACCCCAACCCAACCCCACCACAATAAGTGTCTGGTTATTCTGAGCTCGCCGTATAGTAACAGCTGCTTGAAGATGCGCTCATCGGGCAAGTGAACAACATATCCCGTCCATCATATCTGGGCTGTTTGCAGAATCGTTTTGATGCTCAACATGTTAGCCTTACTAAGAATCCCACAGTTAAGCTCGTTGTCCTGCCGCCCGATCCTGGCCAGCCGACGCAAACAGCTCAAATAACAACGTGCCTTCTATATACTACCCATGTTAGATATTTTATATTAGTTACCCATCGCAAGCAATGAAGGCCACATGAACAGAAGGTTTTGTCTTGATGATGTAACTTGCGCTGTATTTGGATTACAGTGAGGAAGGAACTGCGCTTGTAATCGACCTCACTCTCTGGTTCTGAGCTAGCAGTAGCAAGACATTAGTCAAGACATTAGTCAAGATATTAGTCAAGAGATTAGTCAAGGCATTAGTCTAGAGATTAGTCAAGACATTAATCAAGAGATTAGTCAAGAGATTAGTCAAGATATTAGTCAAGACATTAGTCAAAACATTAGTCAAAAGATTAGTCAAGAGATTAGTCAAGATATTAGTCAAGGCATTGATCAAGACATTAGTCAAGAGATTAGTCAATACATTAGTCAAGAGATTAGTCAAGATATAAGCCAAGAGATTAGTCAAGAGATTAGTCAAGAGATTAATCAAGACATTAGTCAAGAGATTAGTCCAGAGATTAATCAAGACGTTAATCAAGAGATTAGTCAAGAGATTTGTCAAGATATTAGTCAAACATTAGTCAAAAGATTAGTCAAGAGATTAGTCAAGATATTAGTCAAGAGATTAGTCAAGACATTAGTCAAGACATTAGTCAAGAGATTAGTCAAGACATTAGTCAAGAGATTAGTCAAGACATTAGTCAAGGTATTAGTCCAGAGATTAATCAAGACATTAATCAAGATATTAGTCAAGAGATTAGTCAAGATATTGGTCAAAACATTAGTCAAAAGATTAGTCAAGAGATTAGTCAAGGCATTAGTGAAGATATTAGTCAAGAGATTAGTCAAGATTAGTCACGACATTAGTCAAGAGATTAGTCAAGACATTAGTCAAGAGATTAGTCAAGAGATTATTCAATAGAGTAGTCAAGGCATAGTCAAAAGATTAGTCAAGACATTTGTCAAGGGATTAGTCAAGAGATTGGTCAAGACATTAGTCGAGAGATTAGTCAAGACATTAGTCAAGAGATTAGTCAAGATATTAGTCAAGAGATTAGTCAAGATATTAGTCAAGACATTAGTCAATAAATTAGTCAAGACATTAGTCAAGACCACTAGAGGCAACTCATGATGCAGGCACTCTTGTCCAACCTCTCGTGAGACCAGCGGTAACTTTAAAACTTGTGGGATTTGATAGTCCACCGTTTCTGTTCATCACTTTGGGAGGCGAGTGCCTGACCTCTCGACCACAGCGACACACAGAAGACTCAGCAGAGTCCGAAGACAACCAGTGTGACATTCCAGTCGTGTAGTTTCGTCACAAAGTGACCAGCGAACGAATGGGATGGTCATGCCCCTATGAAGTCACCCCCGCCTATTCATGCTTGCGCTGCAGGGAACTAGGCTGATGGATCTGGGGGGGTTGTCATTGGTCAGCTCTTTTCTGATCAGACAGCCAGTACTGATCAGGGACGATGGTTTCACTAGTTTCGACTCAGTCTGCCTCTACCCCACGTTGTTTACCTTGAAATTTTCTGCCCATTGAGATGTGTGTTATTGAGGATGCTATGATTTTCAAGAGCTTTCCAGGAGCAGGCTAGAATCGAACCTCATATTTTCTAGTGTTGGATCGTGCGACCAATATTACTGCATACCTCGGAAAACTCATTCACTGTGTTTTCATATCTTGTTCTGGGCAGGTGTTAGAGTCGTAGTCGTCGGCGAACAGGAGATCAAAGATCGTGGTCTCATTTACCTTACTTCAATATTTTTGGACTGAACAGTCAACCTTGCGTCCTGTACCTGTTATGCATGCCATAACAATGATACATTATACGAGGAGATACACACCGTATTCTGATGAGTTCCAAATTCCCATGGCGACTTTAATGCCAGAATAGGGAGTGACCATCAGTCCTAGGAAGATGCACTTGGGGTACATGACAAGGTCAGATGAAACAACAATAGGCTTTAACTATTGAGCAGTTCTAAAAACCAACTAAAAAACATGTCGTATTATAAATACAAGCGTGCACCGAAAAACATAGTTTTAAATATTTATTTGTTTAAAAAATTGTTTATTGAATTTATCGCTCCAAAAAGCGAGATTGTCTTAAAATGAAATTATTACAACGCCTCAGTGCGCAATCAATCCAGCGCCATCTGCGACCTTGAAGCCTCGCTCTACTGACTGTTGCCCATTTCTGGTTAATAAATTCGTATTAGTGACCTTATCGTACCATTTCAACCACTCAAACGGGGGCAGACAATCGTTAATGAACGTATGTACATTCTTAGTCAGGATCTTGGTAGTTCACCATGTCTCAAAGTCATGCAATATCACGGATTTCTCATTAGAGTTGAAAATCTTCAACTTGGAATTTAGTATTAGAACCAATCATCCATAAACGCTATAAAGGCCTTAGCGGAATGAAAACTTCCCTTCGCTTATTGATTTCCTAGATCGAAATCCATTTCTGCACCAACTAGCTTGACGATATTGTTCTCCGGGTATTGCTCCCAGCTCTTGTATAATATTTAATAGAGGACACAACTAAGAGGCAAGAAACTGATACTTCCTGATCAGAATAGATCGCCGATTGGTTTAAAACGAAGCATATGGACATCACTGCAACTGATCCCTTTACAGAAAACATATATCGAAACTTTTGAAGCGTCCATTCAATATCTACATGATACGGTCGGTAATGCCAAGCACAATTATCTTCAGTTAAATTTCACGACATGCGTGGAAGGTTACAGTGATTATTATCTATTCAACACGGGTACTACTCGGACGTTTATCTTTATTGCTGAACTCAGAATTAATATTAGTCTTATTGCGAACTATAACTTAATCATTCTGATGGACTTAACAGCTGGCGTTATTTCCCCCTGTTCCACTTTCTCTAATCTAAATTCTGCTATTCAAATCAAGCGAAACAAATTCCTCAATCCAGACAATCAAATATTGTTTCTTCTTCTTCTTCATCTCGTTCAATTAAAAATGACGCCCGAACGTTAAGTTCCTTCTCTGGATAAAGGTTGCTGTAGTTGAGAGTTTTCTTCAAGGCTTCCAGGCAGCTTAATGAAGTGTATGAATACACAATTGCGTAAAAAATAGTTCTTTTCTGGATAACAAGAAATCGTTGATGCCGCCTGACGGGTCGGAGGCCGGAATCCAAAAACTGCTTGTACATACACTTTGGTGACGGAGCCCATTGTAGCCTCTGTAAGGGGCTAAAAGAACACGAAGGTAACCCATTTCTTCCTTGTCATCTAAAAGAAGGAAAAGGTAACCCATTTCTTCCTTGTCATCTAAGAGAACAATAAGGTAACCCATCTCTTCCTTGTCATCTAAAAGAACATTAAGGTAACCCATCTCTTCCTTGTCATCTAAAAGAACATTAAGGTAACCCATCTCTTCCTTGTCATCTAAAAGAACATTAAGGTAACCCATCTCTTCCTTGTCATCTAAAAGAAGGAAAAGGTAACCCCTTTCTTCCTTGTCATCTAAGAGAACAATAAGGTAACCCATCTCTTCCTTGTCATCTAAAAGAACATTAAGGTAACCCATCTCTTCCTTGTCATCTAAAAGAACATTAAGGTAACCCATCTCTTCCTTGTCATCTAAAAGAAGGAAAAGGTAACCCATTTCTTCCTTGTCATCTAAGAGAACATTAAGGTAACCCATTTCTTCCTTGTCAACTAAAAGAACATTAAGGTAACCCATCTCTTCCTTGTGACCTAAAAGCACTTAAAGGGAACCCAACAGGCTACAGGCACCATCAGCATCCACACTTTGCGCCATCTGCTGAGAGAGACTGAGCACCTCTGGGTATGCCCGGAGTGCAGGGAAGTCGACTCCTAGAACAGAACAGAACTATAAGTGGCCATTCAGTCTGTGTTGTTCTTTGCTCATACGGAGCAGGGTCACTTGCTCCACTCAAACAAGGCAGTGATAGTTGTCTCTTGTTCGGTTAACTTTCCTTCTGGCTTGGACAAGGGTCCTCTTTTCTTGGAAGATGGTTGTTTGTTCTTTTTGTTCTCGTATTGTTGCCTCCCTTGCATCCAATAAAAGACATATGTCTCATAACCTCTCCTGCCAAGTCTAACTTACCTACGCTTTGGCGGACCAAGTTATAATTAACCAAGCCAAAGAATGGGCCTATTTCTCTGCTTAGCCGGCTGGGCTCGAGCAGTACTGTGTTTTTTTGTTTTTTGTTTTTTTGGTTTTGTTTCTGTCCAATCTCAGTTTCCAGTCGGTCCTGCACGGATTGTTCGATGAAAGGCTAATGTGTTTATTTTGGGATCGCGAGTGTTGTGCAGCTCGAGCGAATCTAGCCACCTTGCGGGAATGGGGTGGGGGTGGAGGATGGGTAGGGGAGAGGAGGTCTTCCAGAAGGTATTTTATTTTTACTGCGCGGATACCACAGAGTGGTTGCTGTCCACCACCGTACGTCTTTCCTTCTGACTACTAAACCAGACCAGCGGTGCTGGGAGTTATTGGAATGCGGTAGGAAATCCTTGACGTCTTACAATGCCCGGATGTCGATGATGTTTGAATCCATCTAGCGATGTTGTCTAAGTGATTGACCGACTGGACGGCGCTCAAGCGAGGCAAGTTTTTCCAATACAAGTTTGTATTTTTACTAGAACATCCTTTTTGTTTTTACTACTACAGGAGTGTCATTGTTTAAGGATCTGTCAAAATGTAATAGATTAACAGATCTGTACACATTTTCAGCTCTCTGGGTAATGAAAAAGTTTGTTAAATATAAGAAACAGAAGTTTCACGTGTACAACTACCATTGTCAAGAAATTAAAGCATTTCTGCTTGCCCTTAAATGTATCATCATCGGGCTGTTTTTAGTTTGAGAACCCTGTTTTAGTTGGTGTGCAGGTACACTCAAATGAACTTTCTAGTTATTTATGCGTTAGGCGTTTTATTTTAAACATCGACGCGACTAAATAAACCACTGGATAAGCCACCACATTACAACCCCGCCCTCCTATTCACCCCGTAACATCCGTACACACTATTACAGACAGACAAGGAAACACTACTTGGTTTAATGTGTTGGGACGCAGCACGTAACATTGCTCTAGACAGCAGACAGAAAGAGAGAATCCCGTCGACAGGTGAGAATTAGATTAGATTAGATTAGATTTATCGGAACTCGTTCCGGAAGAAGATAGTCTAAAGATTATCCTTGTCACTGATTCTATTAAATCACCCGCTTGTTTACTCTCTTTTTAAATTTGTCTATCTATCTATCTATCTATCTATCTATCTATCTATCTATCTATCTATCTATCTATCTATCTATCTATCTATCTATCTATCTATCTATCTATCTATCTATCTATCTATCTATCTATCCATCCATCCATCCATCCATCCATCCATCCATCCATCCATCCATCCATCCATCCATCCATCCATCCATCCATCCATCCATCCATCCATCCATCCATCCATCCATCCATCCATCCATCCATCCATCCATCCATCCACCCACCCATCCACCCACCCAAACCCACCCATCCACCCATCCATCCATCTATCCATCTATCCATCTATCCATCTATCTATCTATCTATCTATCTATCTATCTATCTGTCTATCTGTCTATATGTCTGTCTGTCTATCTATCTGTCTGCCTAATAGTCTGTCTGCCTGTCTGTCTGGTTGTCTATATCGCAACTTTGTAACTTGTTCGTTGATGTTTCTCAGCTGAAATTCGTTATCTGTATCTGGTAATTTCATGTTATTTTTCCATTCGTTCATTTTCTAATCCAAGACAATTATAACATATTGACGTCAATGTACTTTCTCTGAGACGTTTTTTTGTTATGTCACATAAACCATTGACACGCCAGTACAATACAACTAGAAAGTGTCAGGACCAGAGGTTTAAGGAAAACATAAATACTAATAGAGATGATTATCCTCTGTAGAGTTTTTAATCAATCAAAAAACCGTCGCCCCTCTCGGTACAAAGACCATTGATAACATCCCGCAAGTTTACTCGGTCCTGGGCTGCTCTTTCTGTCTCTCTCCAAGTGTATTCGTTTAATCATAGTTGTTTCCCGCATTCTACTTCTTCTTCGTTCGTTCTCAGTCTCCCGCTACCAAACCCCGAAAGGGCTTAAGTAGTAGAATGTAGTCCAGAGAACGGAATGCGTTGTGTCGTAGTTTACAGCTTGACTGCGATATTTGCACCTTTCGGCCCAACACATCCGACTTCAGCAAGCATTTTTGAGTACCGGGTTAGCATTCCCTCTTCGATCCCTTCTCCTTAGTCAGTCTGCCCTACTGCAGCCTATTATCCAGGATAACCGCGTGGAGGTGTAGAAGGGTCTTGGCAGCTCTGGTTCGCTGGCCCTGACGCTATCAGTCAGCTATGGGTCGCTGACCACTGCAGCTAATGCGCTTCCCACATTCTATTTTCATTCATTTTTGGGTCTTCCTCTCTTTCTCGTCCCGTGTGGATTCACTTTTAGCCGGTCTGGCTGTGTAGCGTATGTCTTATCCATCCTCATTGTCTTCGCTTAATGTGTGGTTCTAGTGAGTGATGTAGGTTCCTTTCCCATATGTCTTGATTCCTCACCATGTCCTGCTACTTTATGCCCAATATCCTTCGTTGGCATCTGTTGACGAATGACTTTGAGTCTTTGTTGTGTGGCCTTGGTCGTTTTCCATGTCTCCGCTGCATACAGCATCGCTGACTGGACAATGGCGTTGTATAATGTAACTTTGGTGTGAATGTTGGTATCTCTAGATCACCATATGCTGTTTAATGTCTGGAATGCACCTCGTGCCGTTCCAATTCTGACCCCTACATCTGCACCTCATGATGTGTCAATTCTGCTGCTCAATTGGGTAAATGTATCCACTACTTCAAACGTCCTTCCCTCCAGTATGATTTGTTCTGTGCTGATAGTGTTGAGTTTAAGGAGGATGGTTTTCCAAATTTGACATGTTCTTTCATTCTATCGTTTCTCTTGTATTTGAATACAGCTGTGTGACACGAGTACCAGCTAATCTGTGTAGTCTAGGTCCTCCAATTGTGACAGTAGTGTCCATTGAATGCCAGTTCTTTTTTCACTTGATTAAAGTTTTCATTATCTAATCAACAGCCAACAAAATAGGACAGGCTAGAACAGGCATCCTTGTTTCTCCCATGTATGCACCCTACTTTTTAATCGATAGCAATAGCTCTTGCACGTACGGCAAGTAATGGCAACCTACCGTACTGCACACCTGCAAGAAACTTAAAACAACCAAATAGGTTGACGGCTATATGAAGCGAAATTATGTAACGGACCTGCAACTTTTAAACACACACCCGCACGCACGCACGCAAGTATTAACATCATGGTTGGCGGTTCGCCTCCTGGCCTTGTTCCTCTACCTTCACCACTTCTTCTGTGGTGGAGAGTGCTCACCTCCTCGCTCTGGCTGTGGGATTTGACTTTGTTTTTACCTCATATGCTCTCCCATTTTACCTCCTGACATGGTTAATTCGGCTACCACATACTTGAACAAGAGTTTGAACCTGCATACCAGCAATCACCCTTGTAAATGTACAGGTCGACTTAGACTAAGACAGCAGAACAATAATAGTTTAAACAAAAATATTCACTTGATTCTTCCTTGTCACCGTGAAGATTAGCTTACCCCATCTCTTCCTTGTCACCTAGAAGAGAATTAGCTTACCCCATCTCTTCCTTGTCACATAGAAGAGAATTAGCTTACCCCATCTCTTCCTTGTCACCTAGAAGAACATTAGGGAACACCCATCTCTTCCTTGTAACCTAGAATAACATTAGGGAACACCCATCTCTTCCTTGTCACCTAGAAGAACATAAGCTTACCCCATCTCTTCCTTGTCACCTAGAAAAACATTAGGGAACACCCATCTCTTCCTTGTCACCTAGAATAACATTAGGGAACACCCATCTCTTCCTTGTAACCAAGAATAACATTAGGGAACACCCATCTCTTCCTTGTAACCTAGAATAACATTAGGGAACACCCATCTCTTCCTTGTCACCTAGAAGAACATAAGCTTACCCCATCTCTTTCTTGTCACCTAGAAGGACATTAGGGAACACCCATCTCTTCCTTGTCACCTAGAATAACATTAGGGAACACCCATCTCTTCCTTGTCACCTAGAAGAACATAAGCTTACCCCATCTCTTCCTTGTCACCTAGAAAAACATTAGGGAACACCCATCTCTTCCTTGTCACCTAGAATAACATTAGGGAACACCCATCTCTTCCTTGTAACCAAGAATAACATTAGGGAACACCCATCTCTTCCTTGTAACCTAGAATAACATTAGGGAACACCCATCTCTTCCTTGTCACCTAGAAGAACATAAGCTTACCCCATCTCTTTCTTGTCACCTAGAAGGACATTAGGGAACACCCATCTCTTCCTTGTCACCTAGAATAACATTAGGGAACACCCATCTCTTCCTTGTCACCTAGAAGAACATAAGCTTACCCCATCTCTTCCTTGTAACTAAGACGAACATTATAGAACATCCATCTCTTCTTTGTCACCTGGAATAACATTAGATTACCCTATCTCTTCATTTTCACATAGAAGAACATAAGGCAACACCCATCGCTTCCTTGTCACCAAGTAGAACATTATAGTACCCCATCTATTTCTTTTATCCTAGAAAAACATTAGAGTACCCCATCTATTACTTGTATCCTAGAAGAACATTAGAGTACCCCATCTATTCTTTGTATCCTAAAAGGACATTATAGTACCGTGTAATTTTCTTGTAACTTAGAGAAAAATTAGAGTACTCCATCAGCAACCACCCTTGTAAATGTACAGGTCGACTTAGACTAAGACAGCAGAACAACAGTAGTTTAAACAAAAATATTCACTTGATTCTTCCTTGTCACCGTGAAAATTAGCTTACCCCATCTCTTCCTTGTCACCTAGAAGAGAATTAGCTTACCCCATCTCTTCCTTGTCACCTAGAAGAGAATTAGCTTACCCCATCTAGAAAATACCATCTCTTCGCTGTAACCAAGATGAACATTAGGGAACACCCATCTCTTCCTTGTCACCTAGAAGAACATTAGCTTTCTCCATGTCTTCCTTGTCACCTAGAAGAACATTAGCTTTCTCCATGTCTTCCTTGTCACCTAGAAGAACATTACCTTAGAACATCTCTTTCTTGTAACCAAGAAGAACATAAGGCAACACCCATCGCTTCCTTGTCACCAAATAGAACATTAGAGTACCCCATCTAATTCTTTTATCCTAGAAAAACATTAGAGTACCCCATCTATTCTTTGTATCCTAAAAGGACAATATAGTACCGTGTAATTTTCTTGTAACTTTGAAGAAAATTAGAGTACTCCATCATTTTCTAGAAACCTAGAAGAACATTAAAGGACTCCATCATCTTCTTATAACCTTACAGAACATTAGAAGACTCCATCATTTTCTTATAACTTAGAAGAACATTATGGTAACCCATCTCATTCTTGTCACCTACAAGAAGATGAAGGTAACACATCTCTTCCTTGTCACCTAAACGAACATTGACAAAAGGTTTACAAAAGGTGCAGTTTTTTTTCCTCATTTGAAACAAAATCACTGAGCAAGTTTCCCATTTCAGCGGACACAGCAAAACAAAAGACTGTCCATACTGCTGAGCAAAGAGAGTGGTGTTCATCATTTGTGATGGACGAACATCATCACATTTTTTGCATACGTTGGTTTGCGAAGAGTTATTTCGACGAACCATCTCTCTAGATAAGCACAAGTCGCTCTTAATTTGTCTTCCATTGATTCTGTGAGTGTTCATGTCTCTGCATCATAGTACATCGCAGGGAACACAGTGGAATTGAAGAAAGAGGCGTGTTTGTTCTGGTCTTGGCAACCGTCCAGGACTCAGCGCGAGTATCTTCCAACAACATACCCACTAATGTGAGAAAAACATCAAATTTTCTGTTGACTTCACCGACCTTTAACATTCCAATGTGTGCAGTCCACTGCTAATTAATGGAAAACATTAAAACCACAGACGAATGAAGCCCGCGAACAAAAACAGGTCCTGAGAAAGCCACCTTGTTTTTCTTCTTCGCCTTTTGCCCTGAAAAGGATGTTGTGAGATTTTGTGATAACTTACATCAAGGCTGCAATATATCCGCCTTTCGGAACGACACATCCAATTTCAGCTGGCATGTTTGGACACCAGGTTTGCCTTTCAACTACCATCCGTAATGATTAGCCGTCTACACAAGACTGTTTACAGGGCCGCCATTTGCAGGCGGAATAGAGTCTTGGCAGCTGGGGCTCGCTGACTCTGATACAGACAGCCACTAATTATTCACTGGCAATAGTCAGCTAATTCACGTGCTCCATCTTCTGCCCAACAAAAATACCAACCGCAACGATTATCAACGAAACAAACAACAATTTGCTAAAAATATAAATTATGTCCGGGAAAAGATTGTAAGAAAGTCAACTTTGTCAACTCGTTGTTTTTTAATTCTTGGATCTGGCTTGGCTTGGATTCGTTCGTTCTAAATCTCCAGCTACCAAACAGTGAAAGGGCTTAAGTAGCAGAATGCAGTCCAGAGAACGGCATGCGTTGTGTCGTAGTTAACAGCTTGACTGCGATATTTGCACCTTTCGGTCCAACTCATCCGACTTCAGCAAGCATTTTTTGAGTACCGGGTTAGCATTCCCTCTTCGACCCCTTCTTCTTAGCCAGTCTGCCCTGCTGGAGCCTGTTATCCAGGGTCACCGTGGGGAGGTGTAGAAGGGTCTCCGTATCTCTTGTTCGCTGGCCCTGACGCTAGCAGTCATTTATGGGTCGCTGACCACTGCAGCTCATGCGCTGCTCAGCATCTTGATCCATATTCTTGGATCTATCAAACTAAACTTCGGCTGTCGCACTGTAGACATTTTCGTCTGGGAGGAAGTGTTAGGCTTTACTGTACTAGGCCTCAGTGTTATGAGGAAGAGAAGGGAAGAATGACACGTTCCAATCTATAACTCAAAGACGTAAACATAGTCAAATTGCTGACACTGCCGTCAGGGATGAGGTACTGCATGAGTTATGGTTTGAAATATGAGCTTCTAAGATGTAGATAGACCAGTTTATCCATGCTTTCCCAAACAGTAAATTATGTGAACATTTCCACCTGAGTGTACTGTGACATGTCGGTACCATAGACAGAACATTCTACTCTCAGGGCAAAAAGCATTCGTCCTTACATCCCAGGCTCTCTACGTGTGTACACTTTGTTTATTTAATGTGACTCATTGTTGTCCAATACCTTTGTCCTCTAGCATGAGCGTCACGGTTTCTATCTTTTCTCACACAACAATAATTGTATCATGACTGCCTGATCAAGAAAAAAATGAATCTTCTTCGTGTAAGTCCATGTTGGTACATTGATTTCAAAACCTGCTTTGTGACGCATATTTTACGTTTTGCATACATTGTTTCAAAGATGAACTGTGAATTACCTTTGTATTTCCATTATGTTGTAAGTTGGGATAAGAAAAAAAAAAGCTTTTTATATAACTCGGATTTTAAAAATAAAAAAAAATAATCCAAAAGAATAAGGGATATAACCAAATACACAACCATCTAATACATTGTAAAAGGTAGAGTTATTTCCTCTGAAACTTCGTCAAGGTCAAGCCTGCTACTTTTGTTGTCATCCGCTTCTTGATCAGTTAACTATTTTCATCTATGTAACATGCAATTTGCAGAAAGTCGATTTTAGTCTTATCTGGCTTTTATAATTTTATTGGCAGGTTCGCAGAACGTCAGTTATCATACTTTCTGTACGTGGAGGAGCGATTGCATCGATATAAAATAACCGTGTCTGTTAAACTGGGCACGGCGGGATTCGAACTCATCCGTTGGGATTGGGAAAACCAGTGAGCTTCACCCATTAGACCACTCTGCATTCTGTCATTTCTGTAAGTTTATGTTTAGCTTGTGTGTTATGTTGATCTTTCTGTCTATTGAAGCTGCCCGGGTTTGTTTTACGAGGGCTGTATGTGGGACAGAGGCGAGAAGATTCCTCCGAGTGCATCGTTTAAGATAGTACAGTCTAACCCATGTAGGTTAATAGACTGCGCGTGGGAGACAGAGACAAGAACAGACCCACTATGACACTGAGTGCATGATGTAATATCGTTGTTGTTTAATGCCCAAAATAAGTAAGTTTACTCTTTTATGCGCCCTGGAAATTCTTTGTGTCGGATTGTAGTAGCTTTCCGCACATCCCGAGCATGCTGATGAAGGTGGTAGTCCAGGCGCTTATGCTATTCTTTGTTTCATCTGCGTGGCGCTCACTACTACGGGATCACATCGATCCACATGTCCTCAGCCAGACTACCTTGAAAACAGCCTGATTCCAGGGAACGGTACATAAAAGAGAGATTGGGGTCTTGGTCAGTGTAGTGTACTTGACGCTGACGAGGCCTTCTGGTCAGTATGTTGTACCTGACTGAACTAGCCTTTCAGTTCCCCATGATGTAAGATGGTACAGTGTAACCCATGTAGGCTAATAGACAGCGTGTGGGAGACAGAGATAAGAACAAGCCCACCGCCTTACTGAGTACATGATGTAAGATGGTACAGTGTAACCCATGTAGGCTAATAGACAGCGTGTGGGAGACAGAGATAAGAACAAGCCCACCGCCTTACTGAGTACATGATGTAAGATCGTACAGTGTAACCCATGTAGGCTAATAGACAGCGTGTGGGAGACAGAGATAAGAACAAGCCCACCGCCTTACTGAGTACATGATGTAAGATAGAGACCACACATGTCAGACAGGACGAACACAAGACATTTCCACGCTGATATCTTCTTGTGATAGGCGATTGGATGAGTGATCAAACACACGTTGTCGCCAAATTGTGTGTGGCAGCCACCAGAGTAGGGCACAGTCACAGCATGTCGTAACAAGTGACCAACTGTGCGTTCTCGCCCTTCTATCACAGAACCATCTCCAACTAATGGGAAAGCAACCCTCCCATTAAATAGAGTCCGAATGCCACCTGATTTTAACACTATCCTGGTCGGGTACTTGAACAAAATAAGACATTCCAAGTTGTAAATCTCATTGAACTTCCAATATCCGGTGATAAGCATTGTCGAATGATAGTAAGTGTGTCGACCGAGGTCCTTGCGTACTCTTTGAGGTGAGCCGAGTACTCCACTGCCTTGGATCGAGGGTCGCAAGGATTAAAGTCATCACTCAGCGTGTGAGCGGTGTGTTTTGGGAATGCTGCTAACCGGACAGGGCACAAACTCCCCGGACAATGTGTTTGTCCATTATTGGCCCATGTATCGTCAGCACACAGGGCAAAGGGCACAAATCTAGTGATGTTCAGCCGTCCCCACTGGACAACAGAAACACAGAACCACCGAAGTACACGTGAAAGGGCCACGTAAGGATTAGTTTTAAGGACACACAGAAAGTACCTTGGCAAGGCTATTTTATCTTTTCCTTCATCGTCAAGTAAACTAAAAGGCATGTTAGTTATTACCTCTTACTGAACTATTAATGTGCATACTAACGTTCAATAAGACATCTCGCGTCTTGGCAAATTATTGTTACAGATCATAACTTAAATATAAAATAATTGAGACTCACGGGATAATTATTACGTGAATCGAACCCACTTGAACTGAACAAAATAAACCCCATAATCGTCGTGGCACCACATTAGACACAAAGATGAGTTTCTTCAAAAATGAAAAGAGAAACATGCAAACGACATTAGGCAGCCTTTGTTTAGACACCAGATGAAGTGCAGAAGACTGAAATGTAGAAGACGTTTATTACATTCAACACATCCCTAATGTTACAATCTATCACACGTATACACAGATGGATCTGTCTCGGTGAGAAATAAAAGGGGAGGCAGTGGAATCTGCATTGAACACTCCGATGACGACATAGAAAATCACTGCATATCAGCAGGAGAGACTTGAACCAATTTCATCGCTGAAGCAAGCGCTGTTCATCCAGCAATTCAGATTCTTAACAGCCAAAACATAAATTCCAAGAAAACAGTCATTCTAACAGAATCCAGGAGTGTACTCCAAGCCATCACAAGACACAAACAAGATAGACTCTCACATGAAATAAAATACAACATAGGATTGCTGTCTCAAAAACCAGATTTAGTCCTACAATGGATTCCGGCCCACTGTGGGATCCCTGGAAATGAGAAAGCAGATGAGCTCGCAAAAGCCGGAAGTGGCGGCAAGCATATTCCCCATCCCCAGAGCTAGAAAGAAGCAAAGACGCTCATCAAACGATCCATGAGAACAGAATGGAGAGAACAGCACAAATAATACAAGCCAGAAAATGACAGCATAGACAAACTTGGCAGACATAGAAAGACAAACATCTTCATACTCAGAACGGGACACTGTAGACTTAAGGCCCACCTCCACAGAATGGGTCTGACAGACACCGCCACGTGCGCCTGTGGAGCACTCATGCAAACACCAGAACATATTCTGCAGGACTGCCCTACCTATGCAGCCAAAAAGAGGCATTCTGGTCTAGGGAAACGCCCATGCTCGAATAGCTGTGGGGGACCGACGAAGACCTGAAACGCACAGTTAATAGTTCAGTAAGAGGTAATAACCAACATGCCTTTTAGTTTACTTGACGAGGAAGGAAAAGATAAAATAGCTTTGCCAAGGTACTTTCTGCGTGTCCTTAAAACTTCGTGAACCTCATCGGACTAGAAGTATAGCATCAGTTGATCGATGAAGAAAAAGTTACAATCTATTTGAACAATAAACTCTTATTGGTTGTTAAAATGTTACAGAAAGATCCCCAGGATACCCTGGCCATAGAACAAGATAAATGTAAACATTCGGCAATAGTTGAGAAAAGAGGAGAACTAGTTTATCAATTCCATTTTGGCTAGAAAATAAAATACTTTGGTCACATCAAGAGACACAACTGTCTCGAGAGAACGGTGATGGAAGGTATGGTGCCAGGCAAAAGAAGAAGGGGTAGACCAAGAACACGATGGCACCAAGATATCCAGGAGTGCCTGGGTATGACTGTGACGGAGGCTAGAGTTTTGGCAAGGGAACGAGTTTCTTTCACACAGACTGTGATGTGAGCGATGTTCTATAAAGGACATGCTACCTGATGATGGGGTATGTTTCTAAAGTTTATTATAATTAATCGGGCAATGAAAAATAAATCCAGACACAGGCTGCAGACAAGTTTCACGTATCGCTGCAGGCTGCAGACAAGTTTCACGTATCGCTGCAGGCTGCAGACAAGTTTCACGTATCGTATAGACAGTTCATTGGGATGGAAACACACACCAACTAAGCAGTTGACCAAAATGGACACACAACAACTAGACATTTCTTTTCGGAATGAAAACATCAACGAGACATTTTATGGGAATGGCCATACCAAAACTAGACATTTTATCAGAATGGACACAATAACTTGACATGTTTTCTGAATGTACACAACAACTAGATATTTTATCGGAATTGAAATATCAATCGGACATTTTTTGGAATGGAAACACCAGCTAGACATTTTATCGGAATGGAAACACCAGCTAGACATTTTCTCGGAATGGACACACATCAATTAGACAGCTTATCTGAATCGACACATACTGAATAGACAGTTCATTAGAATGGAAACATACTGACTAGACAGTTCCTTAGAATGGACATATCCAAACTAGACAGTTCGTTAGAATGGACACATCCCAACTAGACAGTTCCTTAGAATGGACATATCCAAACTAGACAGTTCGTTAGAATGGACATATCCAAACCAGACAGTTCGTTAGAATGGACACATCCCAACTAGACAGTTCCTTAGAATGGACATATCCAAACTAGACAGTTCGTTAGAATGGACACATCCCAAATAGACAGTTCCTTAGAATGGACACATGCCAACTAGACAGTTAATTAGAATGGACACATACCAACTAGACAGTTCCTTAGAATGGACATATCCAAACTAGACAGTTCATTAGAATGGACACATCCCAACTAGACAGTTCCTTAGAATGGACATATCCAAACTAGACAGTTCGTTAGAATGGACACATCCCAACTAGACAGTTCCTTAGAATGGACACATACCAACTAGACAGTTAATTAGAATGGGCCCTTCCTAACTAGACAGTTCGTTAGAATGGACACATGAAACTAGACAGTTCCTTAGAATGGACACATACCAACTAGACAGTTAATTAGAATGGGCCCTTCCAAACTAGACAGTTCAATAGAATTAATGCATTCAGACAACCCAGTTCATTAGAATTAACACGTACCAACTAGACAGTACACTAGAATGGACACATACTGACTAGACATTGTATCGGTAAGGGCACACACCAGCTAGACAATCCTCTGAGAGGACCTATGTCAGCCAGACAGCGTTTGTAAGTGCGACCCAGTCCCCATTAGGCTACAAGTGCAAGTTCTTCTGGGTACTTAAGTTGCACAAGCTTGTGGCTGGACGGAAAGCCTCGCTGTCGAACACAAAGAGTCAGAATGAATCTGTGTCATATTGATTCAATAATTATATTTAAGATCGTATTTCTCCAATTTTTCTGTTCTATTTTCTCAGTCTCGTTCGTTTCTCCTGCCCTTTTTTAAATAAATACTACCCATCTCACATTTGGTTTTAAAATGGTTTATGTATCTCTGGATTATGGTAGAAATCAATTACTTCATTATAAGTACGAGGGGCGTTAAAGTCAAAGCAGGACTTCTTTTGTTGTAAAGAAAAAATATAAATGTTTTCAACTACCCTCCTGCTGATCTTCTGCAACGTTAGTGCACTTATCTCATCGTTTAAGTAATGCTGGAACAGATTCAGCGTAGAAAGATTTGTCAGACGTTCTGAAACAATCCCGAAAGTCTGTTTCACATCGTTATCAGTGCTGAAATGCTGACCTTCCTCGAATTCTTTTTGGGATCCAAACAGGCGGTAATCGCTTTAAGCGAGATCTAGGCTGTAGGGTGGATGTGGCAATACGTCCCAGCTGAGTCGCTGCAGATGGAAGATAGTGCGGTGGGCCATATGAGGTCGAGCGCTATCTTGCTGGAGAAGGACGTCCAATGTGAGGACGTATTTCTGCAGACCATTATGTACATCACACAAAGTGCGTATTTACTGTTTAATGTTGATAGTGGCACCACGGGGTAGAAAATCAACATGAATGATGCCAAGTTTGTCACAGAAAATACTCGTCATCACTTTACCTGCAGACGCAATTGTCCTACATTTTTTGTGTGGTGGTATTCCGTATGCTTCCACTGCTTGGACGCTCATTTCGATTCAGGAGTATAATGATGCAGCCAGGTATCGTCACATGTAATGAAGCGATCCAAAAAGCCATGCCTTTCCATGTCAAAGCATTTAATCAATTTAGTGCAGGCTTGAACTCTTCTCTGCCGGTCAAACGCGGAAAGTTGTTTTGGAAGCCAACATGCACTAACCTTCCGAAAATGCATATGTTCATCATGAATAAAAGTGTTTACCGTACCGAGAGAAATACTTGCCTCTTGTGCAATTTCTTGACAGGCTATGCGTCGATTTTCCAGGATAAGGCGTGCTACAATTTGGATATTCACATGAATTACTGAGTTGGGTTGAGAGCCATTGCGGCCCGGATCATCACTGACGGATTTACGGCATTATCCAAAACGTTTACGCCATTCAAATGTCTAACTGCGGCTGAGTGTTTTACCACCGTGTTGTGATTGCAATTTTATGTACATTTCGGCAGGTTACACGCCTTCTTTCATAAGAAACTTCATCACAACACGCTGTGTCATGCAACCACTAACAGTGTTATCCTCCATTTGTATTTATCTGTCCCGTGACTGGCCCATACCAAGTTGGCCACTTAGCAGTAACAGGCCACAAGTGCCCATAACTAATGGTAGTAGCCCCATCACATTATAACCCATGCAGGTAGAACTATAACAAAAGTCCCGGTTTGATTTGAACACCTCTCGTAAATCTGTCTATTTAATACGCACATTATCTGTAAATTCCGGGTGTATACATGCCATGTCTGCCCTTTGTCTGTGTATATTTATTTTATGTCCGTTTGCTGTCTTTCCTTTGTTTGTATATGTAGTTTCTTTCCTTTCGTTGTCTACCCTTTGTCTGTATGCTGTTTCTGCACGTATCTCATTTAGATCAAATGTAATCTCCTAAATATTACGGATACTTTCAATTTACAAAAGTAATACTTTTCTTCCTTATAGACACTCTGCACAGGGGTCCAAAACAGGAAGAATACTAATGCTGTGACCTGCTAGGCATGCTTTATCCCACGAATTAGGAGAATTTGGAAATATCGTCGACTACGACATCAGCAGAAACTAAAAACCAACTGAAAAGGCTACTAGAAGAATTTGCGTCCCATTGTAAAACAAATGTGACTATGTCAGGTAAAAGTGTGATAATTTGTCATATAGAAAATTTTGACTGTTGAAACCGTCTCATTGACTGACAATGTTATTGGCTGGCGGACATTAATAAGCGATTGATTCTTCTTCTTCTTCTTTTTCTGTTTTTTCTTCATGTACTTTGTTCTCCATGCCCCTGTACCAAGCCCTGAAAAGGGACTTACAAGCAGCAGGATGTTGTCTGGAGAACGAAATTCGTTGTGTCGCAGTTTACCGCTGGACTGCGGTATTTGTATCTTTCGGTCTAACATATTCGACGTCTGCAGGCATTTTTGAGTACCTGGTTAGACTTCCGTCTTCGATCCCTTCTACTTAGCCAGTCTGCTTTGTTGCAGCCCGTTATCCAGGATGAGCCGTGGAGGTGCTGCTGAGTTTTGGCAGCTCTTGTTCGCTGGCCCTGACGCTAGCAGTCAGCTATGGGTCGCTGACCCCTGCAGCTCAAGCACTGCTCAGTATCTTGATACCAAGTATCTTGTTGATTGGCAATGAGATAATGACGAACCTGAAATATTACATGATAGATCTGGTTAATGAGTTAATGATTCCGTAGGAGATGTGATTAATGTCAAATCAGCTGTTAGTCACGTCAGGTGAAACATATTGATCAGACTATGTTAGTAAGGTCAGGTGAAACATACTAATCAGACTATTTTAGTCAGGTCAGGTGAAACATACTGATCAGACTATGTTAGTCAGGTCATGTGAAACATATTGATCAGACTATGTTAGTAAGTGCATGGGAAACATACTAATCAGACTATTTTAGTCAGGTCAAGTGAAACATACTGATCAGACTATGTTAGTCAGGTCATGTGAAACATACTGATCAGACTATGTTAGTAAGTTCATGTGAAACATACTAATCAGACTATTTTAGTCAGGTCAGGTGAAACATACTGATCAGACTATGTTAGTCAGGTAATGTGAAACATACTGATCAGACTATGTTAGTTAGGTCAGGTGAAACATACTGATCAGACTATGTTAGTTAGGTCAGATGAAATAAATTTATCATACTATGTTAGTTAGGTCAGGTGAAACATACCGATCAAACTATGTTAGTCACGTCAGGTGAAACAAATTTATCAGACTATGTTAGTCAGGTCAGGTGAAACATACTCATTAGACTATGTTAGTTAGGTCAGGTGAAACATACTCATCAGACTATGTTAGGGTCAGGTAAAAAAGTCTTTATCCGCAACGATCGACTAGTTCTTTATTTGTCGGTGCCATTGGTGAAATTTGTTGCGACGTATATCTGTGGTTCACTCCCTTTATCACAATTTTGCTGAACTACTTCCGCTATCTTCATCGATTATAGGCAGCCTGGATTAACCAAAGTGCCTTTATCACTATGTGGGTGGCTTTGACTCTCACCTTGTGACAACACTTTGTGAATATTGTAAACATTATTTCTATGTCATTCGTTTCGAACATAGAGATTTGGTCCTGGTCATGCTACTGTCCAACCTAATAGACACGCCCCCGCTGGCTTGCGGGATACCTGGTTAGGCTTCGGGAGTAAACCCTGAGCACAAATCTGCATCTTGTGCTATCTCTAGTCGTCTTGATAATGTCTTGCTACTGGGGAAAGGTAGCTCAGGACGAGAGAATGAGCTTGGAATATTGCGCAAACCTTGCTCACTTTAACGCAAGTCAACTCGCAACTCGCCAATTTCAGCGGACAGAGTAAAATGAATAGATTATCCACACGGTTGGACAAATAGGGCGGTCTTCATCATACGTGCTGTAGTGTTATATACTCATGTTATTATTTGAAACATCGGCGTGTGCTAGAGTGTAATATAGTCATGTAATGATTTGAAACATTGTCGTGTACTGTAGTGTGATATAGTCATGTTATAACTTGATACATGTGCGTGTACTGTAGTGTGAAATAGTCATGTAATGATTTGAAACATGGGCGTGTGCTATAATGTGATATAATCATGTTATGACGATTTGATACATAGGCGTGTAGTGTAGTTGGATATAATCATGTTATAAACCTCCCCATAACCTGACGTTAAGAGATGCAAGCAAGACAAAAATCGGAAAGAAGGAGAAAGGAGAGAAAGAATAATTTGTTGTATGGCACGTGTTAGTTGGCTTCCACCATTGTCGTTGATCAAGAATAATTTGTTGTATGGCACGTGTTAGTTGGCTTCCACCATTGTCGTTGATCAAGAATAATTTGTTGTATGGCACGTGTTAGTTGGCTTCCACCATTGTCGTTGATCAAGAATACTTTGTTGTATGGCACGTGTTAGTTGGCTTCCACCATTGTCGTTGATCAAGAATACTTTGTTGTATGGCACGTGTTAGTTGGCTTCCACCATTGTCGTTGATCAAGAATACTTTGTTGTATGGCACGTGTTAGTTGGCTTCCACCATTGTCGTTGATCAAGAATACTTTGTTGTATGGCACGTGTTAGTTGGCTTCCACCATTGTCGTTGATCAAGAATACTTTGTTGTATGGCACGTGTTAGTTGGCTTCCACCATTGTCGTTGATCAAGAATACTTTGTTGTATGGCACGTGTTAGTTGGCTTCCACCATTGTCGTTGATCGGCGTTGGGAACTTAATTTTGTCTTCATACGCCAAGTGCGTTTCGAAGGTCATTTTGAGCTCGTGTCGTTCTACAATCTCTGCGATGTCATCTATCCATCTCCCTGGTGGCTACCTTGTTACACTGTATCCGGATCTACAAGCATTGCAAGCCATCTGTGGAAGTTTATGAGGGTGCACTCTCATGCGATGATCAAACCGGCGTATTTGTGCCCGGAAATATGCTTTGCAAAACACGTAGAGCAGCCTATGGTTGGAATGTCTTATTTTCCAAGTCTGCCTTTCCTGGAAACAACGATAACCTTTCTCAAACACTTCATTTCAAACTTTGAAATTCTGCTCTCATGTGCTTTGTATAGGGACCATGTATGGCAGTGGTATCTTACAGTCGATAAAAATATACGGTTTATCAGCTCTTGCTTTGTTGCCAAACAATGCTCTGCTACGTAAGCTGATAAGTCAGAGGTTATGCTTTACGATACCATGTCTCGATTTCCCTGTCGAACCTATAATCTGCCAAAAAAATACTTCCTATGTATATGAACTCATGGGCCTGTTGAGTTTCAGTATCATTGACATAGTGATAGGCTCATCATCATCTAGTTGGCCTGTTATAAAACTGGTAGTAAGGTTGTCTGAGCATGTCTCTCCCTTTGACCCTATCTTCTGGATAGTCACTCCTATGGTTGGCTGTAAGGTTGTCTGATTATATCTCTCCAGTGGATCTTATCCTCTGCAGCTCACTTCCCTTCAGCATGTGTTCGTTCTTTAATGACTCCGCTTGTCTGAGATGCAAAGGTAAGTTGTTTGTCGCCCCACCCCTCGCACACATTTCTCGTTTCCCCTGGATCTTGCCCTCCTTTATCTTCTGTAGACGACTTTCCTGTTTCATATTGTGTCCCATCCAAGTCGATGATCTACATTTCTGTATCATTTTCAATATTTGTTTTTGTGCGCCTACATCAATGAAGATTGTTGTATCATCAATGACGATCGTTGGATCATCAATGACGATCGTTGGATCATTAATGACGATCGTTGGATCATCAATGACGATCGTTGGATCATCAATGACGATCGTTGGATCATCAATGACGATCTTTGGATCATCAATGACGATCGTTGGATCATCTGTCTAACTCACTCGTTGCATTCTTCGATAGCATCACATTTAAACCGCTTCCAATATTTTGCATTCTGATTTATTTCCGTTCACGTTTGAACCACATGCAGTGCAATTAGCCATACATAATACAGTATTATTTATTTCCGTCCACGTGTGAACTACATGCAGTGCAATTAGCCATACATAATACAGTATTATTTATTTCCGTCCACGTGTGAACTACATGCAGTGCAATTAGCCATACATAATACAGTATTATTTTCCTCGGTTCTACCCCGATATTCTTGGAGACTAGCAATTTTTAGTTTTCTCTGAAGGCATTTTTTGGCCCAGGCAAACCCTTGTCCTTATTTCCATCTCATTGTTTGACGAGCTATAGCTCAATCATATGTAATGATTTATTTATTATTTGCGTTGGTATGGTGGCATCCTGAGAAAACGGAATTCATTGTAGAAACAGAACACATTAGTAGAACGACGATTACGCCTACGGAAACTCGATAGTGCAAAAAATAATAATAATAATCCAGGTCAACGCTTCATTCGATGATAGCCACAGTTAGAAGACACAAGGGAATTCTTTGAGTGTCTTTCAGCCGTTAGAAAAAGGACAATGAGATGGATTATCTGATATATGTGGGTTTAATCAGTGACAATTATCATTACTAGCTCTTAGAAAGTTTACGGGACACCTCTTTGGAGCTGAACTTATTAAATATAGGTGTTGATCATGGTCTAAAATAACACACACTATCTTCTATTCACGGAATAGTAATATCACACTGGTACTGACAGGCAAGCCAGATATAACACCACACATTGATTACGTATTGACAAAACAACCGCAAATAAGACATATAACAGGCTTTGGATTAGTCCTCAAAGTCTGTATAGAAACTGATTATCAATCAATGGCTATGATACAAACAACATAACATAGGACGCCTAAGAATCGGAAGAGGAATAGAAGAAATAGGTTACCAAACAATTTTTAGGACACTAATAAGCGAAATTGAAGACAAACAGTGAATGAACCATCTTTATAGCAGCCATGACATATACGCTATATACAAAATATGGAACTAAAAACGCAAGACAAGTCAAAGTAACAACAACAACAAAAACAGTTTAGTGGAATGCTGAAGTTAGGGAGTAGACTAAGCAGAAATTCTACAAAACATGACTAACGTCCAAGACGCACGATTATACGATTAATTATCATAAGGAAAGACCGAAATAATCGTACCAGTAATCAAAATAACAACAGATGAAGGACAGAAACAATATATAGATTAACTATAATCCGTATGCAAATATAGTTACATTTCTACAAATGTATCAAAGCACTGAAGCAATGAGACGACATCTTCAATCATAATTATATCAATATTGACAAAACATGAATCCATAATATAATTGACATGCAAGACAACAAAGATTACTTCCAATAATTTTTCAAACAAGCATCCAGGGACAATCAATATTTTCCTCAGGAAATAAAAGCATCTATAACTTGAGATATTGATTGAAGAAATAGAAAGGGTTAAAAGAACAGCTATAGTAACATAATTTTATACTGGTTTAGAAGACTCTGCAGAGTCTATATACAACCAGTCACCAGGCATGGGCGTCATAACAACTGAAGCAATTCAAGTTTGTGGTAGTACGTGGGTAAAGTGGCAAAAGACAGTGCTCCCCCCCCCCACCCCCCTAGTGCATTGGTACACTGGATAGTTATCCAGGTTCCTCAACCTTCCAGAGTCCATGCGCTGAATTTATAAACAACATATTCCGTTTTAATTCAGTTATGAAATAATTGACAATAAAAATAAAGTTGTCAGTAAAAAGAGCTTTCGAGATGTACCAAACAAAAATAATATTACACTGTAGGAACACTGTAGGAACACTGTAAGAACACTGTAGGAACACTGTAGGAACACTGTAGGAACACTGTAAGAACACTGTAGGAACACTGTAGGAACACTGTAGGAACACTGTAAGAACACTGTAAGAACACTGTAGGAACACTGTAGAAACACTGTAGGAACACTGTAGGAACACTGTAGGAACACTGTAAGAACACTGTAAGAACACTGTAAGAACACTGTAGGAACACTGTAAGAACACTGTAGGAACACTGTAGGAACACTGTAGGAACACTGTAAGAACACTGTAGGAACACTGTAGGAACACTGTAGGAACACTGTAAGAACACTGTAGGAACACTGTAGGAACACTGTAGGAACACTGTAGGAACACTGTAGGAACACTGTAGGAACACTGTAGGAACACTGTAAGAACACTGTAGGAACACTGTAGGAACACTGTAGGAACACTGTAGGAACCTACCTGAAGGATTGGCGGAAGAGTGAGAACAATATTGGAAAGATCTGGAGACCATAGGCCTGAAATAAAATGTAAAAAAGAAATGCATTGTTAAAATAAAATGACAAAACAGACAGAAATACCGAAATTATAAGGATACAATCATAAAATACTGATCTACAATACTGATCTACAATACTGATCTACAATACTGATCTACAATACTGATCTACATTGGGGAATTAATCATGAACAAGTAAATGCAAAACAAGGAATGCATTGTTACTTTGATAAGGAAAACGGATAATTGATGTCATTGTGTAAATTGTTGAGTTTATTATCAATAAAATATGACTATTGTCAATTATTTCAGTTGTTACATTAGAGTACACCAGTTAAAATCAAAATAACGAAATTTGTAACATTTAGGACATTGACAATTCATGTTGTTTAAAACACAATAAAAATGTTAGTCGTTAAGTGAAACATGTACTAAATAAATTATGTAGTTGTAGATTTATCAGAAAATACTTAATAATAACATCGACAATGTCATAACTTTATAAAGTACATTTTCAGGGCTCACATAAGAGTAGCCTTCTCATTGTCGGCATTCGAAACAACAACAACAACAACAACAACCTGGTCTTGATGATGAGGCAATTCCACAACAGATGTACACGAACCGGTAATGATAGGAGGAGCGTCGCTAGTGCGTGATTCACATCACAGAGTCGGGGAACTGAGATACGAGTTCTTCCAGGCACAAAATGCTGACCAAGGCCACAATCTTTTTTCCAAGTAGCGTTCCGTAGAAACAGTATGTTTCTAAGATAGTCTGGCTGACAAGAAGTAAATCGATGTGATCCCCGTAGTGATGAGCGTCACACAGATGAAACAGAGTACATTACAACAACCTGAATGACCCAGGTCTACCTTCATTAGCATGCTAGGGGTGTTATTATAGCTTCCATAGCCCGCCACTTAATGTCATTACGACGGAACACAAAAGAGTATACTCACTGTGGACATTCAACAACAATAAGAACAACACCATCATTGAATGAGGACTATGTCAAGAATTCTAGTACAGTGTATTACTGGATATGTAGTGGGACGACGTTCTGTGAGAATCATGTCAACTTTTCAAGCTTACGCTGAGTGCACGTTGGAGCCAGAGGAGAGAGAACTGAGATTCAGACAGGGTATTTATCAAAGAACGTATTCAAATGTCAATTGCAGAATGACGAATGTGCAAAACGTGAAAGGCTATCCCATTCACCATCCCAATTTTGTCCTCAATACTTTTTGTGCCGTCTATTGTTAAACAAATAATCGCCCTTTGATGCATGAAGATTTCACGATTCGAAACACATCAATCTTAATGTAGATCATAAAAATGGAGAAAAACAAAAGTGGACGTATACATTTTTTATTAATGAAACATCTTCGCTGAAAGCAGGAGTATTGACATAAAATGTTTGATTTCTGTCAATCGAATTTTTGTCGCTAGGGGTTTTATATTTCGTAGAGAGAAAAAAACTATCGGGTCAACAGAGCATGGAAACTTCTTAAGAGATGGTTAGTGAATTTGTCTCTTTTTTTTAAAGAGTATCTCAAAGTGTATGGAAATGTGTTTATCGGTAAGCATGTGTGAGAAGTTTTTTAATTTTAATGGGATTACATGTTCTTCGCGCTATTCTGGAAGATAAAAACGATTACAGTACTATTCAAAAAGTGTGGATTCCACTCCAGACGTCTCACACATTGATCTACTGGCATTTACTGTCCGGTATATTCTAGGGTGTCAGCCTGTATGGGGTTTTCTCAATTGAATCAACATCTTTGCTTGTAGAGCAAAAAGATCTAACGGATAGTTTGGAATGTCTTGAATGAGAACAAAATTGCGCAATCCAATTGGGGTGGTCAATCGTACGACACTACCTCAAATCTGCATGGACAATATATGGATTGCCAGCACGGGTTCGTAAACTGAATGAGTTGGTCATCCATTTTCAATATGTTTGACACAGTTTGAACTTGGTGGTAGTGCTCTTCTTCTCTGACTATCTGATGCTATTATTTTATCCCTGTGAGGTTCAAAAAGACGATTGGGCGTTAAAGGTCGTCTCCGCCTCCCCCCCCCCCTCCCTCACAGCTTTTCGAGCACGGTCGCTCCCCCCGGGGAATACTATCTCTCTTTGGTCTGCATAAGTGAAACAGTCCTGCAGAATATGTTCTGATGTTTGCTTTGGTGCTCCGTAATCGCATGTGGTGGTGTCTCTAAGACCCATTCTGTGAAGGTAGACATTGAGTCTGCAATGTCCCGTTCTGAGACTGAAGATTTTTTGTCTGTCCAATTCTGCCAAAGTTGTCTATGTTGTTACTTTTTGGCTTGAATTCTTTCAGCTTGTCTCTCTTTTCAGTCCTAATGAATCATTTGGTGAATATCTATGCTCCGTTATAGATCTGTGGATGGCTTTTGCTGACTCATTTGCATTCTCGTATCCAAGGATCTTACCGTGAGTCGGTATCCTCTGTAGAACAATTTTGTGATCTGTTTACGTTCGTACGCTTCCTCGATCAGTTGTGCCAGGTTAAGAATCTGGCCGAACATGATCTTCCAGGCCTGAAGCCTGCTTTCTTATCTCAGAGGTGAACGAGACGGTTCAGGATCAGGAGTTGTAGTCAGGTCATGATTTAGTATGTCAGTGTGTACTGTGAGAAGCTGTAGTCATGTATGATTTAGTATGTCAGCGTATACCGTGAGAAGCTGTAGTCATGTATGATTTAGTATGTCAGCGTATACTGTGAGAAGATGTAGTCATGTATGATTTAGTATGTCAGCGTGTTTTCCGACGTGCTATAATCATGTAGATTTGTGTTATATAAGTGTATATTATAATGTGCGATAATCATGTAATGATTTAATCATGCGTTTGTACTTTAGCGGGCTATAATTCCGTAACGATTTATTATATGCGTATATACTATGATGATCTAATAATTATGTCATGATTTTGTTATATGTGTGTCTGTGTGGGTGTGTGTGTGTGTGTTTCTGTGTGTGTGTGTGTCTGTGTGTGTATGTGTGTGTATGTGTGTGTATGTGTATGTGTATATGTATATGTGTATGTGTGTATGTGTGTGTATGTGTGTGTGTATGTTTGTTTGTGTGCTTCTGTGTGTGTATGTGTGTATGTATGTGTGTATGTGTGTGTTTGTATGTGTGTGTATGTGTGTGTGTGTGTTTCTGTGTGTGTATGTGTGTGTGTATGTGTGTGTGTATGTGTGTATGTGTGTATGTGTGTGTGTGTATGTGTGTGTATGTGTGTGTGTGTTTATGTGTATGTGTGTGTTTATGTGTGTGTGTGTGTGTGTGTGTGTGTACTGTGACATCGTTTAATCATGTAATGATTTATTATATTCAGCAGTAGACTCTGCTGTAAATGGGAACCTGTCAAAGTGAGATAAATATTCGCAGCACCCATTGACACTCTCAGAAACAAAAGCTATTGAGGATATGAAGGTGCCGTTATACAATGAATCCGATTCTACAAACTATTTTCTATTTCTGTCATTATATCCGTGGGAATAGCCACATACTCTTACAATAATAAGGATACGGACAAGCTGTCCAATGCATTAGACGTGTTTTCTGTCATATGTGTATGTTTAAGTGATTGCAGTCTGAATAATATGTATATAAATATTTATTAAATGATTACTGATTATACATGTTGGTAAAACATTTGATATTCTCATTGTTACATTTTGTCAATTCTCGTAATCATATTCCCATCTCATTAGATAAGAATACCGGCAGAATATAGAAGAAATGCTCGCATCAGGGCAATGCTTTCAACTACTGGTCCTAAGAATTCTCTGCTGAATCGCCAGCTTTCCAAAAATCTGTAGAACTTTTTCTCCCTCACCTGAGTACATTGGATCGATATTCTTGTTAAGTGATCTTCACAGAGAATACAGAAGCGTTTCCCGAGTTCCAGTACAGAGTGGTTCTCGCCTACATTGATAGAATGGAGTGTGTAATGCCAAAGACGTGGTTCATTAAATGTAGATTTGATATCTTTCTAGCGGATCAGAATTGTAATATCTATATAGCATCAACAATCTCAGAAGTGCAGGGATTAGTGAATTGGCTTACGAGCCGAGAGATCGGGGTTCGGTATCCAATATATGCGACATGTGCCCGATTGCAAAACAGCTTCTGTGGTAGACACAGTCTAAAAGAATTGGATACCATCATTGTCTGTGATAGTAAAGGCGCTTGGCGTGATGTTAACTTGACCCTTTATTGTGTCGTTCATCAAGAAAGATACGGGCCTTTTATCGAATTCCCGAAATGCTACGCTGGCGTGTTAGTTTCATAGCGCCAGTGTGGTTGACCCTTCTGGATAACTCACAGCGCGTGTCTGGGTGAGCAACTCTGCCTTATAGATGACATATTGTGCCAGTATTGAATATCTGCTACATCATTGGGGGGGGGGGGGGGGGTACACTGTGCTGATGCAAACAGCCCACCATACCTTTAACGAGGACAAACTGAGCCATTGTTGATAATTCACTGCGCCCTTGTGGATGACCCTCTGTGCTATTGTGGATAACCTTCTGTGCTATTGTGCATGGCCCTCTGAGCTATTGTGGATGGCCTTTTGTGCTATTGTGGATGACCCTCTGTGCTATTGTGGATGACCCTCTGGGCTATTTTGGATGACCCTCTGTGCTATTGTGGATGACCCTCTGTGCTATTGTGGATGACCATCTGTGCTATTGTGGATGGCCCTCTGTGCTATTGTGGATGACCCTCTGTGCTATTGTGGATGACCCTCTGAGCTATTTTAGATGACCCTCTGTGCTATTGTGGATGACCCTCTGTGCTATTGTGGATGACCCTCTGTGCTATTTTAGATTATCCTGTGCTATTGTGGATGACCCTCTGTGCTATTTTAGAGGACCCTCTGTGCTATTGTGGATGACCCTTTGAGCTATTTTAGATTACCCTCTGTGCTATTTTGGATGACCCTCTGTGCTATTGTGGATGACCCTCTGTGCTATTGTGGATGAACCTCTGTGCTTTTGTGGATGACCCTCTGTGCTATTGTGGATGACCCTCTGTGCTATTGATTGTGGATGACCGTCTGTGCTATTGCGGATGACCCTCTGCGCCCTTGTGGATGACCCTCTGTGCTATTGTGGATGACCTTCTGCGCTATTGTGGATGACCCTCTGAGCTATTGTGGATGGCCCTCTGTGCTATTGGGGATGACCCTCTCTGCTATTGTGGATTACCCTCTGTGCTATTGTGGATGACGCTCTGTGCTTTTGTGGATGACCCTCTGTGCTATTGTGGATGACCATCTGTGCTTTTGTGGATGACCCTCTGTACTATTGTGGATGACCCTCTGTGCTATTGTGGATGACCCTCTGTGCTATTGTGGATGACCCTCTGTGCTATTGTGGATGACCCTCTGTGCTATTGTGGATGACCCTCTGTGCTATTGATTGTGGATGACCCTCTGTGCTATTGTGGATGACCCTTTGCGCCCTTGTGGATGACCCTCTGTGCTATTGTGGATGACCTTCTGCGCTATTGTGCATGATCCTCTGAGCTATTGTGGATGGCCCTCTGTGCTATTGTGGATGACCCTCTGTGCTATTGTGGATTGCCATCTGTGCTATTGTGGATGACCCTCTGTGCTATTGTGGATGACCCTCTGTGCTATTGTTGATGACCCTCTGTGCTATTGTGGATGAACCTCTGTGCTATTGTAGCTGACCAAAGGGGTTTTTGTGAATGACCCTATGTGCTTTTGTGGATGACCTTCTTCGCTATTGTGGATGACCAAATGGATAACTCACTGTACTAGCTGTTGTTGTTGTTGTTGTTTGGTGTTTGCCAATGTCCCCAATGTGCAGGTTACTCTTCTGTGCGCCCTGAAAAGGACGTCATGTGGCGGTTTACAGTTGCTTTCATCATCACATTCCGAACTTGCTGATGAAGGTGGACCGAGGTCCTTCAGGCGGTTGTACTATCATTGGCTTCAACTGCGTGTCACTCACTAATACGATGATCAAATCGATCCCTCACCTCATTAGCCAGGCTGCCATGAAAACATACCGTATCTAGAAAGGACTAATAGGAAGCCGAGGTGAGGGTCTTGGTCAATATTTCGCCTGACCCTGACCAACATGTTTGATCAGAATATTTTACCTGACCCTGACTAACATATTTGATCAGTATATTTTGCCTGACCTTAACATGTTTGATCAGTATATTTTGCCTGACCCTGACTAACATGTTTGATCAGTATATTTTGCCTGACCCTGACTAACATGTTTGATCAGTATATTTTGCCTGACCCTGACTAACATGTTTGATCAGTATATTTTGCCTGACCATGACTAGCATGTTTGATCAGTATATTTTGCCTGACCCTGAGTAACATGTTTGATCAGTCTATTTTGCCTGACCCTGACTAACATGTTTGATCAGTATATTTTGCCTGACCCTGACTAACATGTTTGATCAGTATATTTTGCCTGACCATGACTAACATGTTTGATCAGTATATTTTGCCTGACCATGATTAGCATGTTTGATCAGTGTATTGTGCCTAACCAGACGTTAGTCTTCCTCCCCTCAATATTAGTGTACATGATCCATTCCGTCCTTGCAGATAATGCACTGCTCCCTTGGGGATGAACCAATGCTCCATTGGGGGTGACCATCGTTCTAGTATAGATGGAAAGGAAGATTAAAGTTATGTCAGGCACAACATGGTGATTATACATGTTAATCATGGTCGGGCAAAATATACTGGCCAAGACCCTCGCCTCGGCTTCCTCGTTGCTCTTCCTTGAAACGGGTTGTTTTCATGCCATTCTTGCTAACCAGGAGAGAGATCGAAGTAATCTCCGTAATAGTGAGCCACACGCTGATGAAGCCAAACATAGCACAACCATCTGAACGTCCGCGATCAACCATTATCAGCACGCTCATGATGTGAGGACAGCTTCGACAACCCACCACTTAACGTCATTTTAGGGCTCACAGAAGAGTAGTTCTACTCATTGTGGGCATTCAACAACAGCAACAACAACAGCAACAGCAACAACAACAGCAACAACAACAACAACAGCAACTACAACAGGAACAACAACAGCAACAACAACAGCAACAAATAGTATAGATGATCCACTGCGTCTTTGAGGATGATCTACAACGCCTATGTGGATAACTCACAGCAACCTTCTTGGTAACTCACTTTGCCTTTTGGATAACTGAGTCCTTCTAAACCTTAATCCAGTTTCTAAGTAAGTTAATGAAAAGGTGGACTACAGTCAATTTAAAACATTGTGTTTGCTATTTTTAAAGAGACCTAGAAAAGTGTTTCTATTTTCCTGTAAAAATACCTCCCCACGACATCAAACGACACAAGTTAACTGAAGATAGATAGATAGATAGATAGATAGATAGATAGATAGATAGATAGATAGATAGATAGATAGATAGATAGATAGATAGATAGATAGATAGATAGATAGTTAGATAGATTCGAACTCTGATAATGAAAAATGAAATAAATCGATAAACTTATCTCTCATATTTATATATTGACACACACAAATACCGGCTATTCTTAGTATTAGTCGACCTTTACAACTACAAGGGTGGTTATGTGAGTTGGTGCCAATCCTAAATGCAAAAATCTGGCTAAGATGGCGCCGTAACTGGCTGCGAGTCTACATTTCTCTACTGTTTTGGATAATTATGGGTGCCGCCAGACCACGGATTTGCCTGGAATTCACACTAGTCGACGACTTACACTTGTGTTCACGGATACGTCTGGACTTTTTATTTCGTTCTTTTTTTTGTGATTTCTTCCAACCGTTTATCCTGGCCTGGACGCCGGCTGAATGGCGCTACGCTTAAACTAGTTACACCTGTGTCGTATCTCACGGGTTAGTTCTGCCGGTTCACCTTCACGAATTTGGCGTGTGGGAATTTTAGATGCTCCTATGATGAACTGAATACAGCTGGGGAGAGATGCCAGACTCACTCACACGCTGAGTGTTGTCCATACGACCTCTTGTGGTTATCGAAAAGGCACGACAAACTGCGTTAGATGCCTTCCCACCTTTCTACCCTGCGGGTTACATGTTTACGGAAAAGCTTCGGTGTTAACCCTGAGGCAAAATTTGCATCCTATGCTATCTCCAGTCGTCTCGATGAATGTCTTGCCACTGGCAAAAGGTAGCTTAGGCTCTGTGAGTGAGGTTGACAAAAGTTTCTTCCTCACTTTAATCCAAATCTCCGCGCAAGTCACCCATTTTAGCGGACACAGCAAGAGATACGACTGTCCACACGGCTGAACAAAGAGAGTGGTCTTCATCACTTGTGATGGACAAACTTTTAAATGCATGTCTCTGCTTATAGGGCTGGGCTTGAGCAGCACTGTATTTTGGGGATTTTGCGTCGGTCCCAGCTTAAGTTTCCAATCGGTTATGTTACAGGCATGCGTTGTCCGGTGGAAGGATAACTTGTTTGTTTTAGGATCGCAAGTATTGTGTATGGCGAGCGAATCATGGCACCTGGCTTGGCAAGTTCCTTGAGGTCATTTTTGTGTCCCTCAACTGCTACAGAGTCTTTGCTGTGTTTGGTGTTCGTCTTTCCCTTTGACTACACGGCCATGCTAGCGGCGCTTGGAATTATTGCCATGCTGTAAGACATCCTTGACGTGTGACAATGCCTGGATATTACTGTTTTGTAGACAGATTTGGCGTGATAGGCACACGAGATAGCACTCGGAGGCATGTGTTAACCTTAGCTGGTTCTCCGTGGTTTGTGTGAGATACCAGGTTTCCCTTCCATAGCATAGCGCTGGTAAGACCACTGAGTCGAATTGGTCTGCTCGTATTGTCTCTCGTGGCATCTGAAGCCATCTTTTTCGACCAACTAAATGTATATAATTTATGTAATTGGGCTTTATTATTCAACTGAATGTTGTAAAGCCCGCCTTTAGTTACATCCTATGTGTTGACTGCGTGTCAATAATAGGGAATTATTTGTGTCAACACAGAGCGTGAGAAGATCCCATATCTTAGAGATAGTTATTGAGAGGACAGCGATTTAAGAATGCACGCAGGAAACCAGGCAGGCAAGAGAGTATAAACGAGTGAGAAGCGATTCTGTCGTCTTTGTCAGTTTATTCTGTTAGTTGTCCGGTCAGTCGGTTTCAACTTAACAAAATTAATATACTTCTTTTTCCTAGAATGTTAAAGTTGAAATAGCATTTTCTAGACTTTATTTGTTAATTCTCGAATTTGCTTTTAAGTTTCAGAATGATTAGTCGTTATATTGAATTGTTGTGTGTTAGATTCATATATTAAACGACTCCAATAACATTGACTGACAGAACGTATCAGGAGGATAATCTTAGTTAGTAGTAATATACACTCTTTGAACTGGCGTAATGTAGAAATATTGTTTTTTTCTTCTTTTAAGTTATATAATTTATAGCATAGTCCTCTCTTTTGTTGCTATAAATGCTGAAATACATTTACACGAATAAAGATTATACTTTTACGACGTGACATTTTCATATGTTTGCAATGCTTGTGTATATGCTGACTGTTTTGAATGAAATATTCAAATTTTAAAACAATTTGGAAAAAAGCAACGAATGACAAAAAAGGAATGTCAGTAAATGTTCATCTTGTGATACACCACCGAAAACAGCTCGCAGCAACTTCATGATTTGTGATGGCCAGTTGACACACAGCACGCGTAAGTAACATGAATACAACTGATGGGGATAATGGCGTGATGAGGATGATTATGCTAAGAATAAACAGGCGGCATAATACGAAGCAGTTCATTACGAACAAATTCTATGATTTACATCAGGGAGTGGCAAGTTTATTTAGTATCTAGACGCCAGGCAAAACAAAGCAAGAGTTGTGTTTAATTAGTGTGTTTTCTTTCCACTTATTCCGTTAAAAGGCGTGGGAAGCTTAAGTCGTCTATTCTGCGCCAAATGTTTTGCGTCTGTCAATGTGAGCCGGTGTCGCTGCACAAACACTCTAATGTCATATGTTCACCTGTCTCACGACCGCCCCTTTGCTCTGTAGCCAGATCTGCCAGGGTTGTGAGCCATCAGTGGAAGTTGATGAATGTGCATTCTCATGACATGATCAAACTAACCTATTTGGTGCCTGGACATGTATTCTCTATAGTTCCGACCATACTACGAATGTCCTCCTATCTCATTCTGTCTCCTGGTAACACCGATGACCTTTCTCAAAAACGTCATTTCACGCGTAGAAATGCTGGTCTCACGCACCCTGAATAGAGAACATGTTTGGCACTGGCAGCACAGAGTTGGCATACATATATTGTTTATCAGGTGTTATTTTGTTGCCAAACTAATGCTTTTGTGCCTCAGCAGTGGTGACAACTGATAAGTCATCGAAGATGCTTTCTGACAATTAGTTTCCATTTCCCTGTCGATACTACCGTCTGTCGAAAGAATACTTTTCAAATAATTGAACTCATGGGCCTGTTGAAGATCAATACCATTTACATTTATGTTGAGAGACCCAGATGTTCTACTTCATAGTTTCTGTTTTTTTCTATATAATTCGCACATTGTATTTAGCACAGATAGTCACAAGCTCGTTCCTGTGATTTTGCGGCTTATTTTCTTCATCGTACAGACACTGATCATCTACAAAGAGCAATTCGTGTAGTGAGTTCTGTTTTTATTAAGATGTCTCAATCTGACTCGTCAGTAATTTGATATTTGTCATGTAGATAATAAACAGCAGAAGAGAGAAGAAACACCCCGGTCTCATGCGGTTAGTGATTTCAAAAGAATTTGTTACAACATCAGTCGTTAATACGACGTTTTTACTCGAAATATACAGTGCTCTGACATTATCAAGAAACTGACCTTGTACACCACATTCTTCCAGCACATTAGTTACGTCTTTCCTATCAAACGCTATTTCTTGATAAATGAAAGCAATTGTCTAGTGCTGGACTACAGTTCCTCTTTGTGTTGCGCAACATGCTGGAAAGTGTGTTTGACTTGTTCCTGACATGAGTTTTGGCATGACAAAGACATGAACTCTAACTGTACAAATTTAATTTTGTTTCTTAAAATGAATGCTTGACTATTTATGTCACTCTTTTTGTGTGTTATATCTTAGTTGTTGCATAACTTGACGCCCGACAGACTGACCCTCGAAGCCGGGGGAAGGAGAAGAAATTATGCGGAAAACTTCTATTGTGTGTCCTTTTACAACTAAGGGGATATAAGGGGTAAGAGGAAATTGTCTGAATGAATACGATACATTATATTGAATTGTTAGGCCTAACATCTACATTTCTAGGCGCCATAAGGTCCAGAGTCAGCAGCAGAAGCCAGCCAAATGATGCAGCCACTCGATGAAGATGGCAAGAAAGTGGGACTGGAGATGATTGCTTCGAAGACCAAAGCGTTGTGCAAACGCTTCGCCACTTGTTCCCGTTTTCCTTGGCGAGGTACAATTGGAGGATATTAACGAGTGCATTTATTTTGGACGTCTTCTCAATATGGAGAATAACCTGGAACCTGAACTAACATGATGTGGCCGCTCGTGTTGGGCAGCATTTTTGTCTATTAACACAGTACTGGACGGTTGCCATGATCAGGACATACGAGCCTCCCTTTTCAATTCCACTGTATTCCCTGGGATGTGCTACGGTGCAGAGACGTGAACACTAACAAAATCACTAGAGAACAAATCGAGAGTGACTCAGACCTCTCTTGAGAGACGCTTGGTCGGAATCACTCTCCGAGACCAACGTATGCAAGGTCTCAACAATTCTGACATACGACTATTCTCCTTGGTGAATAATGCCGTAATCCAGGCAGACTAGGCAAAACATAGATGGGCAAGAAACACGTTGCGACGAAACGATGGTTGATGAAGCACAACGACAGCAGTCTGGTACCCCGGAGGAAAGAATAGACCGCGGGGAAGTCTTCCGATGCGTTGGTCAGACCCCCTTGTTGTACCATCAAACATTCGAGATGCCTCTAGAGGAGTACTTAACACGCACTGGACTTTCGTGGCTCACGACAAGGCCCCCTGGAGACGATGGTGGGGCCCACAGCTACGCTGAGGAATGGGTCGTCAAGATCAAGATCAAGATCGGGACCCATGAACTGCGGTGGACTGCTGTATGAGTGCAGGGGCAGCCAACGACTAACAGCTGGCGTCAGGATCAGCGAACCATATAACTGACCACAACCCTATTTTGTCACCTCGTGGTGGTACAGGAAACATTAGTCACTAGTGTAGTCTGGCAGGCGGACAGGGATCGCAGTCGGAAGGCAAACCCTTGCACATTATTGGTTATCTCAACTGTTTCAGTCAGATCATCTGTTGTTCTTGCTATCCTTTGACACCCTTTGTACAGTGCTCTAATATTATCTAATAGCTGCGCCTGTACTCCGTAGTCGTCTACGATGGCCCATAGTTTATTTCTGTCTACTCTATCGAAAACCTTTTCTTGATCTAAGAAAGCCATATTGAGTTTCTGATCGTATTCGATGTTTGTTTCGCTTAGTTGTCTCAGGGTGAATAGAGCGTCTGTGCAGCCCCTACCTCGTGGGAAACCAGATTGAAACCTACTCAGTTGTGGTTTTAGAATAGACCAAATTCTCAGCTCCAGGATTTTGGCATACAGTTTTCTCGTGTGGCTTAGAAGCGATATCCCCCGGTAGGTATCGCACTCTTTTTGTTGCCTTTGTTAAAGGTACTAAATTCAGATCAGGTCAGGTCATCCCGTAACCGGTGAGGTCATTGGGGCACACATGAAGACAACCTCACAATCCTACACCACCCCTCTCTGTCAGATGCCGCTGCCTGTAACTCTTCTAGTCGTAGACTGGTCTATTCTTTTATGTTGTCCTCCCATCTCTTTTTGGACCGGCCTCTTCGTCGTCTGCCATGCACCTTTCCGTGGAGGATTGTATTTGCAAGACCATTTGATCTCGATATGTGACCGTACCAAGTGAGTTTCTTTCTTTTGACAGTTGCCAAGAGGTCTTTGAAAGGCCCTATTGGTGTTGTAATTATATCTTGTATTTCCTCATTTGTAACTCGTTCTTTGTACGTGACGTTTAAAAGTTTTCGGAAACATCTCATCTCCAAATTCTGTATCCTTCGTTGAAGGTCAGCTGTAACTGTCCATGTCTCACTCGCACAGAGGAATATTGACAGGACCAGTGTACGCATTAATCTGATTTTCGTGCGTAGTGCTAACCGTTTATCTTGCCAGATTTTGTTAAGCCGTGCAAGCGCCGCTATTGTCTGTGCTATTCTTTCCAACACCTCACATTTTGATCCTTCATCACTGACAATCGACCCAAGATATTCAAAACGGTCAACCACTTCGAGCTCCTGACCGTTAGCTTTTATCCTGCTATTGAAGCACGTGGTCTTAACTTAAGTCGCCCATTTTCTATTATGGGGTACATATGTTTTCTTTTCTTTTTCTTTTGGCTTATAGTTTCTACATTCGGCAACATGCCACATGCACACACCTCCTTAGTCACTCCTCTTCTACCAAGGGGTGTAGATTCTTCTACAATGGAGTGTGGAAGTCTTCTTTTCATTTCCTTGTGGCCTGCAGTTTCTACAGGAGGTGATAGCTGGTCCCATGCCACAGAGGCATGAATTGACAATACTAACGATCTTATAGTTGACGAACTAATGAGGTTTATACATCTGTACATCGTCTACAGGCAGGGATCAAGATGCTGCAGTGGTCAGCGACCCATAGCTGACTGCTAGCGTCAGGGCCAGCGAACCATAGCTGCCAAGACCCTTCTACACCTCCACGTGGTGATCCTGGATAACAGGCTGCAGCAGGGCAGACTGGCTAAGGAGAAGGGATCGAAGAGGGAATGCTAACCCGGTACTCAAAACATGCTTGCTGAAGTCGGATGTGTTGGACCAAAAGGTGCAAATATCGCAGCCAAGCTGTAAACTGCGACACAACGCATTCCGTTTTCTGGACTACATTCTGCTACTTAAGCCCTTTCAGGGTTTGGTATCGGGAGATTGAGAACGAACGAAGAAGAAGAAGAAGTCTACAGGCATATAGTGGGCACACGAAACAGAAAAGGATATATAAGTAATGGCACCATGTGCATCCTTATTCTGTCGCATGCACAACATGCGTTGCTACCGAATGCTGGGTCCTTGTAATCAAATTTAATTTTTTATATTTTCCTGCTTTTAAAAAGTCAAGAAAAGTAACCCATAGCATTACTGCCGTAGGGGTGTGAGACGTTAGCGATCTCCTCTCCCTCGCCGCTTTTACATCCCGGACTGAACCGGTACTCATTTAAGCCAACATTTCTGCCTCAACTGGGCAGTGAACACAGGACCACTCAGACCAAGCGGCTCCCGCTTGTAAGTACTGACAAGTTATGTTTGATGAACTCCCGTATGTGGGTTTTTTTTTTTTCAATTACCACATTTAATACATTTTTTGCTTCACTATTATTTTTTATTTCATTATAAATGTCTAGGGAACAAATGATTAAAATCTGAAACAAAAATGTAAAAATATTTAATAGCCAAAAACCTTAATATTTTTTATGTGTGAGAGCAATTTATGGATCGCCCTGGCAGGAACGTTGATTTAAAGTTGACAGGATGTTAAACATCTATTACATCCCGTTTATTAACCTCATCTGTGTATCCTTATCACCGAACCAGATGGACAGGACATGTTGTTCGAATGTCAGATAAAATAATCCTCAAGCAGCTGTTTTATGGTGACTTCGAAATCATGTTCCAGCATCCTCGTTAGTACACATCTGAAGGGGCAGCGAATTTCGATGTAAATAACAGAGGGTGGGAACAGCATGAACACCCAAATCATCCGTTAGCCATTTTGTGACGAAACTGTACGACTGGAATGTAACACTGGTTGTCTACAGTTTCTGCAGAGTCTTCTGAGGATCGCGCTGGGCCAGATGTCAGACACTCACCTCCCAAATTGATGAACAGAAACGGTAGACTATCGAACCTGCAAGTTTTAAAGTGACCCCTGGTCTCACGAGAGGAGGGACCAGAGTACTTGTATCATGAGTTGCCTTCCGTCGTCTTGACCAGAGAGTGAGGTCGATGACCAGCTCAGTTTCTTCCTCACTATAATCTAAATACAGCGCGAGTTACGTCATCAAAACAAAACCGAGTGATAATGTTGCCATCGTCGCTTGTGATGGGTAACCAACTAACTAACTAATTAACATATGGTGCGATAAAAACAGGCAGACACTCGCCAGGAGGGCAGAAGAAACGCTACATGGACTCCTTGAAAGTGTCACTGAAATGCTACAATAATGATGTCACTTCCTAGGAGATGCTTGCACACAAAACCATACCACCCGGCTAGCTAGTATCATCGCAGGTGCTCAGTTAGCAAAGAATGCCATCATTCCAGAGGCTCAGCAAAATCGCGCTGCACAAAATAAAACAAAACTCACAACGATTTCCCCGCCGGCCCCACGCATGTGTGCCCAGGATGTATCAGCGTGTGCCGTTTCAAGATTGGTCTTTACAGCCATCAGAGAACACATATTTCGCAGAAATAATCGTAGGTTGTCGTAATCTTTTCTTGCGATGGACAACTATTATTAACGAACAAAAAAGAGAGCGCTCTACTATGTATAGTGATCACTAATTTAATCGTATGTAATGCACAATTACACTGACACTTTTGTACGTTCGTGCTTCAGATATTGCATTGTTTTCGCAGTCGTTTTATCATTTATCAAAATATTCCTTTGCTTTCTTCTACGTATTTGCTCTCCATCTTTTTATGTGTGCTGTTTTCTACCACGTCTTTAAGAATGTAATCAACGATACTGTTTTTTATTTTTACATCATTCTTTTCAGTGATCTTGGAACATTATTTCCATGTAGTATTCAATCATTTACATGTCTGTCTTATGCTGAAATTAAGTTCCACATTTAATTCTTTAATTCTTACATCATGACATAAATTATTCGTTCCACGTAACATTAAAGCAATGTTCCCGATTTTTACCGCTGGACTCAATTTTTTACTCTTCTCTTAACCTTACAAGCATGATTAAGCTTGCTGAGTTTGTCTTTAACAAAATTATATTTGAATTATATTTTTTCTTCCTTCTACCAGCCATACATTGTGTCCATCGATCAATAAAGTGCCCCATGTTGCCCAAGGGTGTGTAAAAAGTGAACCGTATGTAATTGTGTGTGGGTTTTTGTATACGCCTTCAGACGCTGTTGACAGTGATTTACGGCCTTATCAGGTAAAGCGAAAGGTCGCCCTATAGCAGAAACTGCTGTCGTGGATGTTTGAGTAAATCTTCAGACGCGACTATCAGTGATTTACGGCCTTATTTATATATCAGGTAAAGGTAAAGATGGCCCTATAGCAGAAACTGCTGTCGTGGATGTTTGAGTAAATCTTCAGACGATACTGACAATGATTTACGGCCTTATTAGGTAAAGTTCAAGGCGGCCTTATGTTATATAGTTAAATGCGGCCGTATTATGTAAAGTTGAAGTTGGGCTTATTATGTAAAGTTAAAAGTGGCCTTATTATGTTAAGTTAGAGGTGGCCTCATTATGTAGGATTAAAGGCGGCCTTATGTTATATAGTTAAAGGCGGCCTTATTATGTTAAGTTAAAATCGGCCTTATTATGTTAAGTTAAAAGCGGCCTTATTATGTTAAGTTAGAGGTGGCCTTATTATGTTAAGTTAGAAATGGCCTTATTATGTAGGATTAAAGGCGGCCTTATTATGTAAAGTTAAATGTGACCTTATTATGTAAAGTTAAATGTGACCTTATTATGTAAAATTAAATGTGACCTTATTATATAAAATTAAATGTGGCCTTATTATATAAAATTAAATGTGGCCTTATTATATAAAATTAAATGTGACCTTATTATATAAAATTAAATGTGAACTTATATAAAATTAAATGTGGCCTTATTATATAAAATTAAATGTGACCTTATTATGTAAAGTTAAATGTGACCTTATTATATAAAATTAAATGTGGCCTTATTATATAAAATTAAATGTGACCTTATTATATAAAATTAAATGTGACCTTATTATATAAAATTAAATGTGGCCTTATTATATAAAATTAAATGTGACCTTATAATGTAAAGTTAAATGGGACCTTTTTATGTAAAGTTAAATGTGACCTTATTATGTAAAGTTAAACGTGACCTTTTTATGTAAAATTAAATGTGACCTTATTATATAAAATGAAATGTGGCCTTATTATATAAAATTAAATGTGACCTTATTATGTAAAGTTAAATGTGACCTTTTTATGTAAAGTTAAATGTGACCTTATTATGTTAAGTTAAATGTGGCCTTATTATGTAAAGCTATAGGTGGACCATCGCAGAAACTGCTGTCGTGTTTAAGACTGTAGTGTACAAGCTCACAACTTGTTTGTTTGAGCTTAACTGGCCAGTACTCGACCTAGCTGCCTATTCCCCTTTAACGGTAAGGCAGGTACCCATTCGTACAAGTGAGTCTACTGGAGCATGCCAAAAATGATAGCTCAACCCCCCTTATATATTTACCGATAAGCTAACCAGACTGACGTGCCTCTGAATAAACCCAGCTACAACATAGAAATACCATGACAACGAGAAGAGAATGTTGGAAGAAAAGTAGAAAAGGGAAAGAGTAACAGAGAAAACATCAGAGGAAGACAAATAATGGGGATCTATAATTGCTGAAAAAGTAAGATGGCCGCCCCTTTACGGCTGCGCTCTCGACTCGCTCTGGTGTTTGTGTCGTTTTTCGATGTTTTGTGGTTTCTGTTCGGATTATATTTCACAACTCCTTCACCAGGTGGTAACATGGACTTTATTCTGTGGAATTGATGTGCTTTCGATCGGTTATCCTGTGTGTTATGCTGCATTTTGCTGCATTTAATGTCTAGCTAAAGCGGTGGGAGACCAGTCCAATATGGAGTTCAACGTTCCGCTTGACTGTACGCCAGAATTCAGTCCAGGTTACCACTACTCAAGGACCTTTCTGCTCGGACTGAAGCCAGCTTTTCCGTACCCGCCTCTCCCTCTACCGGAGGTTACACGATACCTCTCCCAAACTCGTATTCTCAGCACATCAATGGTCACGCTGACCAAAAGGTAGACACAATCAGAAACCTCGGCGACGGGACACGGAAAGACAGGGAGCTTGACACGGAACGCCTGACTTAAACATTGGTTTAATACACTCATCGTCATCCTCATCCCAAGGCAGCGGAGTACTCGAATCCACCTGGGTAGTCTGTGGGGATTTCGGTCGACACGCTACGCATGAACACAGTCTCAGCAGTTGGACATGGTAGTGGTCGATCAACGCAACGGGCCTTTGACACCTACGCGAACATTATTATTCCTATTATTATTATTGCTTTATCTTCTTGTTCTTGAATATCTGTTATAATTTGAAGATAAGAATTGTCACGTGTTGCTACTTTATGTAGCAGAAACATGGACACTGAGTAATAAGTTGGAAGAGAATATTGAAGCCTTCGAAATGTGGATAGATAGAAGATTGGCTTGTATTTCTTGGAAATAATTAAAACAAATGTGGAGGTATTGAAAAGGTTGGGCGTGAAAGGAAAGTTAATGACCAAAATCATGGTTAGACAGTTACGTTTATTTTTGGTAAAATAACAAGACATACCTCCTTATTCAAGACCATACTAGAGGGTAGGGTAGAAGGCATTCGTTTAAGAGGCAGACAACGTTTTAAGTGGGTGGATAACATCGTGAGAAAGACTGGAAAAGCCTCTCAGATTGCACTATTACGTCAAGAGATAAAGTACACTGGACATCCATCGCAGCCGATCTTAGATGCGGAGGTGGTAATTGAGCTTCTTTTTAATGTGTGTATAATTAATCAGCATCCCAGAGCCATGATCTCTTTGGGATTATATTTAATAGGGCTGGAGGGTTCAGTAGCTTTGCTTCCTACGCCGGTCAGAAACCAGAAATGTGTCTGGCTTCTTCCAAACTACAAAGGGAAACGTGATGCAGCCAACATTGTGAAATGTCGAGTGCCGAGCTAAAACAATTCGAAGAAGCTCCTGGAGGGTTTACCGTCTCCACCAACATATAAGGCCTCGAGAAGAGTCCAGTGTACAAAACAGGATTGTATCTTCGTTGGAACCTCAACTGATTTAATCAGCCATTCGTGATTCCACCATAACTGTGTGGAATACATGGCAGAAGATAAAATGGTTCAGGCATCTGTTATTGTTGTTACTGAATGCCCACAATGAGTAGGATTACTCTTTGGTGCGCCCTGAAACGGACGTTGAATCGCGGGTTGTCGTAGCTTTCCTTACATCCCGAGCGTGCCGGTGAAGGTGGACTGTGTCCTCCAGGTGGCTGTGTTATGCTCGGAACCATCTTCGTGCTGCTCACTACTATGGGGATTACGTGGATCTCTTACCTTGTTAGCCAGGCTACCATGAAAACAGTCCGTTTCTAGGAAAGGCTACGTCGAAGGCAAGGTGGGGGTCTTGTCCAGTATGTTTTGCCTGAACCTGACTAATATGCCTGGTCAGTATGTTGTGCCTGACCAGACGTTGGTCTTCCTTTTCTCGGACACCTGACAAGAATGTAACCAAAGCTACCGGCTGCTCGTGTTTAAAATATCAGACAGCAAGGCTGCAGAACAAGTGGCAGACCACGATAAAGACGGATAGATGGTGTCAGCGAGACAATGAAGAAACATGGAATGATAACAACGGCAGGGACAAATCTATCACACGACAGACAATTGCATCTCCCTACGTCATCTAACGACACAAGTGTGTAGGAAATTATGATGATGACTATGTGAACTTAAATACGCATGTCCTCATCTTTGGGACAAGAATATGCCTACTGATAGGATCAAACACACAGCCGTCACAGTCAAGAGTAGCAGAGCAGGCGAGAGTGACCGACTGAGCCGCCGACCTGTACGCCTGTTCGTTCGCCTTTAGATGGATTGCAGCGCTCGGTGTGGAACGGATCCATTCGACTCCGGCAATTTTCATCGGGAGATGAATATTCCCGCTGCCTGCCTGCCGATATCACATTCCGCTACGTCGTTAGGACACACTCTTCGAAATGAGTTTCAGTTTGTATGTCCCAAATTCATTTGCCGATTCTAAATTCACCTGTAGATCTCAATTCAATTGAAAATCCCAAATTCATTTGTAGGTCCCAAATTCGGTTGACAATTGCAAATTTATTTGGAAGTTCCAAATTAATTTGTCGATTCCGAATTCATTTGTAGGTCCCAGATTCATTTGACGATCCCAAATTTATGTGCAGGCCCCAAATTCATTTGCCGATCCCAAATTCATTTGCAGGTCCCAAATTAATTTTTCACTCCCAATTTCATTTGTCGGTGTACCAAATTAATTTGTTGGCCCAAATGTATTCTTCAGTCCCAAATTCATTTGCCGGTCCCAAACTCTTTGTTGCAGGAAAGACAACTTAGAGCGAGACAGCAGATTGATATGGCTATACTCCCTTTGGCGTTATTATGATACTGGTGGTACAAAAAAGTTAATGGCAACAAGAAGTACGTTGTAGAATGGGGTTTTCTTCAACAGATGTTCACATGCCACATAATTATGACATTGATTACGCAAGAAGATTCACACATAAGTAGCGCACTTCTTTTCCTTTCACTTAGAAAACATATTTCAACCAAGAAAAGAAATTTTAAAAAATAACTATGTACGTACAGCTGTGCACGTGTTAAATTACTGGTTTTTCTAATAATGCTGAACTTGAAATTTGAGTTTATGATCATAATCGATTGTTGATATAGAAAATAAATGTAATTCTTAGTTTGTGTTCAGTCGTTAATGACAGTGCGATTCCCCCCCCCCCCCCCCCCCCACACACACACACACACAGACTTAGTATAATGCAGGACATTTCAAATACCTACTACGGATAGCCTTCGACTACCTGGTAACAGACATTAACAACATATCTGCTTGAATACTAGGATTCTAAGTTAGAACACGACTACGAGACAATTGGTGTCAGCAGTAAATTCGGCAGCCATGCCATCACGCTAATCAACACACAATACAAATACATTTAAAAAAGATAGAAACACACACACACCCACACAATAAGACAGGCTGCAAAATACTAGAGTCGAACACTAAAGACATCATCCCTACATCCTCCGATTTCGCAGATCGACAAGCCCTGGACACAGAATCCGACGGTGCTCGACTGATTATTCGTTGTCATGATAGAATATGATCTTCGGTTCACGTAGTTGGTCTAATCTATTCATATGTTTGTTAAGAGGGGCAACGCCCGTTCTCAGCTTGAAGATACGACTTTGGTCTCTTCTTTTCGATTTCTTGGTCGGGTCATTGGGATCTCGTTTTGCTTGGAGTCGTAAACATGTTTTGACTGCCAGGGATGTGGCCTACTGATCTAGCCATTCCAGTTTATAGTTGTTTCTCATGATTTGCCTACAGATCTATAGTGTAGTACAATGTAGTGGCATTGGTAGTGTTGGCCTACGTTTGGCCAGCTCACAAGCCTTCTCGTTTCCAGGGACCTCGGTATGGCTAGGTATCCACTAGAGTCCCCCCCCCCCCTTTCCGCTCTTACAGAGGTGGATAATTGTAAAAAACAGAAATAATGAACAAACATTTGGCTCAACATTTATAATCTCAAGCGGTTCAGAAAGCTTACCTTCATGTCGAATTCTACGTTTAATGTCTTCATTAAAAAGGGCGTGACCCGGGCCCTAGTGTGTGCTATAGGAGGAGCTTCACTACTTCTGTTATTTCTGCTATCCATCTTTTTTGTGGTCGACACTTGACTTAGTATGCATTATATCTGTTTAGAAATGTTTTCTGAGGGAAACTATCTGGTGTTTGACGTGCCACGTAGTCGAACCATTTGGTTTGCTGTTTCGCTGAATTCTAGCACTGGTTGTGTAGCTAATTGTCTACTTATATCTTCGTTTCTGATTCTATCCATTCTTGTTTTCCAACAATTCTGCCCAGACATTTGATGTCTGTTGTTACGATGTTTCTTTTATCGTTTTTTGTTAATGTATAATTGTAGCACTGATAGCACGATGTGGGTAGGAATATTGTGTTGTGTCACGTATTGACATTGTAATATTGGGACACTTTACCAATGATTTGACTTGCATTATTACTTCTGTTTTGAATTTTGGTGTCGCCTTTTCCATCTGCTGATATTATGTTACCCAAATACGTGGAATTGTTCCCTTGTTTCACTGGTTAAAATCATACTTTTCTTGCAATCATCATAACCTGGGTTTTTTCTCTATGCTGCTTTTGGATGTAATATGATTACTCGTGTTTTTATTACTGTTCATCTATTTATGTCCAGTGTATGGCTGTTTGATTGACTTGTTAATATATTATTTTTGTTGAAACATAGAGAACACCAAAAAGAACAATCAAATAGGTACATGCTTTCAAAAATGTGTGCTTGCGCAGAATAGAGCGAAACAAATAGTATAATAAGATCACTAACGGGGAAATGTGGGAGAGAACCAGACAAATACCAGTTGATCATGACACGAGGAGAAGTGACTGGTGTTTGATACTTCATACATTAAGTAATGCAGCTGGTTGTAATAATAGTAATAACTGCCCATCGTAAGCGAAGCTGGTAACAGCATCAGACTAGTGCTCTTAGATGTGCTCTGACGCTGCTAAAAAGACTAACCCAAGCACGGCTGACTTTGCCGTACCAGGGACATTCATGGGAGGAGTCGGCTGCAGAGTTTTAGTGCATTCTTCTCTTTCGATTGGCATGCCCACTCGGAGTCTCTGTGATGGGTTTTCCTCTTCGATCTGAGCACCTGTGGTGATGCTAGCGTGCATGGTGGAACGATTCTATGCAAGCAACTCCCAGGAGGTGACATCATTGTTGAATCTTTTCAGAGACAATTTTAATGGGTCTCTTAAGTGTTTCTTCTGTCCTCTGAAATAGCGTCTGCCTGTTCTAAGTTCACCGTATAACTACTAATTGGGAATGCGCTCATCGGACAAATGAACAAGTGAAAATGAACAACGTTCATCTTATCTGGGCTTTTTGCAGAAGCCTGTGAATGTTCAACATGTTAGTCTTACTAATACAATATAGTTTATGTTCTGGAAATCCCATGGCAAGAGAGCCATACAAAAACACAAACGGAGAAGAGATCTTAAGAAACGCTAATGAAATACGGAATGCGCGAACAGAACTCCAATGAATGGTTTAGACAGGAGAAATTGGTGTGTACTTCTTGTGATCCACGGGCACCCGATATATATTGATTCATTGATAGTAATACGGAGTTCACTGATTGGTAGAACATCATTTTTAAACTTCTCAAACATACTCTTCAAGCACACCAGGTACCTAACAATAGAGATTAATATCCATAATTTCCTAGGTTTTATTCACTATATATCTGTAATTACGAACCTGTCAGAAATATGGTATCGTCTTCTTCTTTTTCTTCTTCTTCTTCTTCTTCTTCTTCTTCGATTAATAAATGCTTTACATCTAGCCTGGGGAAGTTCACAAAGGAGAATGTGCGTTTTAGGTCTTCGCCGTTCTCTCACAGCTTTCCGAGCATGGTCGCTTCACCGGGCCAAACTGCATGTCTTTGGTCTGCATAAGTGGGGCAGTCTGGCTAAATATGTTCTTGTGTTTACTTGGGTGCTCAGAAATTACACATGGTGGTGTCTCTGAACCCATTCTGTGGATGTTGAGTCTGTAATGTCCCGTTCTGAGTCTGGATATCTTTGTCTGTCCATATCTGCCAAGTCTGTATATGTTGTCATTTTTTAAACTGTTATTATTTGTGCTTGTCCCTCCATTCCGTCTTCGTGGATGGTTTGATGAGTGTCTTTGCTTCTGTATAGCTTTGCCGCCATTTCTGTATTTTGCAAGCTCATCTGCCTTCTCGTTTCCTAAAATCCCAGAGTGAGTGTAAAACTACTGTATGATTAGATTTGTTTTTTGGACAGCATCCTGATGTCATATTTTATTTCGTGTGAGTCTATCTTGTTTGGGGTTTGAGGTGGCATGGGCAGCGATCATAGAGTCTGTCATAATGACCGTCTTACTCGTAGTTGTGTTTTGGCTGATACGATTTGGAGTTGCTAATTGTACAGCTTCAGCTCTGAAATTGGTACAATTCTCTCCTATTGGTATGGAATGATTTCTTTAAAAATGTAATATATTATTGTGAATTGCTCTGATAACTACCTGTCACGAATTGTCAACATTGCACAGTACTGACGTCACTGAGTAACGCGTACTAATGCCAATTTAATCATTAGCTCATCTGCTTCACTTAGACGTGTATTAATTAGCGAACCCAGCGTTCTTTGAACCGTCAAATAGAAACATGGCTTTTTCCTTTGGACCATTATCTATGTCACATTACAAATAAAGTGTAAGTGTTAGAAATTATTCTAAATGTAAGTGTTTGATTGTATCTTTACTGTAAGTGTTTGATTGGTTCTTCTATGTAAGTGTTTGTTATTATCTTCAATGTTAGTGTTTGTTATTATCTTCAATGTAAGTTTTTGTTATTATCTTCAATGTAAGTTTTTGTTATTATCTTCAATGTAAGTTTTTGTTATTATCTTCAATGTAAGTTTTTGTTATTATCTTCAATGTAAGCTTTTGTTATTATCTTCAATGTAAGTTTTTGTTATTATCTTCAATGTAAGTGTTTGTTATTATCTTCAATGTAAGTGTTTGCTATTATCTTCAATGTTAGTTTTTGTGATTATCTTCAATGTAAGTTTTTGTTATTATCGTCAGTGTGCTTGTTATTATCTTCAATGTAAGTTTTTGTCATTATCTTCAGTGTAAGTGTTTGTTATTATCTTCAGTGTAAGTGTTTGTGATTATCTTCAATGTAAGTTTTTGTTATTATCTTCAGTGTGTTTGTTATTATCTTCAATAAAAGTTTTTGTTATTATCTTCAGTGTAAGTGTTTGTTATTATCTTCAATGTAAGTGTTTGTTATTATCTTCAAAGCTAGTTTTTGTTATTATCTTCAGTGTGTTTGTTATTATCTTGATGTAAGTGTTAGTTATTATTTTCAATGTAAGTTTTTGTTATTATCTTAAGTGTGTTTATAATCTTCATCAGTGTAAGTGTTTGTTATTATCTTCAGTGTGTTTGTTATTATCTTCAATGTAAGTTTTTGTTATTATCTTCAATGTAAGTTTTTGTTATTATCTTCAATGTTAGTGTTTGTTATTATCTTCAATGTTAGTGTTTGTTATTATCTTCAATGTAAGTTTTTGTTATTATCTTCAGTGTGTTTGTTATTATCTTCAATGTAAGTTTTTGTTATTATCTTCAATGTAAGTGTTTGTTATTATCTTCAATGTAAGTGTTTGCTATTATCTTCAATGTTAGTTTTTGTTATTATCTTTAATGTTAGTTTTTGTTATTATCTTCAGTGTGTTTGTTATTATCTTCAATGTAAGTTTTTGTCATTATCTTCAGTGTAAGTGTTTGTTATTATCTTCAGTGTAAGTGTTTGTGATTATCTTCAATGTAAGTTTTTGTTATTATCTTCAGTGTGTTTGTTATTATCTTCAATAGAAGTTTTTGTTATTATCTTCAGTATAAGTGTTTGTTATTATCTTCAATGTAAGTGTTTGTTATTATCTTCAATGCTAGTTTTTGTTATTATCTTCAGTGTGTTTGTTATTATCTTCAGTGTAAGTGTTAGTTATTATTTTTAATGTAAGTTTTTGTTATTATCTTAAGTGTGTTTATAATCTTCATCAGTGTAAGTGTTTGTTATTATCTTCAGTGTGTTTGTTATTATCTTCAATGTAAGTTTTTGTTATTATCTTCAATGTAAGTGTTTGTTATTATCTTCAATGCTAGTTTTTGTTATTATCTTCAGTGTGTTGTTATTATCTTCAATGTAAGTTTTTGTTATTATCTTCAGTGTGTTTGTTATTATCTTCAGCGTAAGTGTTTGTTATTATCTTCAATGCTAGTTTTTGTTATTATCTTCAATGTTAGTGTTTGTTATTATCTTTAATGCTAGTTTTTGTTATTATCTTCAGTGTGTTTGTTATTATCTTCAATGTAAGTTTTTATTATTAACTTCAGTGTGTTTGTTATTATCTTCAGCGTAAGTGTTTGTTATTATCTTCAATGCTCATTTTTGTCATTATCTTCAGTGTGTTTGTTATTATCTTCAATGTAAGTTTTAGTTATTATCTTCAGTGTAAGTGTTTGTTATTATCTTCAATGTAAGTTTTTGTTATTATCTTCAGTGTAAGTGTTTGTCATTATCTTCAATATAAGTTTTTGTTATTATCTTCAGTGTAAGTGTTTGTTATTATCTTCAGTGGGTTTGTTATTATCTTGAATGTTAGTTTTTGTTATTATCTTAAGTGTATTTGTTATTATCTTCAGTGTAAGTGTTTGTTATTATCTTCAATGTAAGTTTTTTTTATTATCTTCAGTATAAGTGTTTGTTATTATCTTCAATGTAAGTGTTTGTTATTTTCTTCAGTGTGTTTGTTATTATCTTCAATTTAAGTGTTTGATATTTTCTTCAGTGTGTTTGTTATTATCTTCAGTGTAAGTGTTTGTTATTATCTTCAGTGTAAGTGTTTGTTACTATCTTCAATGTAAGTGTTTGTTATTATATTCAGTGTGTTTATTATTATCTTCAGTGTTTTTGTTATTATCTTCAATGTAAGTGTTTGTTGTTATCTTCAGTGTAAGTGTTTTTTATTATTTTCAGTGTAAGTGTTTATAATTATCTTCAGTGTAAGTGTTTGATTGTATCTTCAGTGTAAGTGTTAGTTATTATTTTCAATGTAAGTTTTTGTTATTATCTTAAGTGTGTTTATAATCTTCATCAGTGTAAGTGTTTGTTATTATCTTCAGTGTGTTTGTTATTATCTTCAATGTAAGTTTTTGTTATTATCTTCAATGTAAGTTTTATTTATTATCTTCAATGTTAGTGTTTGTTATTATCTTCAATGTAAGTGTTTGTTATTATCTTCAATGCTAGTTTTTGTTATTATCTTCAGTGTGTTTGTTATTATCTTCAATGTAAGTTTTTGTTATTATCTTCAATGTAAGTGTTTCTTATTATCTTCAATGTAAGTGTTTGCTATTATATTCAATGTTAGTTTTTGTTATTATCTTCAAAGTTAGTTTTTGTTATTATCTTCAGTGTGTTTGTTATTATCTTCAATGTAAGTTTTTGTCATTATCTTCAGTGTAAGTGTTTGTTATTATCTTCAGTGTAAGTGTTTGTGATTGTCTTCAATATAAGTTTTTGTTATTATCTTCAGTGTGTTTGTTATTATCTTCAATGGAAGTTTTTGTTATTATCTTCAGTGTAAGTGTTTGTTATTATCTTCAATGTAAGTGTTTGTTATTATCTTCAATGCTAGTTTTTGTTATTATCTTCAGTGTGTTTGTTATTATCTTCAGTGTAAGTGTTAGTTATTATTTTCAATGTAAGTTTTTGTTATTATCTTAAGTGTGTTTATAATCTTCATCAGTGTAAGTGTTTGTTATTATCTTCAGTGTGTTTGTTATTATCTTCAATGCTAGTTTTTGTTATTATCTTCAGTGTGTTTGTTATTATCTTCAATGTAAGTTTTTGTTATTATCTTCAGTGTGTTTGTTATTATCTTCAGCGTAAGTGTTTGTTATTATCTTCAATGCTAGTTTTTGTTATTATCTTCAATGTTAGTGTTTGTTATTATCTTTAATGCTAGTTTTTGTTATTATCTTCAGTGTGTCTGTTATTATCTTCAATGTAAGTTTTTATTATTAACTTCAGTGTGTTTGTTATTATCTTCAGCAAAAGTGTTTGTTATTATCTTCAATGCTCATTTTTGTCATTATCTTCAGTGTGTTTGTTATTATCTTCAATGTAAGTTTTTGTTATTATCTTCAATGTAAGTTTTTGTTATTATCTTCAATGTTAGTGCTTGTTATTATCTTCAATGTAAGTGTTTGTTATTATCTTCAATGCTAGTTTTTGTTATTATCTTCAGTGTGTTTGTTATTATCTTCAATGTAAGTTTTTGTTATTATCTTCAATGTAAGTGTTTGTTATTATCTTCAATGTAAGTGTTTGCTATTATCTTCAATGTTAGTTTTTGTTATTATATTCAATTTTAGTTTTTGTTATTATCTTCAGTGTGTTTGTTATTATCTTCAATGTAAGTTTTTGTCATTATCTTCAGTGTAAGTGTTTGTTATTATCTTCAGTGTAAGTGTTTGTGATTATCTTCAATGTAAGTTTTTGTTATTATCTTCAGTGTGTTTGTTATTATCTTAAATGGAAGTTTTTGTTATTATCTTCAGTGTAAGTGTTTGTTATTATCTTCAATGTAAGTGTTTTTTTTTATTTTCAATGCTAGTTTCTGTTATTATCTTCAGTGTGTTTGTTATTATCTTCAGTGTAAGTGTTAGTTATTATTTTCAATGTAAGTTTTTGTTATTATCTTAAGTGTGTTTATAATCTTCATAGGTGTAAGTGTTTGTTATTATCTTCAGTGTGTTTGTTATTATCTTCAATGTAAGTTTTTGTTATTATCTTGAATGTAAGTTTTATTTATTATCTTCAATGTTAGTGTTTGTTATTATCTACAATGTAAGTGTTTGTTATTATCTTCAATGCTAGTTTTTGTTACTATCTTCAGTGTGTTTGTTATTATCTTCAATGTAAGTTTTTGTTATTATCTTCAATGTAAGTGTTTCTTATTATCTTCAATGTAAGTATTGCTATTATATTCAATGTTAGTTTTTTGTTATTATCTTCAATGTTAGTTTTTGTTATTATCTTCAGTGTGTTTGTTATTATCTTCAATGTAAGTTTTTGTCATTATCTTCAATGTAAGTGTTTGTTATTATCTTCAGTGTAAGTGTTTGTGATTATCTTCAATATAAGTTTTTGTTATTATCTTCAGTGTGTTTGTTATTTTCTTCAATGGAAGTTTTTGTTATTATCTTCAGTGTAAGTGTTTGTTATTATCTTCAATGTAAGTGTTTGTTATTATCTTCAGTGTGTTTGTTATTTTCTTCAATGGAAGTTTTTGTTATTATCTTCAGTGTAAGTGTTTGTTATTATCTTCAATGTAAGTGTTTGTTATTATCTTCAATGCTAGTTTTTGTTATTATCTTCAGTGTGTTTGTTATTATCTTCAATGTAAGTTTTTGTTATTATCTTCAATGTAAGTGTTTGTTATTATCTTCAATGTAAGTGTTTGCTATTATCTTCAATGTTAGTTTTTGTTATTATCTTCAATGTTAGTTTTTGTTATTATCTTTAGTGTGTTTGTTATTATCTTCAATGTAAGTTTTTGTCATTATCTTCAGTGTAAGTGTTTGTTATTATCTTCAGTGTAAGTGTTTGTGATTATCTTCAATGTAAGTTTTTGTTATTATCTTCAGTGTGTTTGTTATTATCTTCAATAGAAATTTTTGTTATTATCTTCAGTGTAAGTGTTTGTTATTATCTTCAATGTAATTGTTTGTTATTATCTTCAATGCTAGTTTTTGTTATTATCTTCAGTGTGTTTGTTATTATCTTCAGTGTAAGTGTTAGTTATTATTTTCAATGTAAGTTTTTGTTATTATCTTAAGTGTGTTTATAATCTTAATCAGTGTAAGTGTTTGTTATTATCTTCAGTGTGTTTGTTATTATCTTCAATGTAAGTTTTTGTTATTATCTTCAATGTATGTTTTTGTTATTATCTTCAATGTTAGTGTTTGTTATTATCTTCAATGTAAGTGTTTGTTATTATCTTCAATGCTAGTTTTTGTTATTATCTTCAGTGTGTCTGTTATTATCTTCAATGTAAGTTTTTGTTATTATTTTCAGTGTGTTTGTTATTATCTTCAGCGTAAGTCTTTGTTATTATCTTCAATGCTAGTTTTTGTTATTATCTTCAATGTTAGTGTTTGTTATTATCTTTAATGCTAGTTTTTGTTATTATCTTCAGTGTGTTTGTTATTATCTTCAATGTAAGTTTTTATTATTAATTTCAGTGTGTTTGTTATTATCTTCAGCGTAAGTGTTTGTTATTATCTTCAATGCTCATTTTTGTCATTTTCTTCAGTGTGTTTGTTATTATCTTCAATGTCAGTTTTAGTTATTATCTTCAGTGTAAGTTTTTGTCATTATCTTCAGTGTGTTTGTTATTATCTTCAGTGTGTTTGTTATTATCTTCAATGTTAGTTTTTGTTATTATCTTCAATGTAAGTTTTTGTTATTTTCTTAGAAAGTAAGTTTTTGTTATTATCTTCAGTGTAAGTGTTTGTTATTATCTTCAATGTAAGTTTTTGTTATTATCTTCAGTGTAAGTGTTTGTCATTATCTTCAATGTAAGTTTTTGTTATTATCTTCAGTGTAAGTGTTTGTTATTATCTTCAGTGGGTTTGTTATTATCTTCAATGTTAGTTTTTGTTATTATCATAAGTGTGTTTGTTATTATCTTCAGTGTAAGTGTTTGTTATTATCTTCAATGTAAGTTTTTGTTATTATCTTCAGTGTGTTTGTTATTATCTTCAATGGAAGTTTTTGTTATTATCTTCAGTATAAGTGTTTGTTATTATCTTCAATGTAAGTGTTTGTTATTTTCTTCAGTGTGTTTGTTATTATCTTCAATGTAAGTGTTTGTTATTTTCTTCAGTGTGTTTGTTATTATCTTCAGTGTAAGTGTTTGTTATTATCTTCAGTGTAAGTGTTTGTTACTATCTTCAATGTAAGTGTTTGTTGTTATCTTCAGTGTAAGTGTTTTTTATTATTTTCAGTGTAAGTGTTTATTATTATCTTCAGTGTAAGTGTTTGATTGTATCTTCAGTGTAAGTGTTAGTTATTATTTTCAATGTAAGTTTTTGTTATTATCTTAAGTGTGTTTATAATCTTCATCAGTGTAAGTGTTTGTTATTATCTTCAGTGTGTTTGTTATTATCTTCAATGTAAGTTTTTGTTATTATCTTCAATGTAAGTTTTATTTATTATCTTCAATGTTAGTGTTTGTTATTATCTTCAATGTAAGTGTTTGTTATTATCTTCAATGCTAGTTTTTGTTATTATCTTCAGTGTGTTTGTTATTATCTTCAATGTAAGTTTTTGTTATTATCTTCAATGTAAGTGTTTCTTATTATCTTCAATGTAAGTGTTTGCTATTATAATCAATGTTAGTTTTTGTTATTATCTTCAATGTTAGTTTTTGTTATTATCTTCAGTGTGTTTGTTATTATCTTCAATGTAAGTTTTTGTCATTATCTTCAGTGTTAGTGTTTGTTATTATCTTCAATGGAAGTTTTTGTTATTATCTTCAGTGTAAGTGTTTGTTATTATCTTCAATGTAAGTGTTTGTTATTATCTTCAATGCTAGTTTTTGTTATTATCTTCAGTGTGTTTGTTATTATCTTCAGTGTAAGTGTTAGTTATTATTTTCAATGTAAGTTTTTGTTATTATCTTAAGTGTGTTTATAATCTTCATCAGTGTAAGTGTTTGTTATTATCTTCAGTGTGTTTGTTATTATCTTCAATGCTAGTTTTTGTTATTATCTTCAGTGTGTTTGTTATTATCTTCAATGTAAGTTTTTGTTATTATCTTCAGTGTGTTTGTTATTATCTTCAGCGTAAGTGTTTGTTATTATCTTCAATGCTAGTTTTTGTTATTATCTTCAATGTTAGTGTTTGTTATTATCTTTAATGCTAGTTTTTGTTATTATCTTCAGTGTGTCTGTTATTATCTTCAATGTAAGTTTTTATTATTAACTTCAGTGTGTTTGTTATAATCTTCAGCGTAAGTGTTTGTTATTATCTTCAATGCTCATTTTTGTCATTATCTTCAGTGTGTTTGTTATTATCTTCAATGTAAGTTTTTGTTATTATCTTCAATGTAAATTTTTGTTATTATCTTCAATGTTAGTGCTTGTTATTATCTTCAATGTAAGTGTTTGTTATTATCTTCGATGCTAGTTTTTGTTATTATCTTCAGTGTGTTTGTTATTATCTTCAATGTAAGTTTTTGTTATTATCTTCAATGTAAGTGTTTGTTATTATCTTCAATGTAAGTGTTTGCTATTATCTTCAATGTTAGTTTTTGTTATTATCTTCAATTTTAGTTTTTGTTATTATCTTCAGTGTGTTTGTTATTATCTTCAATGTAAGTTTTTGTCATTATCTTCAGTGTAAGTGTTTGTTATTATCTTCAGTGTAAGTGTTTGTGATTATCTTCAATGTAAGTTTTTGTTATTATCTTCAGTGTGTTTGTTATTATCTTCAATGGAAGTTTTTGTTATTATCTTCAGTGTAAGTGTTTGTTATTATCTTCAATGTAAGTGTTTGTTATTATTTTCAATGCTAGTTTCTGTTATTATCTTCAGTGTGTTTGTTATTATCTTCAGTGTAAGTGTTAGTTATTATTTTCAATGTAAGTTTTTGTTATTATCTTAAGTGTGTTTAAAATCTTCATCAGTGTAAGTGTTTGTTATTATCTTCAGTGTGTTTGTTATTATCTTCAATGTAAGTTTTTGTTATTATCTTCAATGTGAGTTTTATTTATTATCTTCAATGTTAGTGTTTGTTATTATCTACAATGTAAGTGTTTGTTATTATCTTCAATGCTAGTTTTTGTTATTATCTTCAGTGTGTTTGTTATTATCTTCAATGTAAGTTTTTGTTATTATCTTCAATGTAAGTGTTTCTTATTATCTTCAATGTAAGTGTTTGCTATTATATTCAATGTTAGTTTTTGTTATTATCTTCAATGTTAGTTTTTGTTATTATCTTCAGTGTGTTTGTTATTATCTTCAATGTAAGTTTTTGTCATTATCTTCAATGTAAGTGTTTGTTATTATCTTCAGTGTAAGTGTTTGTGATTATCTTCAATATAAGTTTTTGTTATTATCTTCAGTGTGTTTGTTATTATCTTCAATGGAAGTTTTTGTTATTATCTTCAGTGTAAGTGTTTGTTATTATCTTCAATGTAAGTGTTTGTTATTATCTTCAATGCTAGTTTTTGTTATTATCTTCAGTGTGTTTGTTATTATCTTCAGTGTAAGTGTTAGTTATTATTTTCAATGTAAGTTTTTGTTATTATCTTAAGTGTGTTTATAATCTTCATCAGTGTAAGTGTTTGTTATTATCTTCAGTGTGTTTGTTATTATCTTCAATGCTAGTTTTTGTTATTATCTTCAGTATGTTTGTAATTATCTTCAATGTAAGTTTTTGTTATTATCTTCAGTGTGTTTGTTATTATCTTCAGCGAAAGTGTTTGTTATTATCTTCAATGCTAGTTTTTGTTATTATCTTCAGTGTTAGTGTTTGTTATTATCTTTAATGCTAGTTTTTGTTATTATCTTCAGTGTGTCTGTTATTATCTTCAATGTAAGTTTTTATTATTAACTTCAGTGTGTTTGTTATTATCTTCAGCGTAAGTGTTTGTTATTATCTTCAATGCTCATTTTTGTCATTATCTTCAGTGTGTTTGTTATTATCTTCAATGTAAGTTTTTGTTATTATCTTCAATGTAAGTTTTTGTTATTATCTTCAATGTTAGTGTTTGTTATTATCTTCAATGTAAGTGTTTGTTATTATCTTAGAAAGTAAGTTTTTGTTATTATCTTCAGTGTAAGTGTTTGTTATTATCTTCAATGTAAGTTTTTGTTATTATCTTCAGTGTAAGTGTTTGTCATTATCTTCAATGTAAGTTTTTGTTATTATCTTCAGTGTAAGTGTTTGTTATTATCTTCAGTCTGTTTGTTATTATCTTCAATGTTAGTTTTTGTTATTATCTTAAGTGTGTTTGTTATTATCTTCAGTGTAAGTGTTTGTTATTATCTTCAATGTAAGTTTTTGTTATTATCTTCAGTGTGTTTGTTATTATCTTCAATGGAAGTTTGTGTTATTATCTTCAGTATAAGTGTTTGTTATTATCTTCAATGTAAGTGTTTGTTATTTTCTTCAGTGTGTTTGTCATTATCTTCAATGTAAGTGTTTGTTATTTTCTTCAGTGTAAGTGTTTGTTATTATCTTCAGTGTAAGTGTTTGTTACTATCTTCAGTGTAAGTGTTTGTTATTATCTTCAATGTAAGTGTTTTTTATTATCTTTAGTGTAAGTGTTTATTATTATCTTCAGTGTAAGTGTTTGATTCTATCTTCAGTGTAAGTGTTTGATTGTATCTTCAGTGTAAGTGTTTGTTATTATCTTCAGTGTAAGTGTTTGATTGTATCTTCAGTGTAAGTGTTTGATTGTATCTTCAGTGTAAGTGTTTGATTGTATCTTCAGTGTAAGTGTTTGTTATTATCATCAGTGTAAGTGTTTGATTCTATCTTCAGTGTAAGTGTTTGATTGTATCTTCAGTGTAAGTGTTTGTTATTATCTTCAGTGTAAGTGTTTGATTGTATCTTCAGTGTAAGTGTTTGATTGTATCTTCAGTGTAAGTGTTTGATTGTATCTTCAGTGTAAGTGTTTGTTATTATCTTTAGTGTAAGTGTTTGATTGTATCTTCAGTGTAAGTATTTGTTATTATTTTCAGTGTAGGTTTTTGATTGTAACGTCAGTTTAAGTGTCTTCAGTGTAAGTGTTTGATTGTAAGCCTATAGCTGTCCATTCTAAGAACATGTCAGATAAAAGAACAAAGTATTGTCCTGATTAGTGATAAAATATATTTTTGGTGACTTCTTTAATTGTTTTGTTGGTTAAGAATTCCTCCCAGCCAATGTCCAACAGTTTATTAAGACACTTGTTTTCAGATGCATTTAATCTCTTTTCCAATGCCTTTGTTACTTTTCAGCAGTCACATCCATAGGTCAGTATTAGTAAAACGTTGGATTTAAACAACCTAAGCTTAGCGTGCTCGCTAGGTGATTTTTATTTCCAGACGCTCGTTTACTGGGTAAAGGCACCTGGTGAACATTTCCTTTGATGTATCTCAATCTTTAGTCATGTCGCTTCCCAGATAGGTAAAACTGTCAATTGTTAGTAATACTTCTCTATGAAACTGGTTAATAGCTTACGTGTTGGTAAAATTCATGACCTTCAACTTGGAAGCAATGATTTAGTGTCATGTCTGTACTTATAGGGGGCATAGTCGATTCAACTTGTTTTGCGCTTCTTTGTGAGTGGAGCTCAAGAGTGTCAGGTCATCTGCGAAATAAAGGTCCTCTCAACGGCAAAGGCTGCAGTCCATCGTAGACGATGATGGCATAATTAATTTTGCTGGCGCTATTTTTAGTAAGGATTAACTGCGCTACTTTTTATCCTCACTCTCTCGTCTCGAGCCGACCGACCCCAGTTGCAAGTCAATGACAAGAAGACTAGGGGGCGACTACGAGATGCAGAGGACTCCGTATCAAGCACCCGTGTAAAAGATGACGAAGTCCGGAGTCGAACCCACACCACCTGATCACGAGTCCGACGGCTTAACTACTTCGCCACAGAATCCCCGCAAGGTCCTCTAGAATCGTGCCATCTAACCATTGTATGACAAAAGTTTCACCGTAAAAAGAAATAGCAGCCCCCGAATCCTAGCACCTTTAAGAGGTGAGTGCTGGGCAGGTCTCTTGGTTGGTTGAACGAGGGCAATTCTGTAGGGTTAGAAGGTGCTCGTGTTAATGGGGTAGGGAAAGATGGACGGATTTAAAGGAGTGGGTATGTGGGGCAGGCGAAGGATGTGGGAAGGGGTAAATTCAATCATTTTTTAAATGTCTTAGTCTTACGTCTTAGTCGATATGTACTTCTATAAGGGCCGATGTGCATGTGCAGGTCCCAGCTCTGACGTGTAGCCGGTGGCAGGATTTCCTGCCAAGTGGGCTAGACTCGAGCAGCGTATTGCTCCACTGCGTTAGGACAAGTGCCGAGGAAAGCGTTTAACCGATGTGCGAGTCCATCTTACTAGACGCAAACAGTAGAGCAAAGCTGACCCACAGCCTGTTAGGCGCATTGTGCTGCTCTTAACAAACCACATAACCATGGTCACTGTTATGCCACGTCACACAGTTAGTCGGCTTTTACGACATGCTCTCTGCGGGGCAGTGGTGCTATTCTTGTTCTTGTCATATACAAAGACCCCGATGGACCACTATTGTTCATATTTATATTGTACTGTTTGATTTGCAGACACATCTGCTCCATGGGTACTGCTGTTTATAATATATTTAGTTATGTTTACAAAAGAAAAGACGAGATGTAAACATTGTTGGTTCCTTAGAAGGAACGGAGTTACTGTTATACGTTCTCAAAACCTATTGAAGATTTAAACTGTGTTGTGGCAGATCTATCCTGAAGTATCGCGTTTTCTGAATGTTTCTTCAACTCGATAAAGCTCATTATGAATCACAGAGCTCTATTGCAGAAGACTCCAAACATAAAGCGCATGGGCGACGCTGTAAAAGTCTCCTTTCAGAAAGCGTGGGGTTGCCACTGTAAAAGGCAGGGCCATTTCTACCATTAGGCGAGACTAGGCGGTCGTCTACAGCGGCAACATTATAGGGGCAGCAAAAAGGAGGAACAATATTATATTGAAATAAAACAGCAACAAAATTCAGCAAATTAGTAGAAAAGAAATGAAATAGAGGTTAAATTGTGGATCTGTTTATGTTTTCAGTGTTACTATTAATTATTAATTTTTGATAATCGATCAAGAGCTAGGTTTTGTACTTCTCTTTCAGCATATTTAAAAGGTAAGTGCAATTCATGTTTCATATAAGAGAGATGTTACTATTAATGTTATATTATACAAGTTGAATAAACTTCTTTTATATCTAAAACATTAATTCTTCTAGCCTGGATGACAGGAGGAGAGAGTGATGATAGTAAAATGGAGGGGGCAGCATTTTTCAATTCTCGTCTAGGGTGGCAAAAACCTAAACTGAGCTAGAAACAGTTCTGGTGGAAAATTCCTGACAAGGTAGCAATGGGGTGCCACTGTAGAAGACTCCGTATTAACCATCGAACCGCCAATCTAGAAGGCTCCTTACAGAAAGCGAAGGGCCACCACTGCAGAAATCGCCTTATGAAGAATAGAACTGTCAATGTGGAAGGTTTCTTACAGGAAGCATAGGGTCGCTCCTGTAGAGGTCTTCTTAAGGAAGCACAGAGCAGCCAAGAAGAGGCCCACGTACAGGAAGCACAAGATTACGCTATAGAAGTCGCAACGCATGAAACACAGGGCAGACACTGTAGACGGCTTCTTACAGGACCATAGCGCAGCAACTCTAGAAGGCTGCTGACAGGAAGCATGCACCAACACTGAAGAAGGCTCCTTGCAGGAAGACGGTGCCAATTTCACATTTAAAATAAATGTGTTTGTGTCGTCAGCTGGACAAGACTTCGGGCGGCATAGTAATTGTTTAAAACCATTGGCAAATTTGATAGTGGAACTTCCCGTATTACTCTTTTTAACACTTTGTGGTAATATTGAGTGTTCGTCCATGTTGATACCTTATTGCCGAAAAGGACTGCACTGCGCACGCTGCCAGGTTGAAAAGAAAAGTTATTGTGTATAAAGGTAATTGTGTATATAATTTATTGTGTATAAAAGTGATTGTATATAAAAGTTATTGTATATAAAAGTTAACGTATATAATAGTTATTGTGGATAAACGTTTTTGAACATCAAAATGAAGCGGCAGGTAGAGAATTTGGTATCTGCGAATCAAACATTTCAAAAATAACCGTTATTTTAATATTTTCGTGCGCTCTAAAGCTTAGAGAGCGAAATATTCGTACGGAAAACGGGGCCTGGTTGATTGAATACCTGGATTCCAGTATTCCAAAAGAATAAAGGTTATTTGCTTATGTAGTCGCCGCGTAGTGTACAAACTAGTACTGTATGTTACATCCGTTAGCAAGAAAAGCTATGCCTCACCGATGTTTTAATGCGCCCACCTTGGTCAGAAAATCAACCGCTTGGGCACCTGATACCCAACAGATTACTAACATATTTAAGGCCTTCAGTTTGATCAGTTTGAAAACAAAATTGTATTTGCATTAGGTTTATTTCTCTATGTCCCAGAGCGGTGTGCGTTGCACTATATTTTTATTTTGCGCCTGTTGGCTCAGTTCATCTGACTTCGACATCCATTTTATGTTAAGGGTCTACTTTCTCCTGCATTTTCTAAGAGTTTGCGTCTCCAGGGTTAGGGCCGGTGCTGTATTGGGGAGCGAACCCAACATCTTCGGGTTGGGAGCCCTGTCACTTCTTACCCACTAGCCCACGTCGTACCAATTTGATCCTAGTATTACGTTGTTATTGATTTTCTTTTTTTTAATTTGCTGTATTCCTGGTTATGTGTGTACTTGCTGTTCATTTGGTAATGTTTCATATATTGATAAAGTAAAGGTTTGAGCGTCCCATAGCAGACACTGCTAACAGGGATAAAGTGTTAGAAACTCTATTCTACTAGGCCCCAACTTGTTTATAAAATACTGATGCTAGTTCCATACGTCTCTGCCTTTCCTCTCCTAACAGTAAGCCAGGTACCCATTCCCGGCTTGGTCGACTAGATCGTAACGAGGGTTGAACCCCATACGTTTACATTGTAAAGTGAGTGCTCTAACAGTACGTTAATTGAACATTAAAACAGAACTTGAAAAGATTACAAAACTGCAATCCATGACCGATAGAAGAGACTGCAGAGCCCAGCTGCAGTCAGAGAAACTCCGAAGACTGACTGACCATCCAATGCACCAGAGACTAAACAATTTGGGAAATGAGAAACTAAAGCGGAGAAACTTTGCAGAAATAGCCAAAGCAAAGATGCACGAAGATCCCATTAACGCACTAACAAGACCAAAACCCATCACTACTGTACGAAAACCTACCTGGAGGCAGGATATATTTCCAGAGGTGGTAGAAAATATACCAGGTATTGGAAACAAAAACTGCCAGACTGAAAAAGAAAGGAGAGATACTACCCTAAGCTTCATATCGAAAAGCTACCCAAGCATGGACTGGACCCATGCATACACCGACGGTTCTGTAACAAACACTACACAGAACGGAGGGGCAGGAGCATTCCTGAACCTACCAAATGGCAGACAAATAACACTGTCATTCGCTACTGGTAAGTACACAAGCAATTTCAGAGTGGAGGCAGAGGCACTGAGGGCGGCAGTGGAAGAAATGGTGACACAAAATGAAAATGAAAGCCATATAGTCTTGCTTACAGATGCTCTCGCCGTAGTCACAGCGCTAAAAAGCCAGAAAAACACTGAGCTTAATGACTAAAGAGCAGCACTCGGCAAACTGTGCCAGTAGTCCGCACCAAAAAGGGTAGTGGTACAGTGGGTCCCATCACACTGCAACATCCAAGGCAACGAGGAGGCAGACAGCCTGGCAAAAGAAGGTACAAGACTACCACAAACATATACTAGTATGACGTACGAAGAGTCAAAACGGCTTATCAAAGCCAGATACATGACAAAATGTGAAACCGAACATACTGGTTACACCAAAAACGATGCCTATTACCAGTTGAACCGAAGAGAGCAGATCGTTGTCTTCAGACTTCGCAATGGCCACAATAGACTGAGGTACCATCTATTCAACAAATTGAAGATAGGTGGTACCGACGAATGCCCGTGCGGTACTGGTAAAATGACCGCTGAACATCTGCTGCAGAACTGCCCGACATACGAGGATCAGAGAGAGCAGATGTTACCATCACCAGTGGAACTGCAAGACAGCTCTATGGCAGTGGCGACAGCCTCAGGATGACCGCCGCTTTTTTCAAAAAAATAATGGTTACTGTCTGACTGCGTACGAAGAAGAAGAAGAAGAAGAAGAAGAACATTAAAACCTCAAATCCTGGGACAGTTCTACAGAAGATTTCTCTGACAGACTTTCGCAGAGAGATTTCGACATCCATAATTTCTAGCCAGGTTCCCAGGCCGACTTTCGCAGAGAAAAGTCGACATCCAAAATTTCCAGTCAGTATCTCCGACAGACTTTTGCAGGAAAGTTGAACATTCAGAATGTCAGCTGACAGACTTTACAGAAAAAATAAATTCTGCATCCAAAATCTCCATTCAGCATTTCTGACAGACTTTTGCAGAAAAAAAGTCGTTATCCAGAATTGGCTAGTCGGAAAGTGACAAACTCCACGGCAGTATTTTAAAGCGATTCACTTTTTAAAGGGCAATCAATTTATGTGCCACATTCATCACTTGGTATGGCCGTTTCAGGAAAGGAGTCGCAACGGCTTGAGGCCATGGCTGGAGGAGAACCTTAACTGTGTGTGAGTTTGTGCGTGTTTTAGGAGTGTATCCGTTTGTGAGTGTGTGTGCGTGTGTAGGAGCATGTGAATGTGCCAGTGCGTGTGTCTGTCTGTTTGTGAGTATATTTGTGTCTGTTTGTGAGACTATGTGTGTGTGAATGTGTGTGTGTCAGTGTGTGTGTGTTTATGAACGTGTGTTTATCAGTTGTGAATGTATGTGTGAATATGTGCATGTCTGTTTGTGAGTATGTGTGACTGTGTATGTCAATGTGCGTGTAGTGTAGGGACAATGGGTAGGAAAAGAACATGTACGTGAGAATGTGTGAAAATATGCAAACGTGTGCGTTAGTGGAAATGTGTGTGTTAGTGTGAATGTGTGTGTTAGTGTGAATGTGTGTGTTAGTGTGAATGTGTGTGTAAGTGTGAATGTGTGTGTTAGTGTGAATGTGTGTGTTAGTGTGAATGTGTGTTAGTGTGAATGTGTGCGTTAGTGTGAATGTGTGAGTTAGTGTGAATGTGTATGTTAGTGTGAATGTGTGTTAATGTGAATGTGTGTGTTAGTGTGAATGTGTGTATTAGTGTGAATGTGTGTGTTAGTGTGAATGTGTGTTAGTGTGAATGTGTGCGTTAGTGTGAATGTGTGTGTTAGTGTGAATGTGTGTTAGTGTGAATGTGTGTGTTAGTGTGAATGTGGATATTAGTGTGAATGTGTGTGTTAGTGTGAATGTTTGTGTTAGTGTGAATGTGTGTGTATGTTAGTGTGAATGTGTATGTTAGTGTGAATGTGTGTTAGTGTGAATGTGTGTGTTATTGTGAGTGTGTGTGTTAGTGCAAATGTGTGTTTGTGTGAATGTTTGTGTTAGTGTGCATGTGTGTGTTAGTGTGAATGTGTGTTAGTGTGAATGTGTGAGTTAGTGCGAATGTGTGAGTTAGTGTGAATTTGTGCGTTAGTGTGAATGTGCATGTTAGTGTGAATGTGTGTGTTAATGTGAATGTGGACATTAGTGTGAATGTGTGCTTTAGTGTGAATGTATGTGTTAGTGTGAATGTGTGTGTATGTTAGTGTGAATGTGTACGTTAGTGTGAATGTGTGTTAGTGTGAATGTGTGTGTTATTGTGAGTGTGTGTGTTTGTGCAAATGTGTGTTAAGTGTGTAGGTTAGTATGCATTATTGCGAATGTGTGTATAAGTGTGAATGTGTGTGGTAGTGTGAATGTATATGTTAGTGTGAATGTATGGTAGTGTGAATGTGTGTGTAACTGTGAATTTGTGTATGCATTATTGTGAATGTGTGTGTTAGTGTGAATGTGTGTATGTGTTATTGTGATTGTGTGTGTTAGTGAATGAGTATGCTAGACATGTTTCCGCACATACACATGGGAATAGGGGCCCATATTAGAATATATATGCAGCCTTTCTAACTGCTATGTCCTGTTGTCACAAATAATACATTTCCGTCCCCACTCGATCAGTGCAGTGATAGCTGTCTCCCGTTCTGTCGACTTTCCTGAAGCTTGGATAAGGGTCTTCTTAATTTGAAAGATGATTGTTCTTATTTGTCTCGCGCTGCTCGCTCCTATGATAACCTACCCGCTCTCTCGTTTCATGTTATGCCACAGTGTGATGGTCACCGCTGTTATATTTGTCTTCTTTTGGCTTTTAGTTTGTCTAATACCGTTTAGAGGACTTGATAGCGCAGTGAAAGAGCACTCGCTTGCTGTGGCAAAGGTACGGGGTTCATATCAAGTCGCCGGCATCACCAGTCCACCCATCTGTAAATAGCTACTTAGTTGACGGCCAGCGGAGGAAAAAAGCGGAAAGGACAGGAACTGCCTATGCCAAATCACAAAGCTGTGACTTAGTACAAATTTAGTCTTTAACACTTCATCCTCCTTGGTAGTGCCTGCTATGGGAATACCTTTACCTTTACGTTTTAAGACCTTGTTAAGCTCATACAGTTTATCATTGTCGATGTCTTACAGAATTCCCATTACATCTCTAATAAATACAATCTGCTGATATTAGTCTGTTGTGCGTATTATTTCTGCAGACTTGCTCAGTTCCTATGCATCTACCGAGTAGTTAGAACAGAATTTTCGAATGTGTGAACTCTCGTTTTCTTGATCTTGGTAGACAACAAAGATTCCTGCGACTCCATTATTCACAGCTCTGGCTGCTTATTAAATAGGTTATAAATAGAGCCACGCTTTTCTTGGGTATAGTTCACCAATCATGTCGTTTGTTGTTGTTTTCCTTCGGAAAGCATTTTGTTCTCCCATGGGAAAGATGGTGGTTATAAATGTTTTAATGCTGAGATTTTAGTGTTCTGCTCATGGGGTTCGAAGGGGGATTGGATTTGCCTTCTTAAAGGTGTCTGATAACTCATTCTTATGTGTTCTGATTGATTTTTTTGACCGATGTAGAAATCTACTTCTCTTCAATTTTCTACTTACTACAGTTTGTGTGAGAGAGTCGGGGCGCATGTTTGTGAATGTGTGTCTGAATTAGTGTGTGTGTGTCTTGTTGTGTGAGTGTGTGGGATATTGTTCATTGTTGTATGCGGTATATATAGGGAAAGAGTATATCTATTTGTGATAATGTTTGTGCATATGCGAATGTGTATATTAATGTGAATGAGTGTGTTTTAGTGCGAATGTGGACGTGTTAGTACGCATGTATTTGTGTAAATGTACGTGTTTGAATAAATGCATTTGTGTAAATGTAAGTGTTTGTGGAAATATAATTTGTGTGAATGTAAGTGTTTGTGTAAATGTATTTGTGTAAATGTAAGTGTCTGTGTAAATATAATTTGTGTAAATGTAAGTGTTAGCGTAAATGTATTTATGGGAATATAAGTGTTAGTGAAAATGTAATTTGTATCAATGTAAGTGTTAGCATATATATATATTTGTGTGAATGTAAGTGTAAGTACAAATGTGTAAACGTTTGCTTATAAATGCGAGTGCTTGTGGCTGGGTTTTCGTTTATGTGTGAGTGAATTGAGAGAAAGAGAGAGAGAGATAGAGAGAGATAAAGAAAGAAACTATGTATGTGAATGTGTGTACGTGTGTCTTGGTGTGTATATGTGTTTGCACGTGAATGTGCATTTATACGAGACAGACACAATGTTCATGCACTGTATATGGGAGTTTGTATGTACGTGTGCATCTATATGATGTGGAAACGTGCATATGTGAATATGTGTGTTTTTGAATGTGTAATGTGAGTTGTAGAAATTCGGCAACATGTAGAAGCAGCCACCAGAGGCAAAAACATACTCGACCTAGTTTTTACCACAGAGGAAAATATGATTGAAAACGTTACCGTTGGGGAACTGTTTGGCTCAAGTGACCATCAAATCATCCGTTGGGATCTTATTTGCAGGGAAAGAAGTAAACATAAACACGCGAACATACGACTACTCTAAGGCAGATGTTAAGAGGATGAAAGAGGCAGCGAACCACATAATCTGGAAAGATATTATTGTAGGAACAGATGTTGAACAGGAGTGTGAAAGTTTTAAAACAGTTCTAGAAACGCTAAAAGAGGAATGTGTTCCATGTAGGGAGGTAAACCCCAAGCGTAAAAAGTGGATAACTAGATTTGTAGTGAAATGTAGAAGAGCAAAAAATAAAGCATGGCAAAAATATATAGAGGCAGGTAAATCAAAAGAAACATATGTAAAATATTTGGACAAGCAGAACATATCTCAGAAAGCGAATAAAACAGCAAAAATAGACTTTGAAAAAAAACTTGCTCAGAGGATCAAGACTGACAGTAAAAGCTTCTTTTCTTATGTTAGAAATAAACAAAGAACGAAAGACAAAGTAGGCCCTCTCATAGACAGTACAGGGAAAATAATAAGTGAGAATAGGGAGGCTGCTAATCTGCTCAATCAGTACTTTGGCACAGTCTTCACAAAGGAGGACTGCTCCGAGATCCCAGAGCCTATAGATATTTTTCAAAGAGACATGGATACAGCGGGATTAAGATCAATCTGTATTACAGAGGAAATGGTTTTTAAAAATTTGGAGGGGTTGAAAGTGAATAAATGTCCAGGTCAAGATGGTATTCACCCAAAATTGCTGTATGAAATTAGAAACCAACTAGCAAAACCATTGGCTATATTATGTTCTCAATCACTTACAAAAGGGATTGTTCCACGGGATTGGAAAGATGCAGGAGTAATCCCCTTATTCAAAAAAGGCAAAAAATCAGATCCGGCAAATTATAGACCGGTGAGTTTAACGAGCATAGTCTGTAAATTGTTAGAGTCAATAATCAAAGAAAACATTGTAATGCATTTAGACAAATTTAATCTAATTAGAAATAGTCAGCATGGGTTTACTAGAGGGAGATCAGGCTTAACAAATCTATTAGAATTCATGGAGGAGGTTACTAAAATCATAGATAAAGGGGAGCCAGTGGATGTTATTTATCTAGACTTTGCAAAGGCCTTTGATAGAGTACCTCATCAAAGATTATTTCGAAAGTTAAAATCACATGGAATAGGTGGCGAAGTTGCCAAATGGATTGAAAATTGGTTAACGGGAAGAAGGCAGAGGGTGGGCATAAATAAGGAGTACTCTGAGTGGAGTGAAGTGAAAAGTGGTGTGCCACAGGGCTCGGTTTTGGGACCAATTTTGTTCTTGATATATATAAATGATTTGGACATTGATATGAGATCCATGATTGCAAAATTTGCTGATGACACAAAACTATGCAGTAGTGTCTCATCTAAAGCGGAAGTGGATATATTGATGTCGGATTTAGATAAAATTCGAGAATGGTCTGTAAGCTGGCAAATGGAGTTTAATGTAAATAAATGTACAGTTATCCACATGGGTAGATCCAATATGGAACATAATTACAGAATGGGAGAAAACAATATTAGAAAGATAGATAAGGAAAGGGACCTAGGGGTTATAATAGGTCATACAGGAAAGGTGAGTGAGCAAGTTAAGGTAGCAGTGAAAAAGGCAAATGCAATGTTAGGTATGATAAAAAGAAATATTAAACATAGGAGCAAGGAAGTGATCGTCAAACTGTATAAAGCTTTAGTTAGACCTAGATTGGAGTACTGTGTACAGGTGTGGAGTCCTTATCATAGAGGGGACATAAACATGCTAGAAAGAATACAAAAAATAGCGACAAAGATGATAGTGGGATTCCAGAATTACAGTTATGAGGAACGACTCAGAAAAACCGGCCTACAGTGTCTCGAAGAGAGAAGAATTCGTGGTGACTTAATACAGGTTTATAAGATGATCAGAGGAATCGATAAATTAGACTATAACAAGTTTTTTTAAAATACAGCCACCTACAATAACACGAGGGCATAGCTACAAGCTGATTAAAGAGAGGTCCAGGTTAGATATTAGGAAATATTTTTTTAGTCAGAGAGTGGTGTCTGCTTGGAATGCATTGCCAGGGGAGGTAGTGGAGGCAGGGACAGTTAATGCATTTAAGAATAAACTGGATGCGCATAGATTTTAGAGCAAGGTGATGTAAATGTAACTGGTTGTATACAGACTCTGCAGGGTCTTCTAAACCAGTATAAAGATGTTAAGTTAAGTTAAGTTAAGAGTGGAAAGCAGCTGTTTAGGCCTCAAACCTCCAGGCGTTGACATGGATCTACTGTACTGCTCATGCCGGAGTTCAGGGCAATGAAAGAGCTGACATCATGGCAATGAAAGAGCTGACATCATGGCTTCACAAGCTACCATCATGGCCACATTAGTAATGGATAGAAGTGACATTTTGAAATCAGTGAATGACTGCCTGTTGGACGAGAACACCGCATTAGATGAAGCAGCAATCCACAGACTGCAATGTTTCGACATTACACGAGGTTCGAGCGGAGTATGGCGCAAGAGAGGACGACCTAGGAGACTGTACAAACAGTGAGCTACAGGGACATTCAGCATCCATACATTACGCCATTTGAGGAGAGAGACTGAGCACCTATGGGTATGCCCGGAGTGCAGGGACGTCGATTCTTAGAAACAGAAACAGAAAAGTGCAATATGGCCGAAGAAAGAAAGTCAACGCTGATCCAGCGGTTAGGAAATTATCTCAAGTTGTGTCCGTCGGCAGACCTGGATGTTTGTGACTTGGTTATGCCACAGGAAGTTGTTTGCGCATGTGGGCGATATCGAGATACATCGATCTCCTTGTAAGACCATCAAGGTCTTGAAGCCGGGATTGGATAACACATGATGTTTATAGGTGCAGCTTGGTGTCAAGGTCGGTCAAACGCAAGTAGCAAATAGTAACTCGAGATCAGGATGCTGGACAGTGCATGAGCTGTAGCGGACAGCGTCTTAAGGCATGCTGCAAGCGTCAGGGTCAACGAACGAACCTGCCAATACCCTTCTACACCTAAACGCGATGATAGTGGCCAATAGTCTGCAATAGTCCAGATTAGCTACGAAGAAGGAGTCGTAGAGGGAGACTTAACCCGGTAGTCAAAAATATCTACTGAAGTCTGATGTGTTGGACCGAGTGGTGCAAATATCGCAGACAATCTGTAAACTACAACACATTGCATTCCATTCTCCGGACAACATCCTGCTACTTACACCCCATTTTTCAGTGCTTGGTAGCTGAGTTTTAGAACGAACAACAAAGAATTAGAAGAAGATGGCAGGGACTCTTGGATTGTGCGTTTCCAATTTTGGAAGAGTCAAATCTAACGCATGGCAGAAGATTGATGGTACGAGGACACATCCCTGGCAAGCGCCAGAGAGTGACAAGAATGTGCCGGTTACATCGTGGCGAGGCGAGCAACTCTCGGGTTGATGTTGTGGTGCAGCCGCTCTATTACCATCAAAGTATCGGAAATTCCCACACATTACAAGATTTTCCACAGAGCAGATATTTCCACAGAGTGTAAGGCGGAACGTAAGTCAACAGTAAGTACACTGGTGCGTTTGAGGAGAGCGTGTGTTGCTGTTGTTGTTGTTTGTGTGTGTGTGTGTGTGTATGTGTGTGCGTGCGTCTGAAACACGTTAGAAAAGGTATATCATGTTCATGTTAGTGGAAATGTTTGAGTTATGCATTTGTGTGTGTGTGTGTGTGTATGTTTGTGTGTGTGTATGTGTGTGTGTGTGTGTGTATGTGTGTATGTGTGTGTGTGCGCGCGCGCACCGGCAAGTTCTAAAAAGAGAACATATGTATTTCCGAGTACGGCAAGAAATTGCGAGAAGCATGGTACCCATTACATCTACAACCGCAGGGTAAACAACACACTGCTCACTCGCTTCTACTGTTACTAAGAATAGCCAGTAATGCGTGAAACAAGAAGAAAAAGAGAAGGACAAAAGAAGAATGACAGACAGAGAGTAGCTAGAATATCTCATTTGTTGAATGTATTCCTAATGAGGTGTCATCTCAGAGGAGAAATTGTTTTTAGACAGGGAGGCTGCAAAACGAGGGTCGTTTAGGCGACAGATCAATACATCAGTGCTTAGTTTTCGACGACTGTGGCGTGTATGTGTGTGTGCATGTGTTTATGTGTGTGTGCTTCTTGTATGCATGCGTGTGTTTGTGTGTATGTGCGGTGTGGTTATGTGTGAATATGGGTGTGCATGTAAATGGGTGTGTATGTATGTGCTCATGTATGTGTATGTGTCAGCACACCATTGTACGAGGGGGCTTCAAATGAAAACCTTAAATATAACATTTTGTAAATTTATTAAGAAATTATGAAACGCAATTGTATCATTTTTCAACGCAGTCACCACTGGGTGAGGTCCGAGCGGGGAGGTCCTCGACTGTTGCAGCTGTTGCACAGACAGTATTGGTATCGAGCATTATCATGTTGCAAAAGGACACCTTTACTAAGAAATCCACGTCGTTTGGATTAGATTGCGAGTCGAAGATGATTCCTGAGAAGTTTTGTATACAAGGCAGTTGTGACAGTGTTCCTCCTGGGTATATACTCTCTAAAACAACGCCTCGTTCGTCACAGAAAAAGAGTCAGCATAACCATGTCTGCAGATTGCTGCGTGCGGAACTTCTGTGGTGTCGTTAAGGAAATATGACGCAATTCCTTGCTCGGTCTCTTTGGTGTCAGTTTCGTGGTATAGAACCCAGGTTTCATCTCAATTAACAATTCTTGCCGTGGTAGTGAACCCAGGTTTCATCTCCTGTAACAATTCTTGCCATGGTAGTGAACCCAGGTTTCATCTCCTGTAACAATTCTTGCCGTGGTAGTGAACCCAGGTTTCATCTCCTGTAACAATTCTTGCCGTGGTAGTGAACCAAGGTTTCATCTCCTGTAACAACTCTTGCCGTAGTAGTGCACCCAGGTTTCATCTCCTGTAACAATTCTTGCCGTGGTAGTGAACCCAGGTTTCATCTCCTGTAACAATTCTTGCCGTGGTACTGAACCCAGGTTTCATCTCAAGTAACAATTCTTGCTAGGAAATCACCCCATTCTGCTTCAAAGCGTCGCAGAAATTCCTGACAGACATAAACGCGTTGTTGTTTCAATTCTGGAATAATCTCTCTGGCACCCACCTTGCAGACACTATGTGATACCGTAGCATATCATGGAGGCTGTGGTGTGCTGAAAATTGAGTGATGTTCAGCTGTGGGGCAATTTTATTCACAATCAATCGGCGATTTTCCTTTACGAGGTGGTCAGCGGCTGTAATCGACTCTGGAGTCACTACTCAGTGTGCCTAGCCGGAATATGAACAGTTTGTCACATAACTCACGCAGTTTTGAAACATCCTACTCCACTCATACACTTGCTGGACTGAAAGGCATGCATCACCGCACTGTACCGTTATTAGCCGATGAGTTTATATAGGCTTCACCCCTTGGCTGCTCAAAAAACAGGAGGAAAGAACGATATTCCTGTAAATAGCAAGGCAACCGTCTTCTAACTGCAGATGTGACGTTATGTTGTTTGCCTGCACCGTGATGGCACATGCAGGCCACCCTTGACATCCTTAGCAACCAAATTTACAAGTTACAGTACAAAAGCACGGTTTTTCTCTTGTATACCCCAATTTTAAGGTTTACATTTGAAGCCCCTTTATGTGTATGCAAATATATATACACACATAATCATATGCGCATTTGTGTATGTGTGTGTGTTCGAGTGCGCATGGTAACAAAAGTGTGTTGAACACAACAGTGAAGAACTGGACAATGATGTTTCAAGAATTCCGCGAGTTAACGAAATATCCTCCGAGACCAGGTCAGACGAATATTATTGGGTCAGAAGATGTCATCTCCAAAATTAGTGCAGTAATTCTGGTCACCGTACACTGCCTGCATTCTACAATGCATGTCAACTGGTCGAAAACTATCAACTGGTCGACAACTATCAACTGTCAGAAACCGAATCACCGCTCGCTGATCAGCTCTGGGTGGATTCCGTACCACACCAGCATGTTTTCAACGGTATACTGAGAAATCTATGAGTCGGAGGGGAATTAAATTTTGTAAACTAGACGGTTGGTATGTGCTGTTCACGCCATAATTGACGTCATTATAAGTATCGTAAGTATGTTCACCTGGTGCAGTTAAGTCCGATTTCATTTGAACACAGTGAGTGTGTGGGTGTGTTTTTTGTTCAAGCGTGTGTGTGTGTGCGCGCGCACTCGCGTGTGAATATCGGAGACGCGTATGTCTTATGATGCTAACGAACTGGTGATTTAACAATAAGTACGAAAAATAGAAATCATTCACAATTTTGTATTTTATTGTAGACAAAATATGAGAGATGCCTTTGAAAATGATGTTGACACGGTTAGGATAATGAAAATAACGATTACTAACCTACGCTTTGACGGATGACAGTGACGGGCTGGCCAGGACTGAGACAGAACTTCTGGAATGGATCCGAAGAGTGGATGTAAGAACACAGTTATTATTATGGCCTTTTGCGTCTCTACAGACGGTCGGTAAGCTGGTTTGTTGTAGAGATGGCGGTGGCTGCATCTGTCCTGTGGGAACATCGACTTTCGAAGCTGATTTTGCCGTTCTTGATTGACAGGGACAACAAATAGTGTAAATTGAAAAAGGTCCATTGGTGCGGGGTAGGCTCATTCCTTTTGCGTCGTTTGTCTTTCATCTTTGTCATCAGAACTGGCTCAGATGCATCGATGTCCGTTCTCATGGTCGCTCTCCGTGTAGCTCTATCCACTGCAATCTCCTCCCAGATATTTGGATTAATCGCAGCATCGTTCATGAATGTTTTGCAAATGTCCTTGTATCTTAATGTAAGCTTTGCTTGTGATCTGGTACCCGATACAAGTTCACCCAGGAGTAACTGCACCGGAATACGATTATTGCACATTCGTTTCACGTGACCCAACCATCTCAGTCTCTTGTTGCTCTGAGTCGAGAAGATTGAAGGTATCTTGGCGCGTTTCAGTTGATCACCTTGTCCTGCCACTTTATGTTCATTATAATGAGAAGACACCGCACATGTAAACTGTTAACTCTTCTCGTGTCTTGAATGTGTTGTCCGTGTTTCCGCTCCGTATAACAGTATACCAAGCACGCATGCTTGTTATTTCATGATCTCTGTATTTAGCGTCAGCTTTCTGTTATTCCATGCCCTTTCTTTCGGCCTGTCGAAAGTAGTTTCTGCTTGCTCTATGCGTATATTTGTCTTTTCATCGAGTGATAGTGTTGCTGTTTCAGGAAACCCCAAATATTTGAACACTTGAACTTCATCGCGCCGATCTTCATTTAGCGTAATTGTTTTGACTTGTGCGGTTCCAACTTGTTTTAGGACAACCGTTATTTTCACGTTTACAGTGAGTGAAAATATGTTGCAGGCATCAGACAGACAATTGACTAATGATTGTAAAGTGTCCTCGTCGGGCGTCACCAGGGCTGCATCATCGGCAAAGTAGCTCTCTGATGAGATTTTCCGTTATTTTGGACCTAGCCCTGAACCTTGCCAGATTGAACATCAAGCCATCAAACCTACCTTGGACAGAACTTTCCTTCTAAAACCACGGTGCAGCAAAGCTGCAAAGAAAATTCCGAAAAGGGTAGGAGCAAGAATGCAGCCCTGTTTCCCCCAGCTTCTAACTTCACAACTGTCCACCAAACTGAATGGTGGCATCCATGTCTTCGTGGAAGGGGACAACTAGTTCGAGCAATGTTGGTGGATAGCCAATAATTACTAGAACCTTATATTGGGATGGTCTACTCACGCTGTCGAAAGCCTTTACGAGATCGATGAACGCAATCAACAGGAGCTTATTTTGTTTTCTGCATTTTTCCTCTCCTGCAGCTGTTTTAGTGTAAAGATCATGTCTGTAGTGGAACGCCCCGCTCTGAACCCATATTGAGATTCGGGCAATACGTGATCAGCAAGCTTCTGGTCTCCTCAGAATGGCACGAGCGAATGCTTTTCCTGCTGTGCTCAGCAGGGAGATTCCCCTGTAGTTGTCACAGTCACCTTTATCTCCTCTGTTTTTGTAGAGTCTGACTGTCGTTACATTTCGCATGTCTCGTGGTGTGTCTACTTTGTTTTTGTAGTGTCTGACTATCCTTACATTTCGCATGTCTCGTGGTGTGTCTACTTTGTTTTTGTAGAGTATGACTATTCTTACATTTCGCATGTCTCGTGGTGTGTCTACTTTGTTTTTGTAGAGTATGACTATTCTTACATTTCGCATGTCTCGTGGTGTGTCTACTTTGTTTTTGTAGAGTATGACTATTCTTACATTTCGCATGTCTCGAGGTATGTCTACTTCCCTCCAGCATTTAGTTAACATCCTGTAAAGGACCTGGAAAAGAACCTCTTTGTTTTCCTTGATAACTTCTTAAGGTATGTTGTCATTTTCGGAGCTTTTCCATTCGCAATGCTATCAATTGCTAAGGACATCTTGTTTATGTAGGCTTGACGTCGAGTTCAGGCATTACTGGGTATGTTGACACTCTATCGACTAACTCTGGGTGAATTAGACTTGCTTCAGAGTAAAGGCTTGAGTATTATTCCACCCATCTGCCTAGCTGCTTATTTCTGTCTAAGGTGAGTTCACCACACTTTGACTTTAATGCGACTATCCGGAGCTCATCTCACCCATGGCAGTTTTTAAGAACACAGTTAACGTAGGAAAGACAAGGTTGGTGATCAACAGCACTGACGGAACCAACGCTGTGATCAAAGCAAATGGACAGGAGCTTGAAACAGTGAACCGCTTGACGTATCTAGGTACAACGATCAGTGGCGAGGGATCAATACCAGAGGTCCTGAATAGAATAGCACAGACAACAGCAGCGCTTGTACGATTGAATCATATATTGAAAAATAATCGATTCTCGCTCGTCATAAAGGTCAAATTATTGCGCTCACTGGAACTTTCAATTTTGATAAACGCCAGCAAAACATGGACCATTACAGCAGACCTCCAGAGAAGAATCTGGGCCATGGAGATGAGATGTTTCAGAAGACTTGCAAACCTCGTACCATAATTGACGGCGACGAGGATTCTAGAAAGCAAGTGGACTTTACGATGACTTCTTCACCCCAATGAAAAGACGAAAGCTGTTTTGGAATGGCCACGTCTCCAGATCCGAGAGCCTTGCAAATACAATACTACGTGACACAGTACATGGTAAGCGAAGGAGGAGACGTCCAAGTAAAAGGTGGGACGAACAATCCATCAATAGACTTACCTTCTATATAAGATGGCACAAAAAGCAACAGCCGACAGAGAGAGATGGCGCAGTGTTGTGAAGGTGTCATCAGAGGTGCCCCAACATTCTCAGGAAGTCACGGGATGAACTCAACTGATGTAAAGAAACTGAAATGAATGGAAACAGTGATAGTAAGAGAGAAATGGGATCGGACGTCTGAGCAAACGTATGAAATATATTCAAGGCACGCTGCGCACCTACGGTTCTACTCTGGTACCAGTCGGATGAGAATAAGGAATACATAAGCAAATTTAATTAGGGATAGTGTGTATGTGGGGGACAGGGATCTTCGCTGTGGCTCAGAGGTAATGCCGCTTGCCTCAAGAAACTGAAGCGATAAGCGGTGGGTTTTCAAATGCCAGAAGTTTTAAGCTGCCACTGTGCTCAACAGATCAGCGTCTAATATTGGATATTTGCGAAAAAAACAAGGAGATCCCGTGTATGTGCTGTTCACGAATAAGCACCATAAGAAGTTGTAAACCGATATAGCAAGCTATAAGCTGCTGACGGCAAAATTATAAGAAATATTTGAGATTTCTATCCAATACGCAATTAGCTTTCCCCCCCTCCCCCCCCCCCCCCCCCCCGATCTATTAACCCGCAGGAAGTAAATATACGGATAGTCTTCGGCTACTTGGCAGGAGGCAATAACCTGCCTGGCTTTTTTTGCTTTGAATGGCTACAATGAGTAGGTCTACTCTCTTGTGGGCCCTGAAAAGGACGTTAAGTGACGGGTTGCAGTAGCTTTCCTCACATCCCGAGCGTGCTGATGAAAGTGAACCGGGGCCCTCCAATGCTGTTGTGCTTCATCTACGTGTCGCTCACTACTACGGGGGTCCCTCATCTTGTTATCCAGTCTGCTATGAAAACAGCCAGTTTCCAGGAATGGCTACGAGGAAGACAAAGTGAGGGTCTTGACCAGTATATTTTGCTAACATATCTGAACAGTATCTTTTCCCTGACCAGACGTTAGTCTTCCTCCCCAACCTGAATACCAGGACACGAAGTAATCCAAGTGTATATTGAAAATAATGCTACACATCCCACTTGTGATCAAGAATGTTTCTACAATTGAACATGAAAATAAATGAGTGACACAAAGTCAAGATTAAACAAAGAAAACAGCTCATTGAAACTTGGAATACTAAATACGCTTTGTTTGTCTATTTCAGAAACGTGTCATAATTATAGTGTATTGTATAACATCTGTAACAGTAGCGACACGTTTTATCAGAATCAGGTAAAACATATTGATCAAGAACCTAGCAACTCGTCAATGTCGCGCTTATGTAAACAGACTGTGATACAGCAACCCGGTCGTATAGGTGAGGATCTTCTTCTTCTTCTTCTTCTGCGTACACAGTCAGACAGTAACCATTATTTTCTCGAAAAAAGCGGCGGTCATCCTGAGACTCTCACCACTACCATAGAGCTTGTCTTGCAGTTCCACTGGCAATGGCCACATCTGCTCTCTCTGATCCTCGTATGTCGGGCAGTTCTGCAGCAGATGTTCAGTGGTCATTTTACCAGTACCGCACGGGCATTCGTCGGTACACCCGTATAGGTGAGGATCGACACTGATTCCTATATCGGTAAGCGGACTGAGTAGTAGCGGTAAGTAGTCATGCATTGTCCTACAATCAAGAGGATTTATACCCACCTTCTTAAACACACATCGTAGACAAGATATAGCACTGCATGAGGTGACAAGCAGCGAGAGACTCATATCTGGCTGCTTGCTTTAAGGTCAGTAAACCATAGCTGACCAAGACCCTATTCCACCTCCCCGAAGCGGCCTTGGAAACAGGCTGCATTAGCGTAGTCTGGCCAAGAGATATGGATCACATATGGAAGGCAAGCCAGGTACTAAAAAAAAGCCAGCTAAATTTTAAAATGTCGAACCGAAATGAGCATATATCGCAACCTCGCTGTAAACTACGACACAACCTCTCAACGTCCTTTTCATGATGTTGTTGTTGTAAATGTCAATAATTAGTAGGTTTACTCTCTTGTGTGTCATGAAAAGGACGTTCAGTTGCGGTAGCTTTCATCCCATCCCGAGAGCGTGCTGGTGAAAGTAGACCGCAGTCTTTCAGGCTGTTGTGCTATGTTTAGATTCATCTGCGTGTTGCTTACTATTACAGGTATCCTGTTGATCTACTACCTCGTTACCCAGGTATCCTGTTGATCTACTATCTCGTTACTCAGGTATCCTGTTGATCTACTACCTCGTTACCAAGGTATCCTGTTGATCTACTACCTCGCTACCCAGGTATCATGATGATCTACTACCTTGTTACCCAGGTATCCTGTTGATCTACTACCTCGTTACCCAGGTATCCTGTTGATCTACTACCTTGTTACCCAGGTATCCTGTTGATCTACTACCTCGTTACCCAGGTATCCTGTTGATCTACTACCTCGTTACCCAGGTATCCTGTTGATCTACTACCTCGTTACCCAGGTATCCTGTTGATCTACTACCTCGCTACCCAGGTATCCTGTTGATCTACTACCTCATTACTCAGACTGCCAAGAAGATCAGTCCATTTCCAGGGAGGACTACATATAAGTCGAGGTGGGGTCTTGGCCAGTATATTTTGCCTGACCCTGACTAACATGTTTAATCAGTATATTGGGCCTTACCGGACCTTAGTCTCCCCATCCCTTTTTTTAGTATAATCACCGAAGAAGAAGACGAAGAACAACAACAACAAGAAAAGAAAGAAGATTCACACATCGGGATGTAAGAAGAGCCGCTGTAACATGCTACCAAAGAAACATCGTCAGGGGTTAAATTAACTACAGTAGCTTACAACAATAATACAAGTACCTTATACTATTTGAAGAGATGCTTATAAATCATATATGTGCACCCAGCAGATCAATCGTCTTGAATATAACAGAACCATGCTGAAATCACCCCCAAATTTGAACTGAAGACACACACAGGAAAATAAACCGCGCGATTATAAGAATAAATGCAACTAACGACAATCAAATTGTGTTAAGATATCAAAATGATGTTCACTTAGGCATCAATGGCCCATTGCGTCGGTTGGCTACTGGCAGGAGCACATGCTGCAGCAGATAAGAACACCACAACCTGCTATTCTCATTGGACTTTCAATATCTGGAGATGAAGCCCTGTCGTCTTGTGGTTTCTTTGTAAGTGTGTCAACCGAGGTCTTTGTTTGCAAGACATTCTTCTACAAGATGTGAAATCATTCATGCATATTGGTATCAATATAGACAAAGAAGGAGGTAAAGATATAGGTATTAAAACAAGAATACAGAGAGCGACAGAATCGTTCAATGCGTTACATGAACTTATGGACATCCAAAGAAATTCAATTCAACAAGAAGATAGAAATATTCAACTCTAAAGTAAGGTACATTCGTTTGTAATGTGTGGCTCTAAACATGGAGAAAGATGAAATAACAAGGAAATGTCTGTTATAAACGTTCGTAAATTGATGCCTGAGCAGAGTATAAAGAGAGAAAATGGTATGAAAGGGTCACTAATGTTGAGCTGTATTGGAATGAGCCAGGCATATATCAGTAAAAATAACGCGAGAAGAAGGCGCATACATGACACATATTGAAACTGCCTGTTACATGCCCATTTCTGTTCTAGAATCCCTAATACAAGAGAAGTAGATGCAGACAAAAACGCATAAGAATAAAACCATTACGGACAATCATAAATGGAAATGGAAGACGTGACAGAGTTAGAACAGGCAGGCGAAATTGCAAAGTGTTTGCTGAAGACATGTGCTCCGAGGGGAACTGAACGTTTTGGTTGACTGTGAAATCAGTGTTAACGCCAGAATGTAAAAAGGTATTGATCGTAGTCCACAGCAATGAAGTCTAGCATGCACATTGTCTCAGATTATTTCAATCCGATATCCAGCCCAGTTCCCGTCCCTCTTGCATCCTCTATCACATCAGTAACCCAGGTACATGTTTACAACGTGTCGATGACAGACATATCTGACCTGGCGTCTTTGCCGTGAGGTTCGAGTGCTCTATCACTCTGCCCTCCAGACGCACCCGTTTGTAATGATTGTGTCAAAGAGCGCTTCAAGAAATGAGTTATTGCGTTTCTGTGTACGTCAGTGAGATAATGAGAGTGACAGAGTCAAACTTTGGCGAAACAGCGATGGGGTTTTCGGAATGACTGGTAAATGTGTGTGTCGCTGTGCGCGTTCCTACAATGATGAAACCTCACTGGTATAAAAAAAAAAAAAAGAAGACTTATACCCGGATCACGAGTTTCACTATCTAATTTGTCTGCTACATTTATTTAATTAACTGGCTACATAACTTGTGTCAAACAGTGTCTTGTCTCTCTGAAGTCCCATAATCGATGTAGTCCAACCTGAGACACTAATAAGTGTCACATCAGAGATCGAAAGAGAGAAATAGGCCATTGACCTAAGACACCCTCTGTTTGGACATCAGGTGCATGGCACAGGTTTGAAATCTAGTCAAAGTTTTTTACAATGAACACAGTCCATACAGACTATAGAACGCCGCATTGAAATATAAATTGAAACTGGGTCAAACTGCTGGGGGAACCTGCGTGTGGACACCGTTTGCCTACTGCAACATGGAAGTAGCTAAAGGGACTCGTGTATCACAATGCAGGAAGTATTTAAAAAGATGAGAATGGAGGAATTGTGAATCATGCGACTTGATGATCTGTTCAAACCTTCTAAAAACATGCAATAGCGATGAAAACTTACCTTAACTTAACGTCTTTATGCTCGTTTAGAAGACTCAGCAGATTGTGTATACAACCAGTTTCATTTACATTACATTGCTTTGAAAGCTATGTGATTCCAATTTATTCTTAAATGCATTAATTGTCCCTCCATCCACTACCTCCCGTGGCAATGCTTTCCAAGCATTCACCACTCTCTGACTAAAAAAATATTTCTTAATATCGAATCTACATCTCTTTAGTTAATTTGTAGCTATGCCCTCTTGTTCTTGTGGGTGGTTGTATTTTGAATAAAACTTGTTATAGTCTGATGTATCCAATCCTTTGATTATCTTATAAACCTGGATTAAGTCACCTCGAATTCTTCTCTTTTCTAGACACTAGGCTGGTTTTTCTAAGCCTTTCCTCAACTGTAATTCTGCAATCTTTGTCGTTCTTTTTTTGTATCCTTTCCAGCAAGTGTATATCTCCTCTACAATAAGGATTCCACATCTGTACACAGTACTCCAATCTAGGTCTAAATAATGCTTTATTTGTTTAAAATTTCTTTTTATCATAGTTAACATTGCATTTGCCTTTTTCACTGCTACCTGAACTTGCTCACTCACCTTACCTGTATAATCTATTATAACCCTAGGTCCATTTCTGTGTCTATCTGTCTAATATTGTTCTCTCCTATTCTGTAATTATGTTCCACATTGGATCTACTCATGTGGATGACTGTACATTTATCTACATTAAACTCCATTTGCCATCTTACAGACCAATCTTGTATTTTATCTAAATCTGACCTCAATATATTCACTTCTGCTTTAGATGAGACACTACTGTATAGTTTTGTGTCATCAGCAAATTTTGCAATAATGGATGCCATATCAATGTTTTAAATCGTTTGTATATATATATATATATATATATATATATATCACGAACAAAATTGGTCCCAAAACCGAACTCTGTGGCACTTTACTTTTCATTTCACACCACTCAGAGTACTCTTTTTTATGCCCACCCTCTGCCTTTTTTCAGTTAACCAATTTTCAATCCATTTGGCAACCTCTCCGCCTTATCCATGTGATTTTAACTTTCGAAATAATCTTTGATTAGGTACTCTTTCAAAAGCCTTAGCAAAATCTAGATAAATACCATCCGCTGGCTCCCCTTTATCAATCATTCTATTAACATTTTCCATGAATTCTAATATATTTGTTAAGCACGATCTCCCTCTAGTAAACCCATGCTGACTAATTCTAAACAGATTAACCGTGTCTCAATGCATTACAATGTTTTCTTTCATTATTGACTCTAACAATTTACAGACTATGCTTGTTAAACTCACCGTTCTATAATCTGCTGCATCTAATCTTTTGCCGTTTTTGAATAATTGAATCACTCTTGCATCTTTCCAATCATGTGGAACAATCCCTTTTGCAAGTGATTGAGAACATAATATAGTCAATAGTTTTGCTAGTTGGTCTCTAATTTCAAAAAGCAATTTTGGATGAATACCATATTGGCATGGACATTTATCCACTTTCAACCCTCCAATTTGTAAAACACCTTTTCCTTTGTAATACAAATTGATCTTAACCTCGCTGTATCCATGTCTCTTTGAAATATAGTTATAGGCTGATATAATCAGTCCTCTTTTGTGTAGACTGTGCTAAAGTACTGATTGAGTAGATTAGCTGCCTCCCTATTCTCACTTATTATTCTTCCCCAACTGCCTATGAGAGGGCCTACTTTGTCTTTCGTTCTTTGTTCATTTCTAACATCAGAAAGGAAGCTTTTACTATCAGTCTTGATCCTCTGAGCAAGTTTTTTTTTAAAGTCTATCTTTGCTGTTTTATTCACTTTCTGAGCTATGTTCTGCTTGTCCAAATATTTTAAATATTTTTCCTTTAATTTGTCTGCCTCCATATATATTTTCCATGATTTATTTTTAGCTCTTCTACATTTAACTACAAATCTAGTTATCCACTTTTTTGCGCTTGTGGTTTACCTCCCTACATGAAACACATTCCTCTTTTAGTGTTTCTAGAACTGTTTTAAAACTCTCCCACTCTTGTTCAACATCTGTTCCTCTGACAATATCTTTCCAGTTTATGTGGCTCGCTGCCTCTTTCATCTTTTGAATATCTGCCTTAGAGTAGTCGTATGTTCGTGTGTTTATGTTTATTTATTTCTCTGCAGTAAGATCCCAACTGATGATTTGATGGACACTTGAGCAAAACAGTTCCCAACGGTAACGTTTTCAATCATATTTTCTTCTGTAGTAAATAAAGTCGAGTGTGGTTTTTTGCGTCTGGTGGCTGCTTCTAGATGTTGAATTAAAAAATTGTCTGTTATGCACTTAACAAAAGGTTTTGACTCTACAAGTGCTTCTGCCGTATCCCATTTTATTTCTGGAAAGTTGAAATCCTCCATTAATAATAATGTCTCTTCACTTGCCTCTGCTATACTACTAATCAGCTCCTTCTCTTCCTCTTTTTTGAATTGATGGACACATGTATCATACCACAATCACTGTTTTTCCCCCTCCACTTTCTATTTCTCACCATATACTTTCATTTTTGTTACCCCATGAACAATCATCTTTGATTGTTATATTTACTGAGTTTGTACAGCATAATAAAACGCCACCTCCCTTAGCCGTGTCTCCAACTATCATATCTTTCCTTAACATTGTATATCCCTCTATTTCAAGTTCACTATCTGCAACGTGTTCTTATGTCCATGATTATGTTAACCCTATTATACCTGGTTTTTCTTCTTCTACGTACAGTTCCAATTCTTCTCTTTTATTTACTATGCTTCTCACATTTGCATAAAAACATTTTAGTTTGTAATTTTGTTGTTTTTTCACTTTTTTCTTCTTTATTTGAAATGTTGAAGGGGAACGTCAAGTTAATCCACATGGATCAACATTGGAAACAAATGGCTGGCAGGGTGCCTAGGACAAGGGAAGTAAGACGTGGAGACCAGGACAGGTGAATTAATAAAGATTGAAGGGCGACAACAGCTGATGAGACCCATATGAAATATGAATGAAATCGTGCTCTCTTACACTGAAGGTTTCTGTGGTAAATAATCGTTCATGATGACATTGCTAACCCCATAAACAAACATATTTATTAACAATTTACGACACTTTAGGAACGTTCAATCGATCAAATTATCTTCAGTTCCCTGAGAGGCACATGTCTACATCAAATACATATCAAGTCCGCCTGTCCTGAGCCAACCTTTCCAATTTTGCCTACGCCTTCCCTGTTTTCTTTATGTTTGTCTCAAGCCCTCTTCTCTGTGTTACTTTTCGTCTATCTCTTCAGCACTTGCTTCGGGGATTCCCGAACAGAGATGTCTTGTACATCTCTCAGCTTTTATGCGTGTACTATTTAATACCAGCGTCTTCTCCTCCCGTCATGTTCTGCTGATATCCGTCTGGATCGTTCAAATAGTTCCCCATTAGTGGATGTATCTTACCACTTTAATTTCTTTATTCTGCATATTCATCCATTTATAAAAGTATGTTCTTTTTGCATTGTTGTTTCTGTTGTTCTCAAGATTATTTCACACACAAGGTTATATCGCATACACGATTATATCACATGTAAGATTAAACAAAATACAAGATAATATCACATGCACAATTTTATTGCGTACAAGGTTATATCACATGCACCTATATATCTCATACAAGATTATATAACATGCTAGGTTATATGATGACTTCTTCTTTGCGTTCAGGATCTTCTGGTCATGCTATATCTGCAGGCCAGTCGCCATGATGAAGTCTGTAGTCTTCACCACGTCAAAGCGGCTGCCCCACAGCTTTTGTCTCAGCTCCGCACCCTCTGGCCAGGTCTGGCATCTCATTTCCCTATAGATTGGGCATTCCTGTAGAATATACTCAGGGTTCTGGCATCCTGTTCCGCATGGGCACTCATCGGTGTGTGAGATCCCCAGTCGGTAAAGATGTTCTAGTAGTTTGCAGTGTCCAGTTCTCAGGCGAAATAAGGTAGTTTGTTGATTTCTTTTGAGTTGGAGAATTGGGTCTGAGGTACTGCTTGTGTTTCTGTCTTCTCTCCATTGGTGTATATACTGATTTCTGATGATGTTCTTGATTTCTCTGTATAGTACTCGATGATTAAATTGTGCCTTTTTGCTGCCCTCTTCTGCCGGATCATCAGCTCTCTCGTTTCCCGTGATTCCGCAATGGGAAGGTAACCACTGGAGCGCTATTGTTGAGGATCTCTGGAGTTTTCCCAGTTCTGCTCTGATCTCTGATAACAATGGTTCGTTGTTTGTTTTTGGTATTGTCTCTAATAGTTCTTTGCAGTCCGTGAATACAGCTATTTTTGTTGGAGGTTGCCTTTCTGTTTGAAGTATATTCAGTGCTCGCAGGAGGGCCATCGATTCTGCTCTAAGGTTTGTGGACAACTATCCTGTTGGGAGGGCCTCTTCTGTTATATCTCTTTTGTGTCTTATGAATATGCCTCCTCCCCCGTTTCGGCCTGCCCCCTCTGCTGAACCATCTGTGTACACCTGTGTCCATTCCTTGGTATTATATTTCTCTTCAATCATTGTTTGTGCTAAAATGTTCAGCTCGTAAACACTGTGTTGGTCTTTTCTTCTTATTCCTGTGATCTCTGTACTTATTGCGATATTGTGTATGTTGCAGCTTGGCTCTTGATAATTAATAAGCATTTCTATTTCTGTAGGTTGGTTTGGAATTAGTTCTCCATATTTTTGGTGTAGGTGGTTTGATATATGGATGAAGCTGGTTCTCTTGAGCCTATTTTTAACTGGGTGTTTTAATTTGATATGTATGGGATGATCAGGCATGCGTAGCAACTTTTCACTATGTGTCAGCACTCTTTCCTCTCGTCTAGTATTTTGGGGTCTAATATTTGTGTATGTTTCCATTTTCTGGATTGGTGTAGTCTTCATTCCTCCTGTTATTATCCTTAAGCCTGAATTTTGAGTTTTGGTTAGGCGTTCCGTGTTTGTTTTTGATGCTGTGGTCCAGGCTGTCATGCCGTATTCAAGTACTGGCCTGATTGTGCCAGTGTATACATTTGTGAGGATGTTGCTATTTGCACCCCAGCTTGTTCCGGCCAACTTCTTCATGAGGGATAGTTTTCTGGTTGCTTTTTGTTCTATCTCCTGTATGTATTCCCTCCATGTGAGTCTCTTGTCCATTTTAACTCAGAGATACACATGGGTAATTTCTTGTACAAGCTCTTTGCCATTTATAATAAGTTTTGTTACTTCCTTGGTGTTGGACAGTGAGAAGCATGTTGTAACTGTCTTTGAGATGTTAATCTGCAATCCCCAATCTGTAACCCATTTTCCAACAGTGTCCAGTGCTGTCTGCATTCTATTTGCAGCTGTTGGTAGTTTTTTCCGCAGCACTCCACATTGCGAAGTCGTCAGCGTGTAGGGCACTGGATACTTTCTTTAGGAGTTTTCTCACTATATTGTTTAGGAACAGGATAAAGAGGGCAGGAGAGATGACTCCCCCCTGGGGTACGCCTTGTTGGAGAGTTATTCTGTGGCTCAGTGATCCATCTAATTTGACTCTTGCTGTTCTGTATCGGAGGAAGTTTTGTATCCAGCTGTATATTCTCCCTTCTATTTTGTTGTTTAATAGTTTTAGGAGAAGTTCTTCTCTCCATACCTTGTTAAAAGCTTTTGCCATATCCACAAAGACTGCAAGTACTTTTTCCTTACCTTGGAATGCATTTTCAATTTCTTAGGTTAGGTACACTAGTTGGTCTTCTGTGTTGCGGTTTTTCCTAAAGGCTGACTGTGAATTGAGTAGGAGATGGTGTTTTTCCAGATGTTTTATTAGTCTTGCGTTTACCATTTTTTCCATGACTTTTCCAACACAGCTGAGCAGGCTTACTGGCCTATAGCCTTCCTTGCGTGTCTTGTCCTTTTTTGGTTTTCTGATGAGGATAATGATAGCCTCCCGCCACTGGTCTGGGATCTTACCGTGCTCCATGATTGATTGAAAATTTTCAGGAGTTTTCTTATTGACCCTTGGTCTAGGTTTTTAATCATTTCATTTGGGATGCCATCTTTTCCTGGAGCTTTCTTGTTTTTCAGTTTCTGAATAGCAGTGTTTAACTCTATTATTTTGAATGATGACTTCTGTGTCTTCAGGTTCTCTTTTATCTTTTTTTGACCTCTAGTTTGCGTTTTCGTATCAATGTTGTGGTACTCTCATCTCTGAAAAATTCAGATAGGATGTTTGCTGCCATTTTCCCTGTATGATGTTTCTCATTTTCCTTAATGACCGTCTTCCCATGGCTCCCTCTGGTTTCCTCATTTAAGGCTCTTGTCAGGTTCCAGAGTTTACTTGTATCCCTGTCCATGTTGAGGCTTTCAGTCTTTTCATGCCAACTTCTTTGGATCTCCTCCCTCTTTTACTCTATGAATGTGTTTTTAATTTTGCTGTGTTTCCCTATGTTTTCTGGTGAAGGATTTTTTTCCATGGTATCTCTTGTCTCACTTAGTTTCTTGTGCATTTTCCCTAGTTTATTGCTCCAATAGGGTTTATAATGATTTCCGTTTTCCACGTGGAATTGATTTCTTTGCTGCCTGGATGATAGCCTCCGTCATGATGGTAACATCTTTATTTACATTTTTGGCATGAGATATATCTTGACAGAGTTTATTTACATTGTCTCTAAATAGGGTCCAGTTTGCTGTTTTAAAATTCCAACTTGGGTGCATTTCTGTTATCTCTGTTTGTCCCATGTTGCATATTTCTAAAGTTATTGGGACATGGTCGCTCCTTCCCAGTTGGCTGTTGATTGTTCTTACTATTAGTCGGTGAAGGTCGCCCGTTGCCATCGCAAGGTCTGGAGTACTCATTTGTTTCCATATTCTAGAGTAATATGTGTGCCTATCGTCTGGCCTATTTATTAGGATGAGTTTGTTTTCTATCATCCAATCTTCTACCTCCTCGCCTCTCTGGTCCATTGTTTCGTAGCCCCAGCTTGGGGAGTGACTGTTAAAATCTCCCACTATGAGGTGTCTCGATTCTTCTATTTTGACTTTGTGTATTGCCAGAGCTGTGGCTGGTGGACTATAGCAGTTTGTTATCATTGAGTCTCAACTGGGTAGTATTATCTTTGCTGTGATGTACTCTAATTCATCTGGTCCAGATCTATTTGTTTCTACTGCTGGTATATCATTTTTTACTAGTGTTATTATTCCTCCTTTTGGATCTTTTTTTCCAATCTTGGCGGAAACATTCATATCCTTTGATGGAAAAATTTTCAGTTTCTTTTAGGTGTCTTTCCTGAATACAAATGATGTTTATTTCGTTTTCCCTGAGAAATTCTTGCAGTTCGAGTTTCTTGTTTCTCACGACCTCTGCATTCCATTGTACCACTTTTAGGTTCTTTGTTTATTGATCAGTCGCACTACTCTGCCTCCCCCTGACCACATTTTTAGCAGAGGCACCGGTTGCTTGGGTGGGTCCCTTCGAGGCTGGGGGCCCGGCACCGCTCCTCCCCGGTTGTAACTTGTAGGAGCGACACCATGACGATAGGGTAGACTGTCGCAGGACCACATCCTGTTGATGCGCGTGTGCCCTGATTTTTCCAGGTTCCTGCGACGTAGCTGACACACTCCGTCTTCGGCAGGTCGGGTTGAGTTTTCTGTTTTGGGTTGTCTCCCATAGCCTTTCCATCTCCCGATGGTACCTGCAAGGCAGTAGGTTGGTTTGTCTACCGTGGTTTCCTTCCCGTGGCTAGAGCATATAGCGGCTCTTACCCGCTTGGTGTACCCGTCATAGGACACATGGGGTATTTCAGTGGGGGAAAGCAGTGCCACCTGTTGTCCCACCTCATCCTGCTGGAATACACCGCCGGTTTGTCCACGACTGCTTTCGTCCAGTTATTATACATGGCTTATATCGCAGCTGACGCTCCATATCTGGAGGTCGCCCCACTATCCGCCACCTGTCAACGTGCCTGGTTGGGCTCGGTCGCCCCACTATCCGCCACCTGTCGACGTCCCTGGTTGGGGTCGGTCTCTCCACTATCCGCCACCTGTGGACGTCCCTGGTTGGGGTCGGTCGTCCCACTATCCGCCACCTGTAGACGTGCCTGATTGGGGTCGGTCGCCCCACTATCCGCCACCTGTGGACGTGCCTGGCTGGGGTCGGTCGCCCCACTATCCGCCACCTGTGGACGTGCCTGGTTGGGGGTCGGTCGCCCCACTATCCGCCACCTGTGGACGTGCCTGGTTGGGGTCGGTCGCCCCACTATCCGCCACCTGTGGACGTGCCTGGTTGGGGTCGGTCGCCCCACTATCCGCCACCTGTTGTGGACTTTGGGGTCGGTCGTCCTTTTCCTCCAGGATATGATGACTAATAACAGGGAAGGGTTCACATCTGTGATAAAAACAAATGGTCTGGAGCTCGAAGTTGTACACCAGTTCAAGTATCTGAGATCACTGATCAGAATATGGCAAGATAAGTAGCTCCCCCTCAACATAAAAGTAAGACTAATGCGCTCATTAGTGCTCTCAATATTTATGTATGTCTGTCAGACCTGGACCATTACTGCGGATATCCAGTGTAGAATACATGCAATGGAAATAAGGTGCTTTAGAAGACTCTTAAATGTTACATATAAGGATCATATCACGAACGTAGAAGAACGACGAAGGGTGGAAAACGCAATTGGGTCTTTTGATTATCTTTTCACGAACATCAGAAAGCGAAATATGGCTTGGTATGGCCACGTCACGAGGTCCAGCGGAATTACAAATTCGATACTGCATGGTTCCATACCAGGAAAGAGAGGACGGAGACGTCCTAGGGAGAGATAGACAGACAACATCACTGAGTGGTCATACCTTCGTACCGGTGAGGCACGACTGGCGGCAGCGGACAGAGAGAGGAGGTGTGGGACTGTGGGAGTGTCTTCAAGTATGCCTCAACGACAGGATGGGTTACGGGATGAACTGAACTGAAGGTTATATCACGTGGAAGGTTAAATCTAATATAAGATTATATCACCTGCAGTATGTCGTCACATACAAGATGATATATGATATCACATACAAAAATGTGATCACCTTCGACATTATATCACATGCAAGAGTATAGATGATATCACAAACAAGATGATATCAAATACACGATGATATATCATACAATATGATATCACATACAAGATGATATATGATATCACAAACAAGATGATACCACATACACGATGATATCTCATACAAGATTATATCACATGCATAGATATATCACATGCAAGGTTATATCACATGCAAATGCATATCCTTACACAATTATAACACATACAAGAAGATATTACAAACAGGATATCACGTACAAGATGATATCACATACAAGATGATACCACATTCAAGATGATAAATGATTTCACAAATAAAATGATATCACACACAAAATGATATCACATGCAAGATATTAGGTGATATCGCATACAAGATGATAGCATAAACAAGATGATAACACACATAATATTATAGACGATATCTCAGACTAGATAATATCACATAAAAGGTGATGTCACAAACAAGATGATGGATGATATAACATACACGATGATATAATATAAAGATGATATCACAAGCAAGATGAAAGATGATACAACATACAAGATGATATCACATACAAGATAATATCACATACAAGATGATATCACATGCAAGATGATATCACATAGAAGATGACATCACACGCAAGATGATAGATGATATCACAATAAAGATAATATCACATATAAGATGATATCACATACAATATTATATCATATACAAGATGATATCACAGGCAAGATGATATCACAAACAGGGTGATGTCACATACAAGATAAAATCACATAGACGATGATAAATGATATCGCATACACGATGATAATATATGCAAGATGATATCACATTCAAGATTATATCATAGACAAGATGTTATCAGAAACAAGATGATATCACAAACATTATGATATCACATACAAGATGATAGATGATATCACATACGACGTTATCACATATACAAGGTCATATATGATATCACATATGGCATTATATAACAAACGAGATCGCAGATGACATTGTATACAAGATGATAGCATATACAAGATGATATGACAAGCAATATGAAAAATCATATCACAAACCAGATGATTTAACATATACGATAATTTATAATAAAATATATCATATGATATCACATACACGATTATATCACACGCATATTGGGATCACAAACAAGATGATATCACATGCACTATGACACATATACAAGATACTACCACACATACACAATGATACCGAATTCACCATGATCTTGCCTAGATATACAACAAGACAAGGGGGGCCGGCATATCACTCCTACTTTCAATACTCAGTGTCACATACACACATACACACATACACACTACTTGTTTCATGTGGTAGGGATGGAGGAGTCTCTAGAATAAAAGAAGAACACCCAGCTGTCCTGTAATCTTAATACGCTTCCGGCCTGGTCGTGGTTGTACACAGACGTCGATTTCCCAGACGGTCTTTGACCATTAGTCAATTTTGGTCTCAGGTTCAGGATATACGATAATGTCCTCTTTCTTCGATCCATCAGTCGAACGAATGATTCGCTCGCTCATTCCTGTGTTATGTAACCACGTTTTTTGTTTTTACAGCTGCAGTTTAAACTAGGTAGACTACTCCATGCCCATTTAGTTTTGTTTTCTGTGAAAATATATCCGCACAATACTATTGAATTATAACTATTCTCGTATTTTAACGAATTGCAAATTGTCTACATTATAACAGATTCTTAGTCGCCTCTTACGTCACAATCTCAGTGTGGCTGTAAGCCTGCTAGACTTTCGCGTGAACCTTTCCGAAAATGTGAAAATAAAGACGATATATGTAGACAGACATCAAACAATTATATATTAACACTTAAATTGGCAAATATAAAGTTCAGGAGCGACAGCATAATCAACGGTATATCAAATATAAAGTTCAGGAGCGACAGCATAATCAACGGTATATCAAATATAAAGTTCAGGAGCGACAGCAAAATCAACGGTATATCAAATATAAAGTTCAGGAGCGACAGCAAAATCAACGGTATATCAAATATAAAGTTCAGGAGCGACAGCAAAATCAACGGTATATCAAATATAAAGTTCAGGAGCGACATTAAATCAACGGTATATCAAATATAAAGTTCAGGAGCGACAGCAAAATCAACGGTATATCAAATATAAAGTTCAGGAGCGACAGCAAAATCAATGGTATATCAAATATAAAGTTCAGGAGCGACATTAAATCAACGGTATATCAAATATAAAGTTCAGGAGCGACAGCAAAATCAACGGTATATCAAATATAAAGTTCAGGAGCGACAGCAAAATCAACGGTAAATCAAATATAAAATCCAGCGATATAAAAATAAACAACAGCAATAATTCATCAGCTAATAAATTAAAACAGCCCTGGGTAAATCATATCAAATGAAACAAGCGAAATAAATATAATTACATTTGCAGGAGTGTTTTTAAATTAACTATTCCATCTTCTTTTTCTTCGTTCAATTGATGCTATGCTTCTTGTGAGTTTCTATTGTTTGTGCTATTATCTCTATCCCGTTCTCATGGATCGTTTCAATGGTATTGTTGCTTCTTTATAGCTCTGTAGATGGCGAGTCTGCGTGCCGTCACTTCCGGCGTTTGCGAGCTCATTTGTTATCTCATTTCCAAAGATCACATAAAGGAACGGAATCCACTGTCGAACTAGATCTGTGTATTTTTGGAGGCAGGAATCCTATGTTGTATTTTATTTCGTGTGAGTTTATCTTTGTTTGAGCATTGAAACCGCTCGGATGACTCTATTGGAGTCTGTTAGAATGACCGTTTTTCTTGTAGTTGTGTTTTGCCTTTTAAGAATCCTCGTTGCTGCATGAACACCTATTATTTCAGTTCTGAAATTGTAATAAGTATCTCCTGCTAATATGAAGAGATTTTCTAGCGATATTAACAAATGTAGTGCAGTTTTGTGCACTTTGTTAGTTGTCTTGTTGCCATGTTTCTCTATACTTTCCCTGAAATGAAAACATTTGTCGCTATACAGACAAATATTATTGGGCTAAATTTGAGGACCAATTCTAAAACAAAGGTTGAATTTCGTTCTTTTTCCCGAGAGCAGTCATCAATGTGTTGGAATCTTCCGACTAGGATGAAGTGAAAATGAACCTACATGTTTGTATTCCGAGAAATAGAAGTTTCTATCCCCTTGGTAAAACGGTTCTATTCAGGGCCACCCCAATCATCTAGAAGATGGATCTCAGAACTGAATTTTAACCATTTATTGTTTGCTTCAGTATCTGTTTATAAAACTGAACTAATCCATCTGAAGTATGTACTTTATATGTTTTATATATCGTGTGCTTTAACATTTTCGCACATGTTTTCTAGGAATAGCGCAGTTACTTGTTAAAACAACATGAACTACATTACAAAAGGGCATTATGTGGATACTTGTGTAGAAAATCTAATTCAAGTTCGAGAGACGCCTTTGCCTAAAAAAAGACATTTAAAAAACATCTACAGTAAATTATTTTCTCAAGGGACAAAATAATTATTTTGCTAACAAATATCAAAAGAACTTTTCACAATGTAAATTATAAAGGCATTAGGACATTGAAATGATAAGTTGACGTGCAAATAATCGCGAGTAAGGGTGTAAGGGTTATTCATATATTAGGCGACAATTGACGGCAACCGTTGTGAAACAGACAATACTTGACATATGAAAGTTGCGTCATTTAAACGTCAGTCTTTCAAGGGGGTTTTCTAGTGAATCCGAAGGCCTAGTTGAGCCGTCTCAGAGGATTGTTATTCTGAGTGTGTTCTTAAGTCTTCTCTTTTTCCAACGCCCATTTGGTGTCCATTCTAGTGCTTGCAATGGAAGACGGTTGTTGTTGATTCTAAGGACATGTCCGATGTATGTCCATTGTTTTGTCTCTGTTCTGTTTGTCTCTTATTGAGTCATTAGTTATGAACTGGTCCCAGCGTATATTAAATAATTTTCTTAAACATTTACTTTCAAAGTTTGTTTTCCAGCGCTTTTATTGTCTTCCAGCTTTCACGTCCATGTGACATGACTGATATTATGATTGAGTTGAATAGTCTGAGCTTGGTATGTTTGTTCAGTGTCGTTTATTTCCAGATGTCAGTGAGCTGATTAAAGGCACACGAGCCTAAAGCAACAATTCTAGTGGAAATTTCTTTCAAGGCACCTCCATCTTGTGTCATTTTGCTTCCCATGTAATTGTAGTGGACATTTTGTAGAGATTTCCTCTGTAGTTTGATATCAACCGTTGTGGTTTTGGAAGCCATGCTTATCGTCTTTGAGGCGTTTACTTGGTCCTATCTGTTCTGTCTATTCGCATAGTCTATCCATATTTTCTTGTGTATTTTTCTCAGATTACTCCCATAAAAAGAATCTCGCGTGACTGACTTCCCTTTATTTAGACAAAATCTTTCTGCTTGAAATTTGAAGAAATAAAAATCTTGAAATTAAAAAAAAACATCTCATTTTTAAAGAGAATTTACATTCTTGCGTTTTTGTATAGACTAGTCTTTCACTTTTCTTTCGTTTTAAAGCAAAATTATCTTTTAAAACAGTTCTCTGCATATTTATCATAAAACTAGAATAAATCTTCGAGTGGTCTGCCGGGGTCTTTATGTATGACAAGGACAAGAATAGCACCACTGCTTCACATAGAGCATGTCGTAAGAGGAGACTAACTGTATGACATGGCACAACACCGGTCAAGGTTAGGTAGTTTGTTTAGAGCAGCATAGATGGCGCCTAACAGGCTGCGGGTATACTTTGCTCTAGTATTTGAGTCTATTAAGATGAACTCGTACATCAGTTAACCACCCTCAGAAAGCAATTGTCCTATGCACAGGAGTATTAAGCTAGCCTGCCCAGTAGAAACTCTTTCTCTATGATGCATCCAACTCATACCAGAGCTGGGACCTGCACAGAGGCATTTTCCCCTGATGAAGAACAGGTCGACTAAGAACTGAGAACTAGACGAAATGGCTAGACAATCCGTGTTGCATTAATTGCAGGTAATAAACCTGGCGTGATATCACGTTGTTATTTCAGGCATATTCTTTCTCGATAAACCTTTTATAAACCAGTTTTCAGAGAATACTCGTTTTCATATTTGGGGTAACATTTTGGAAACTTTTGATTGACTTTCACAAGATGTCGAAATCAACTAAGTCTTTGACAATTCATGCAGCGGTTTATTAGCTCTGGTCGTTCAACGAGTCGCTTGCTAGAACCACACGATGTGTTTTCTTGTTTTACTTAGATTTTACCACTTCACAAGAGTAATTATGCTAATTCATGTTACCGTTTTTAATTAGTATATCTTTATTCAGGAAATGTATTTAATTTTCCTGCTTTAAATGTACTTTTGTGCCGGTATGTGCAAATTAAATGGACAACGACGTTCCTGCCGTGTGTATGTATATCGGTATTACCCTGTTTAATTTGATACCCACATTACAGACATCAAAGAAAACATGTGCGACTAACAAGCAAATATAAACGATATTCGATTACCGTTTTGATGAGACCGACTATAAAGGAAACCAAAGGTAATCGTGACAGACACACAGAAACCCAGGACGTCTTTCGGTTCCTAGACAGGGTAGACAAGTGATTAGAATGCGTGGATAGAAAAACTATCTCGTGTCTAATAATCCTTAAAAGACGACACCAATTTTCCTAATTCTGGAGTTTACAAATATTTACTTCGTCATAAGAAGCAAGTTAATTCTAACATATCTGTTTTGTTATATACTCGTACATATACATTTGTCTGTCCGTCTGTCTGTCTATTTATCTATGCGTTTATATCCTTCAATCTGTAACCAATTATTTACATATCTACATATATATATATATATATATATATATATATATATATATATATATATATATATTTATATATATATAAATCAGTCTGTCTGACTTTTGTCTGTCTGTTTATCTTTCTGTATGTATGTCTCGATACCTGTGCTTGTGTCTGTCTGTTTGCTGGTCCGCCCGTAGGTCCGTCAGCCGCGCGATCTATCTATCTATCTATCTATCTATCTATCTATCTATCTATCTATCTATCTATCTATCTATCTATCTATCTATCTATCTATCTGTCTATCTGTCTATCTATCTATCTATCTATCTATCTATCTATCTATCTATCTATCTATCTATCTATCTATCTATCTATCTATCTATCTATATATCTATCTATCTATCTATCTATCTATCTATCTATCTATCTATCTATCTATATATATATATATATAAATATATATATATATATATACATATATATCTATCTGTTTGTCTGTCTGTCTGCCTGCCTGCCTCTCTGTCTGTCTGTCTGTCTATCTATCTATATATTTATCTATCCATCTATCTATCCCTTACTCGATAATTAAAACGATTTATATATATTTAATTTGATCTTCTTCTATGATCAATGTGGTTGTTCTTTCGATGAGTAAATATATCAGTTTAATGAAAGAGCGTGCCCGTTTAAGGGGGTGGTAAATGACGGACCTGGTTTTTAATTCTATCAATGTGAAAAAAACATAAATATGTCTGATCAGATACGGAGCTGAGATGAAAGCACAAACGAAAACTATGTTACGACTAAAAGATTTCCATCACGTACAATTAACAACAACAATCATGAACCAGCCAATCATAGAAGAGAAGAATGCGTACATGGAGGATATGAACACATAACGGAGTATAGGAAAATGTACTTAACTGGATAAGAAGAAGTTGCCACATGTCCCCGTGGGTGTCATAATCCAAGTATTGACATAACCAGTAGTAAAGTCGAGAATACGCTCTAAAAATCGCTATTAAATGTTCACAGGTATTGCGTTCCAGAGTTCCTTTCAGCAAAGCCCAACTCATGGCATTTTAGAAACAATTAGAAGCAGGAATTCCTTCTCCCGACTACATCCAGCTTATACCAGAGCTGGGACCTGCACAGGGGTATCTTCCCATGTAGAAGTATAGTTCGACTAAGAACTAAGAACATATTAGAGGTTCAAAAAGTTCACCGAATTATTGGATTGTATAGAAATAAGTAACAATAACATTATCTACACTACATTTCCTTCAAAGTAGTTCCGTTCGGCAACTACACACTTTCGCCAACGTGCTACTTTCCAGCTACTGGAAACATTCGTGGAACCAATTTTTTGACACCTCTCTCGGCTGTTGCATGGCATGCAGCATAATTCAACTGTTTGTGCTCCATCTCTCTAGTCGTTTTCATCTGATTGCATCTCTTAGACGACGGAGGATATCAAAGTACATTTTCTTGTTAACTGTTAGGTTTTCAGGAATGAGGTCATGATAAACAAAATACAGGGAATTAACAAAAAATCGTCCATCATAACACGATTTCTCAAGCAAAACACATAATTTGACATGTGTACGTTGTTCAAATAAGGACATTTTTAACTTGGATATGGTCAAATGGCGAGACATGCTCAGACAACCTAACAACCAGTCTTTAGACTAATCAACCAGAGGACAGGGTCCAATGGAGAGACATGAGCAACATCTTCTTCTTTCCTCATTCGTCTTCAGACCTCGACTTCAATTACTCTAAATACGACAGCAGTCGACTTTAGGCTCCGTGGACTTCCTTACAGCTTCTTGTAGAAGGGCACTGGTTGTTGTCAAATGCTACTTCCTTTTTCGCTATACGATGAGCAGGATTGCAAATTATGTTCTGCTTTCATGGGGGCTGGTGCCGCAGGTAGAAAGGTCCGTAGTGCCAATCTTGAACTTGTTGTGCAGATTACGTTTCAGTATATTGTGTTGTGGGTAGACAGAGAATGAATATCTGATCTCGTCTGGAGAGTTGATCGTTTTTATGGGGTCAAGGTGATAGACAGATGTAATATCTCACAAATAATCTCCCATAAGTAAACATTCAGAATGTCAAACAGGTAAACACATAGAATCTCTCAAAGTTCAACACAAAGAATCTCTCACAAGGCAACACATTAAAATATCTGACAAGCCAACAGAATCTCTCTCAAGGTAACACATATAGTCACATAAGTCAACACATATAATTTAACTTAACTTAACCTAACGTCTTTATACTGGTTTAGAAGACTGCAGAGTCTGTTTACAACCAGTTTAATTTGCATTACCTTGCTCTAAAAGCTATGCTCTTTCAATGTATTCTTAAATACATTGGCTTCGCTTGACTTCGTTCATTCTCAATCTCCCGCTACCAAACCCTGAAAGATTAAATGCATTGATTGGCCATGTCTCCACTACTTCATGTGACAATGCATTCCAAGCATTCGCCACTCTTCGCAAAAATAAAAAGAATTTCCTAATATCTAATCTTGACCTTCCTTTAGTTATTGTGTAGCTATGCCCACTTGTTCTTGTAGCTGCTTGTATTTTGAGAAAAACTTGTTATAGTCTAGTTGAAAAAAAACACACAGAAAACACGTTGCTTGCACAATATTATCCAAGAGGAATTTGTTACAAACCTAAAGATTGCAGAAAAGTACACTTGATTCAGGCGCGAATCAGATCATCTCCAATCTTGGCGCTCGACCGGAAATGCCAAGAAACTTCTAACAGCCAAATAGGTCGGGGGTTGTAAGAAGCGACGTTCTGCAATGGGCATGCTTCTTACTGTTTTAGGCTTCTCACAGGTCAAAACATAGAATCTCTCGCAGGTCAAAACATAGCATCTCTCACAGGTCAAAACATAGAATCTCTCGCAGGTCAACACATAGAATCTCTCGCAGGTCAACACATAGAATCTCTCGCAGGTCAACACATAGAATCTCTCGCAGGTCAACACATAGAATCTCTCACAGGTCAACACATAGAATCTCTCGCAGGTCAACACATAGCATCTCTCGCAGGTCAACACATAGCATCTCTCGCAGGTCAACACATAGAATCTCACACAGGTCAACACATAGAATCTCACACAGGTCAACACAAAGCATCTCTCGCAGGTCAACACATAGAATCTCTCGCAGGTCAACACATAGAATCTCACACAGGTCAACACATAGAATCTCTCGCAGGTCAACACATAGAATCTCACACAGGTCAACACATAGAATCTCACACAGGTCAACACATAGAATCTCTCGCAGGTCAACACATAGAATCTCACACAGGTCAACACATAGAATCTCACACAGGTCAACACATAGCATCTCTCGCAGGTCAACACATAGCATCTCTCGCAGGTCAACACATAGCATCTCTCGCAGGTCAACACATAGCATCTCTCGCAGGTCAACACATAGAATCTCTCGCAGGTCAAAACATAGCATCTCTCGCAGGAAATACATAGCATCTCTCGCAGGTCAAAACATAGCATCTCACACAGGTCAACACATAGCATCTCTCGCAGGTCAAAACATAGCATCTCTCGCAGGTCAAAACATAGCATCTCACACAGGTCAACACATAGCATCTCTCGCAGGTCAAAACATAGCATCTCTCGCAGGTCAACACATAGCATCTCTCGCAGGTCAAAACATAGCATCTCTCGCAGGTCAACACATAGCATCTCTCGCAGGTCAAAACATAGCATCTCTCGCAGGTCAAAACATAGCATCTCTCGCAGGTCAACACATAGAATCTCTCACAGGTCAACACATAGAATCTCACACAGGTCAACACATAGCATCTCTCACAGGTCAAAACATAGCATCTCTCGCAGGTCAACACATAGCATCTCTCGCAGGTCAACACATAGAATCTCACACAGGTCAAAACATAGCATCTCTCGCAGGTCAACACATAGCATCTCTCACAGGTCAAAACATAGCATCTCTCACAGGTCAACACATAGCATCTCTCGCAGGTCAACACATAGCATCTCTCGCAGGTCAACACATAGCATCTCTCGCAGGTCAACACATAGCATCTCTCGCAGGTCAACACATAGCATCTCTCGCAGGTCAAAACATAGCATCTCTCGCAGGTCAACACATAGAATCTCTCGCAGGTCAACACATAGAATCTCACACAGGTCAACACATAGAATCTCACAAGTCAATATATAGAAACTCTCACAGGTCAACGCATAGAATTTATCCCAAGTCAACTGATAGAATTTCTCCAAAGTCAACATATATAATCTCCCACAAGTCAACACGTAGAATCTCTCACAAGACAACATATACAATCTCTCACAAGTAAACACATACAATTTCTCACAAGTCAACATATAGAATTTCACACAAGTCAACACAAATAATCTCTCACAAGTGAACGAACATAATCTCATACTTCTTCTTCTTCTTCTTCTTCTTCTTCGTACGCTGTCAGACGTCAACCTTTATTTTTTCGAAAAAAAGTAGCGGTCATCCTGAGGCTGTCGACACTGCCATAGAGCTTGTCTAGTGTTACCACTGGTGATGGCCACATCTGCTTTCTCTGATCCTCGTATGTCGGGCAGTTTTGCAGCAGACATTCAGCGGTCATTTTCCCAGTACCGCACGAGGATTCGTCAGTGCCAACTATCTTCAATTTATTGAATAGGTGGTACCTCAGTCTATTGTGGCCAGTGCGAAGTCTGAAGACCACGACCTGCTCTCTTCTGTTCAACTGGTAATAGGCATCGTTTTTTGTGTAGCCAGTATGTTCTGTTTCCCATTTGGTCATGTATCTAACTCTAATAAGCCGTTTTGACTCTTCGTATGTCACACTAGTATCTGGTTGTGGTCGTTTTGCACCTTCTTTTGCCAGTCTGTCTGCCTCCTCGTTGCCTTGGATGTTACAGTGGGATGGAACCCACTGTACCACTACTGTTTTTGGTGCGGACTGCTAGCATATTTGACAGAGTACTGCTCTTAAATCATTAAGTTCAGTATTTGTCTGGCTTTTTAGTGCTGTGACTACGGCCAGAGCATCTATAAGCAGGACTATATGACTTTCATTTCTTTTGCATGTCACCATTTCTTCTACTGCAGCCCTCAGTGCCTCTGCCTCCGCTCTGAAATTGCTTGAGTATTTTCCAGTTGCCACTGATAGTGTTGTTTTCCTACCATTTGGTAGGCTCAGGAATACCCCTGCCCGTCCGTTCTGTGTTGTGTTTTTTACAGAACCGTCGGTGTATGCATGGGTCCATTCCATGCTTGGGTAGTTTTTCATTATGTACCTCAGGGTTATGTCTCTTCTTTCTTTTTCAGTCTGGCTGTTCTTTTTTCCAATACCTGGTATATTTTCTAATACCTCTGGAAATATATGCTGCCTCCAGGTAGGTTTGCGTACAGTAGGGATGGGCTTTGGTGTTGTTAATGCGTTCATAGGTTCTTCGTTCATCTTTGCTTTGGCTATTTCTGCAAACTTTCTCGGCTTTAGTTTCCCATTTTTGAAATTATTTAGTCTTTTATGCATTGGATGGTCAGTCAGTCTTCTGAGTTTTTCTGCTTGCTGCTGGGCTTTGCAGTCTCTTCTGTCGGTCATGGATTGCAGATTTGCAATCTTTTCCAGCTCTACAATTGGCGTTGACTTCCTGCCTCCTATTATAACTCTCATGGCTTGGTTTTGGAGTTTGCTAACTTTATCGAAGTTCGCCTTTGCTGCTGTAGTCCATGCCGCAATGCCATACTCGAGAACTGGTCTCACTTTTCCAGTGTACAGTTTCTTTAGTATACTTTCGTCTGCTCCCCAGCTTGTGCCAGCAAGTTTCCTCATGATTGCCATTCTTTCTCTGGCTCTCATTCGGTTTCTCTCGATCTGACTTTTCCATGTCATGCGCCAAGTCAACATATATAATCTCTCACAAGACAACACATAAAATCTCTCACAAGTAAACACATGCAATCTCTCACAAGTCAACACATATAATCTCTCACAAGTAAACACATACAATTTCTCACAAGTCAACATATAGAATTTCACACAAATTTAAATAAATGGTACCTATGTGTATTCCTGATGTGCAGTAATGTCCATACTTGTGTACAGAATAAAACAGAAGTTAAATTTACATGAACTAAAATCAAACGTTGACACGATACGGCATAAGTAGATAAGACAGATCTTTCCTATGCAATGCTAAAACAGCTCTTGTGAAACATAAATAGATATTCCTGACTGCCTATATACAAGACGCTCCAGGGTGATACAAATTAAAAAAGAAAGAAATTAACGTGACATCCATAAAGATACAAGTCATGATTACGAATGCAGAAGTGGTGGAGTGATCACCAATATACGCTAACACAAAGTATTTACCGGAGTGTATTCCAAAAAAAGTTTGTTACAAACAAGGGCGAGAATAGAATCCGCTGGTAGAAGAGAAACATATCCTAACAGTGCAGTTTGATGTCTCTATGGTAGATGATTTCCCCCACTCTTGGATCTGCACACACAGCATTACACATGCCAGAAGCCTAAAGCAGCAAGTAGCATTTCCTTTGCAGAACGTCGCTTCTTACAACCGCCAACCTCTTTGGCTGTTAGACGTTTCTAGGCATTTCCGGTCGAGCACCAAGATGGCAGTTGATCTGATTCGCTCCTGAATCGTGAATTTTTCTGCGATCTTTAGGTCTACAAATGCAGTGTTACAAATTCCTCTTGGATAATATTGTACAGCAACGTGTTTTCTGTGCGTTTTTCCAATTGGACTCTGCCCGACAAAGCGTCGTGATGAGTTTCAATCGACATACTCGAATTATAATATAAAGTCGAACACAGAATACACAAGACCGATTTAAATCAAACGGCCATAATGATAACGAGGCTGGAAAAACAATGAGAAAAGGCATAATCATCCTGGTGAGCCTGTGATACCATGCTTTAGTGGACAGGGAGGTCATAAACAAATTCAGAATTTTGATGGACAAGTTGATTGGAGAGGTATGGGCTCCTCGAGAAACGGCCCAAGACACACCGATATTGCAGACAACATTGAGAAAAATTATAAATGTGTCAGACTTCTCAATACACAACAATCATACCCCTGAGGTTAACTCGTCCAACGGACGATTCAATATCCTGACACAAAACCGAGTGAAGTGGCGGGAACTAATCCAAATATCTGCAGTATTGACGCATCAATGACCTTTCGGGCTTCGGGACTGATGATTATGATAATGATAAGGTTTCTTGGTAAGTGTGCAGTACGGTAGGTTGCATTACTTTCCGTACGTGGAGGAGCACAAAAACAAAACTATGTTTAAAATAGCCTTTGCGGTTTGATTGAAAGCCCAAGAAACGAAACACGACATACTATACACGAATAAAGGCGGGAAAATCACGTTTTGACATAGACCAGAAGTAAAAGAGCAAGCGACACGAAGTATCGAGTCTGACTCCTCCCGGATAATCGATCTGAAGCAGGGTTGATAAGCAGTGTAACCCCATAACATATCCAGAGACTGATACACGTCACTCACGTACAACAATAACGAACGGTCAATGACTATAAAAAAAAGGAAATAAAGAAAGAAAAAAAAGTTCTGGGGACCTTGTGACACGTCACAGTTTCCTGTTAAGAACGTCACAATTGTTGAAAGCATCTATTGATATGTTGATGTCTTGTGACGGTCTGAAAACACTCTTCAACAAATCCACGCTACCCTTCCCTGCAAAAATAATTGTCTCTTACTGGCAACTGTCGCTTGCTATTTACACATCTCTCAAGCTCTGTTTCTACATGCTTTGTATCGCGTCATTCACTATTTATCTTCAGTACATCCTACTTTTCGATGTACGTTTTTTGTTGGTGATAATAAATGTGCAGCTAATTGCTCACCTTCTGCCCTTATAATTCTTCACATTTATTTATTTTATAATAAATATTCTTTTTGTATCTTCTTGATGTCAGTTCTCAATATTTGTATTACTCAACACTAGCATTAATATGAACAGGCTCATTGCACTAAGAACAGTTACCAAGAGATAAAAGCTCTATATTTCACGCAGTTCTTCTTCTTTTCTCTCTCTCTCTCTCTCTCTCTCTCTCTCTCTCTCTCTCTCTAGCCATCTCTCTCCCCTCTAGTTCCTTGTGTATTTAAGTAAAGTTTTGTCCTATGGTAGTTACAGTACTATCGGGGAATAAAGTTGTTTGAGATTTCAGTATATTAAACCGCATTTTGCATGAGAAAAGATGGTCTTCGCTGCTTTTTACTTCCCTATTCCAATGACAGGTACACATTTACAGCTTGGTCGACTGGAAAGTACCGATTGCGTGATTTGCACCTCGTGCCTTTGCCATAAAAATTGAGTGCTCTACCCTTACGGTTTTGTATTATCTTCCCATTGATCGCATGATTGGCAGATTGGTTAGCGTTTGTTTCTCAGGAGTACCTGGTTTAATCATCGGTAGCGACACGCTATAGTTCACCCAACAGTTGATAGGGACCTTATTGCAGTTAGGTAAGGGATGACCGTGATTAAAGGAACTAGTCAACTCCCTTTACATGATCAAAACTGAGACCTAGTACAATGACGTCAGTGAATTTGAGTTATGAATTTACCCTCAAACCCGGTCGACGTCGACTGCTTACTCGCGCGTCTACTCCAACACTTTAACGAGGATGCCATGGAGGCCAAGGAAGTGCAAGCAGCAACAGTAAATGCTCATTCCAATAGCGTATATTAAAGTTGCAGCAGTTAAAACGCTCATAATTGAATCTTAGGTCCAAGTTGCCAATCTGGCTCTTATTTTTTCACGCTTTCTTTGAAAATAGAGTGCTCGGAGAATAATGTTACACGGAATTAGGTACGATGGGTTAGTGTTGACTCTATTTACTTACTTACTTCAAGGCCGTTAACAACAGCGTGGTGGAGCGAAGTAGTCAAGACAGCTACCAAAGAGAAGAAGGAAAGATATAAAGCTTGGGCTATAAGCTAGAAGGAGCAATATTATGTGAACTATCATGAAGCAAGACAGCATGCAAAGTTGATAATTAAGGAGGCTAAATCTAAATCTTTGAAAGAGTATGATGAACTTCTTAATCATTACAAAAATGCAAAAAGAAATGTCTACATCAAAATCAAAAGTATGAGAGGCGAAGATGATTGTTACAAACCAACATAAATTGTTAACGAAAATGGAATCGTAATAAATGACCCTCAACTAGTTCTGAAAATATAGCAGAAATACTTTAAAGGACTTCCCAACTTACCAACAACTGGAATAAATGGCAAACAAGATACTGACGTTATCGTATGCCAGGAGCTAGAACCAAACATCAAACTTTTAGAAATTAGATACGCTTTACAAGCTGCTCCATCCAAAAAATGTCCAGGGCCTGAAGAAATTCTTTTTGAATTAATGAAAGCAGTCGATGAGGTAGGGACATTGCGGCTACATAGAGTGAATAACCTAGTATGACCACACAGGAAATGCCGAAAGCTTGAAGAAATGCAAATAATTTCCTCAATATGGAAAAGGAAGGTAGCAAAAAATATTGCACAAAATATAGGGGGATATCGTTCCTGAGCCACACTGGCAACATATGTTGTAAAATCTTGGAAAAAAAGAGATTACGCTACACTATCGAACCTCAGCTCAATGATACTCAGATGGGATTTAGAAAGAACAGAAGCTGCTCTGATGCAATTTTAACACTCCGACAATTGATGGAGGAAACAATTAAATACGATTAGGAACTGTATATTTCGTTTGTAGATCAGGGTAGATAGACATCATCTATGGGAAATATTAATGTACTATGGAGTAATCCATCACACAATCCAACAGTCCAAAAGTCTGGATACCGATAGCAAATGCTCTATTTAAACAATTGTCGGACTCTCAGCAAAATTTCATACCAAATCAGGAGTACGACATAGATGCCTGTTATCCCCTTTGTTGTTCATTACATATGTAGGTCACATGTGTAAAATAACCAACCCAAATGAAGGTAGCAACATTGGTGAACTCTTCAATGAACTTCTTTTTGTTGACGATCAAGAAGTCATAGCAACTTCAGAGCTACAATTGCCGCAACATATTGATAAACTAAATACAGAATGTGAAGAACACAGCATAAAAATCAATGTAGAAAAAAAAACTGAGGTCATGAAAATATATAGAACAGCCGGAAACATCAATATCGCCATTGAAAAATAGCAAATCAAACAGGTGACAGATTTCATATACTTAGGGAGCAAGTATTCAGATAACGGAAGAATTACAGCAGAAATCCAATACAAATGCAATAAGGCAAATCAGATCATTGGAAAACAAACCCCAATACGTAATTGCAAGCACGTGACAATAACAACCAAAAGAGCTTTATGCAACACGATTTTCGTCCTGGACACTGTGCTATCAATGTCAAAATTGGACACTAACATCAAATTAAAAACGCTACATCGTAACAACAGAAATGAAATGCCTCCGAAAATTTATTGCGCGTAACAAGGAAATACAAGATCAGAAACGATGACATCAGGAGACTGGTGGGAACAAGACCAGTATTGGACTACATTAAAACAAAGCAACTGAAATGGGTTCTCCACGTAACAAGACTAACACCACACAGCTCCCCCCCCCCCCCCACCAACAAGCAATGCTATTTAGATACAACAGATACAAAGTCAAAGGCAGACCACGAAAAAGATGGTTTACAGTAATATGTGAGGCAGTAAATGCTACTGTGCATGAGGCAAACAGACGGGCTCGTTCCAGAGATCTGTCCATAACCTGACGCTAAAAGGCATACCAGCATTAGAAAGAAGAAAGAATTCCCCTGTCCTGACCTCAGACATTATGTTTTCAATATTAACGAACCTGAATTAATCTATCTTTCCCATTCAACATGTCGTCGATATTCCATGTTTCCAGAAGGTTTGGGAAGGTCATCAGGTGGTCTGAGTCTTGTGTTGTTTGACATTCCCATGCTCTGTATCCCCAACTTTACAGCCCCGTCATGTATCGTGAAATACCAGTTTGGAGACCACTTAGTGATAATAACTTCAATGTTGCGTGAAGCAAGTTATGTCCAAGGGCAGATTCTTCCCACATTTCGACCCAGTGAATTATCTGATGAGGGTGATCCCGATTAGAGGAAATGAAAATTATGTCCACCTCGCTCCAATTCAGTGAAGTGGAGCATGCAGCTTTACCACATAAAAACGATACGTGGAATCAAGATGATGAGCAGCTGATGAGCTGCAGCCGTCAGCGACTCATAGCTGACTGCTAGCGTCAGGGTCAGCGAACCAGAGCTGCCAAGACCCTTCTACACCTCCACGCTGTGATCCTGGATAACAGGCTGCAACAGAGCATATTGGCTAAGGAGAAGGGATCGAAGAGGGAATGCTAACCCGGTACTCAAAAAATGCTTGCTGAAGTCGGATGTGTTGGACCGAAACGTGCAAAAAATCGCAGTCAAGCTGTAAACTACGACACAACGCATTCCGTTCTCTGGACTACATTCTGCTACTTAGGCCCGTGTCAGAGTTTGGTATCGGGAGATTGAGAACGAACGAAACCAAGCCAACTTAACGTCTTTATACTAGCTTAGAAAACTCTGTAGAGTCTATACAACCTGTTTCATTTACATTTCATTGCTCTAAAAACGCATCCAATCTATTCTTGAATGCATTAATTGTCTCTGTCTCGACTACTTCTTGTGGTAAATTATTTCAAGCATTCACCATTCTCTGACGTAAAACATATTTACTAATATCTATTCTGGACCTTTCGTTAGTAAATTTGTACCTGTGCCCTCTTGTTCTTGTGGGTGGTTACATTTAAAAAAAATTAATAACGTCTAATGTATCCTTTCAGTTGATTATCCTATAAACCTGTATTAAGTCAATTCGAATTCTTCTGAAGCTATATTGTAAAAAGTTCAATAAAAGCTGGTTATGGGAACGAACTGCGTTGTTAACATTTGTATTGTAGCATTTAATGTTATATTATTGTATCACCACAAGCTAAGGACTTCGTAGCAATTTATGAGAACAATTTAATTGATCAACAACCAAAAATGGGAAGGCAAGGTAGGTTAAAAAATGTACCCAGCTATAACTGAATGATCGGGCCGAAAGGCGCATCTATCGTGGCTTCACTTGTAAACTACGACACATTACAAAACATGATTTTCAGAACGAGCTGTGAATAAGGACAAGAAGAAAAAGATAAACACGCGATTGGCCAAGTCGTATTATATAAGAGTAAACATAAGAAAGTATAGTTACATATTTGAAACATTTGGCACACGATGCTATGTGAATATAGAGCATCAATAAGACATCAAAATAGATTCTCTTTCTCTGGAGTCATAATGTGTTTTTTTTTAAATACTCATAATTGAGAACGATTACAGTGAAACTAGGCAACATTTAATCAATCTCATAATCACAGTTGAACAATAAATAGAACCAAGTGCTTAGAATATTTCTGTATAGAGAAAGCAACAAAAATATCCCATATTGAGATAACAATATCAAATTTAGAACTTTTGCCGGTTCTGCAATAGTGAGGTCCTTTAGTAATTGAAATGGTCCCACACATCTTTCACGTCGGTTTGATTGAGAAACCTCTGCTATGATCAGGTCATCGTTTATTATATACATACATACATACATACATACATGCATACATACATGCATACATACATACATACATAAATACATACATACATAAATACATACATACATACATACATGCATACATTCATACATACATACATACATACATACATACATACATAAATACATACATACATACATACATACATAAATACATACATAAATACATACATACATACATACATACATAAATACATACATACATGCATACATACATACATACACACATACATACATACATATATACACACATACATACACACAAATACATACATATATACATACACATATACACATACAAATACATACATACATACATACACACACATACATACATACATACATACATACATACATACATATATACATACACATATACATACATACATACATACATACATACATACATACATACATACATACATGCATACATGCATACATACATACATACATACATACATACATACATACATACATACATACATACATACATACGCACACACACATACATACATACATGTACACATAAACACATACACTCATACATACACACATACACACATATATACATACATACATACATACATACATACATACATACATACATACATACATACATACATACATACATACATACATACATACATACATACATACATACATACACACATACACACATACATATACACATACACATACACATACACATATACATACATACACATACGCACATGCATATATATATATATATATATATATAAATATATATTCAATGAACTATTTATGTAAGCATGAACTACATACATTTCTGGGGCAGTATTTTGCAAATTAGGGAGCATCTGAGTGATCTTGGGTTCATTCCCCAGTTGCAGCAGAAATGTTTTTCTCAGACCGCAACGAATCATGGGTCGACCCAGCCTTATATGAGTACTGGTTTAGACCAGGAAGTAAAAGCGGCAAGGGAGAAGAGATGGCTACCGCCATGTGAGATCGCTAACACCTCACACCACTACTGCAGTAATGCTATGGGTTACTTTACTTTACTATATATTACATTGTACTGCGCTGTTTTAAGTTTGCGTGTTTTTATTTCAAGTTTAATAAAATATCTTCTATATATCTATCTATTTACTAACCCTGGTTTGCCTTTCGGCGTCAGGTGTATAAGTGACATCTGGACAGTGCCTTGGTGTGTGCTTCTTATAAGGTGGAACTGGCTAAAAATATATTAGTTTGCGCAATTTGTGTTTGTAAAGTGTACGGTTTTCGCCGCCATTTGTAATCTCGTATATTAACTGGTCTCTTCGTTATTCTATGAGCTTAAATATTAATCGCCGGCTAGTTCGGCCCGTCGCAGAGGTTTCATTGCTCCTGTGACGGCAGGGAAGTGTCCTACATAATTACATTCTGAATAGGAAAACACTTAATCCATCACTGAATGTCTGAAACTAAGTCTGGCCGTATCGAAAAACATGCCCTAGTGCCGCGCCATTTTGACCGGAAGAACAAATATCTTAGTTAGGACTTGGAAAAAAAAAAGGTTTATTTCAAGTATAATAAAGTGTCTTTGGAAGGGCGTTAAAAAAATTGGTATTTCAATTTTTACCGTATTTCGTTGTTAGGACGCACAAAACGTCTTTGGTAGGACACACAAAACACTTTTTATTTCAAGTTTTAACATATGTCTTTGGTAGGAGGCACAAAACACTTTTTATTGCAAGTTTCATAATGTGCCTTCGGTAGGACATGAAAAAAACGTTTTGTATCAGGTTCATGAACGTCTCCGGTACAAAACACTTGTTTATTCCTTGAAGAAAATAAAGTAAAACAAAAGATCGTGTAATACGATGCCTACCGGCATTACTTCTCTCTCGGAGCAACTTTTAGCGACACATTCTCTGTATGCATCCACTTTTACAACGAGAACAACAGTTTATTCAATAAAATCGTCTATCCTGTCTTGTACTTGCACTTCACAACCTTCCGCTAGTGTTCGTAGCCAAAACGATCTAAATCACAAACCGTCAAAGCCTGTACATCTCCATGAGCTTGGACACGATTGAACAAACATTATCAATACGTCTATAACACCGTCATCTTTTACCATGCTCAGGACGTTGGCAATCAACTTCCTCTACAACTCTTTTGTCTCTTGAACATTTCATTACTCTTCATACTTGGTAGATTTATCTACTGCCATGCTCTGACATTCTTGATCTGTCATCTTTTTTATGTACGTACTTTGCGCATCCAATATTACTGTCATATTTATTCAAGGTCTTGTATTCAAGAATGTCACCGATTGATTATACATGTCTTCCTGTTATTTGTTGTAAATAATGGTATCAAGATATATAACAGTGCATGATTTGTAGCCGTGAGTGACCCAAAGCTGGACGGTAGCTTCAGGGCTAACGACCAAGAGCTGCACCGACGTTTCTCTCCCTCCTCGTGGTTGTCCTAGAGAACAGGCTGCAACAGAGAATATTGGTAAAGGGGAGGGTACCGAAGATGGATGGCTAACTCGGTACTCAAAAATGCCTGCTGAAGTCGGATATATCGGACCGAAAGGTGCAAATATTGCAGTCCAGCTGTAAACCACAACACATTCCATTCACCGGCCTACATCCTGCTACTGCAGTCTTTTTCAGAGCTTAGTAGCGAGAGTTTGAGAACTAACGAAGAAGAAGAAGACATTTTAGATAATAATTTTCTATGCATGTTTATGTTCCACGTTTTAAAAAAGTCAGTGCAACACATAACCTTCTTCGCAGACACAGCATTGTGTGTAAATTCAATATATTTTAGAAGCGTTTCTTTATCCATTGTCAAATACTGATATCAACAATCAATTATTCTTCACCAAATGGTTGACATAGTCTCAAACTCATTTTTATCGCAAGGGTCTGGTTTCTCATGATGATGATAATGTCCTCCTACATCCTCTGTTGCTTGTCCTGAGGGTACACCTCGCCAGACTGTTCTTAACCCATCGCTTGACATCGCTCTCTTACTTACAACTCTGTCTCTCTCTTCTCCGCTTGCCTTCCCACTTTCCCATCAGTATAGTTTTCAGCAGATTATCGTCTCTTTTTATGTCCAAAATATTCAATTTCCCTAATTTCTTTGTTGTGTAGTGTTATTGTTGTTATCATAACCTGCTGCGAAAGCCTGCTTTTGGCAGCCCCTTGCCATTCTTATACAGATACAAGTCTGCGTCAGTTGTTTCACTGCTCTGGACAGTGTGTTGGCAATTGTTGGCAGTTCTTGTAAGAGTCTTTTCCTCATGTCTGGAAGCGCCTTGCACTCGTTGAGTAGGTGTCGAACTGTTTCATTAGGGTGAGAGCAATTTCTGCACATCGCTTTTAGTATTTCAGTTATTTCTAATCTCGTCAGAACTGTTTTATTTCTTTGCTTTTCTTTCCACGAAATGCTATCTATTCTGTATATTCACATATCAAAGGCTTCTGTTTTTCCCTTATCTGTTTCCTCATCATCCATGCTTTCGCACCGTATATTAATGACGAAAATATAACACTTCGGCATTTTCTTAAATTACTGAATACCAACGTATTATATAAATACATACATACAAAATTGATTGCTTTTGTCTCTGGACGTTGACATGCCCTGCTAGGAATACCTCACACAATGAAAACGTGACGACTATCAGCACCACCAAAGACAGAGTGTACGTTCTATACTGCTAGCTAGGCTAAATATCAACATGGAAACATCTTACGGCTGGACATCTCAGAGTTGCACTTTCCCCAGGCCAAGTAAGCCACAAAAAATTACCACTAATACTCAAATATGAGTCCAAAAGGGAGACCTGGAAAGACATGGGAAGACACAAGATATCTTCTAATAGAGAATCTAAAGATTTGCTGAACAAATAGACATTTATTAGCTACCTAGCATCTGGCACTGATCTCCCTGATTGAAAACCAGGATTCCAGTGATTGGTTCCCTGGAGGGATATGAGTGACAGAGACGATAATAGCATAGCTGCCACCATTAGATCATGTCGAACTAGGTGACGTAGTCCGGTCTAACCTCTTAAGGGAGGCGATTCTGTAACACGTATTATTTAAGCACGTTGTTATATTTGCGGGGACCAAAAACTTTGTTGAGTGGAATAGCTTGACCAACAGAGAATAAAAACAAGCTTTAGAAGCAAAGCCCACAATACGCAGTAATAAATGAGTAAAAAGATTGCTTAAATAGGTATTAATTGCATTTAAGTTAACTTTTCCCTCACTACATTTAATGAAGCATAGCTTCAACACTGCATTAGGCTACCTTAACCAGGAGAAAAGGCGGACAGCCACTCTCCCCCTTCTCTCTCTTCTCTCACCTCACTCTGTTTCATTTGACTCTGTCCTACAGTCACACCCTTGCACAACTTTCACACGCGCCCTCGTGGTAAAGCCCTTCCATTGCACTTTGGTTGGGCTAGCTTCTGAGGGCGCACAAACCTAGCATAGGTACATACAGATGCACACATGCATTCAAGCACTGGTTTATGCGTCCTGATATCGCCCAATTGACTACGGTCTGGGGTGGAAAATGGCGCGCCTCCGCCAGTAGAAACTAGTGAGGCAAACATTTAAGCAAAAAAAAAAAAATACCTTAACCAGCTTTTTGAAAAAAACCTGATTCTATTCTAAGAGATCATCAGGCAAACATAGTAACTTCATCTGATTCCACATTACATGCACGTGACATGCAAGTCACCCACAGTCAGACATCATGAGACATACACTGCTGTCTAATCTGGTTGCCCGCTACCTGCACGCGATATGTACATCACACAGACTAAGCGAGTGCGCAGCTTACTTGGATTCTGGGACACCATAAAAGGATGATTATAGGAAAACTGCGACGCCAAACAAGTTGCAAAATGCGATTTTAAATTAGTGTGGACCGAACTTATAACCTCACCATGCAAAACTAATGAGTACAGAAATAACCACTGCAAGAGTGCACCTATACTTTTTTAGTTCAGACTTCAAGTAAGGGGTCAACTATATTGGGTAGCCAATGCTCCGTAGGGGGTGTAATTGAATTATTGTTGTTATTGTCGTTGTCCGAAGATACTGTGCTGAGTCCATTCTTGACGGCGTTTCTCTGGAAGCAGGTTACATCGGATCTTTGTACATCTCAAGGTATACTTGGAAAAAGTGGATCTGGTTCCTCTCGGCTGTAGTGCAATGTCAACTTCTTAGTTAGTTCACCACTATGATGATTACAGACTCGATCCTCACATCTTTGTTCAGACTGTTGTGGCACATCACGTTTTGTGGAGCACGATCAAGGAAATGAGGTGGGGGTCTTGATTACTCTTCGCTCCAACCTTGATCAGTATATTTCAGCTGACCCTGTTTACTCTTCGGTCCCATCTTGATCAGTACATTTCAGCTGACCCTTATTACTCTTCGGTCCCATCTTGATCAGTACATTTCAGCTGACCCTTATTACTCTTCGTTCGGTCCCATCTTGATTAGTACATTTCAGCTGACCCTTATTACTCTTCGGTCCCATCTTGATCAGTATATTTCAGCTGACCCTTATTACTCTTCGGTCCCACCTTGATCAGTACATTTCAGCTGACCCTTATTACGATTCTCTCCCATCTTGATCAGTACATTTCAGCTGACCCTGATTACTCTTCGCTCCCACCTTGATCAGTATATTTCACCTGACCCGGATTACTCTTCGGTAATATCTTGATCAGTACATTTCAGCTGACCCTTATTACGATTCTCTCCCATCTTGATCAGTATATTTCATAATATTCAAAACCACTTCTTCTTCTACTTGTTCTTCTGTTGTCCTACTGCTCTTGCCATGATGTGTCGCAGAGAGGCGGGATGCGTAGATTTCTTGTTATCGTGAGGTTGGAGGCTTATGCTGTCGTTAGATGCACCTTTTCTCGATCCACCGGCGCCGAGGTCGGCGCTTTACACGTAGACCGAGATGTGCGTATGATATGCTCTTGCTGCAGGCTAGTCAAAATACATTCTGACTAAATGACCAATTCAATTGATTTTGTTTACGTCAATGTAGGAACTAACTGGGTTTGTCGCAACTATCTGCGTCAGCTTGGTGTTGCGGATTTGTTCACGGATTGTATGTCCGACTGCACTTCGCACACAGCGCATCTCACAGCTCCACATCTTACTTATATGTGTTTCTAGTGAAGACTATACTTGACATCGGTAAGACAACTTAGAAATAAAAAGTGTATTTATCAGCCTCCTCTTAGTTGCAAGAAGCACTCTAGTGTATTTAAAAATATGTGCAATTTGAAAGTGGACACTGTTTGCATTCTGAGTGTTTTCTGTGGTCTACCTGTCGACTCAGCAGTTATCAGTAAACATGATACTTAGGTATACTTAGGTATACTTCCTTTCTTGCTTGATACTTGTATTACTGATACGAACATTTATATGCGAGTGTTCCCACGATAACAGCATAGTCTGGGTATGTCTGTGTTGATCCAAAACCACATACTGTTAAATTACCAGTTATCTTCTGTGCCCTCGACTTTCTTGGAATCCGCTCCTCCCAGGCATCCACAACATGTTCTGATATTGAATGTATCACGTGACACGCCAAATTACTAGAATAAAGACATGACACTGCTGTATCTGATTCGTATCGTTATCTGTTATTTTTGAACGTCGTGTCAACGTTGTACTTACTGATATCACAAGCTCACGCATACTTAAATGCATAGGTTGCATGTGTTTTGCAGGTATCGATGTGTACATGCTTACATCACTCCAGCGGTGCCTCGAAAGTGAGGGTAAGTGGGTTAATAGGACAACAGTAACCTTCCAAGCATGCGGTAAACGGCGTTGCAGCATGGTGTTAAACAAATGCGCCACTAGTGACCGCTGCATTAGCACACTCAAATGATTTAGTGCACGCTCTATGTAAGGGAACCAACTCTAATTGTCGAACTATTCTTCATGCACAGATAAAGTTAACGGTTGATTAGCGTTGTGGTTAGAGCACTGACTTTTCATACCGAAGATGCGGAGTTCAACTCCTGCAACCGGCAGCATCAGTCGACCCAGCTGTAAATGGGTAATTAACTGACGGATAGGAAAGAAAAAGGCAGCCAGGAAGGAAACTGGCATCCCATCTTCTAAAACTGGGGATTAGTATAATGAAGGCTCTAACACAGTGATCTTAAATCTGGGCGCTACCACCGAAGTATGCAATCTTAGTACTCAGGTGGGCGGTTGTAGAGTAATTACATGCTGTATTAAAAACATAACCTCAGGAAACTATCGCGGAATACCAGCAAACGGACAAAAGTGCACATTTTAAGAATTTTTATTTTTCCCGTGGTAGAATTTGACTGTGAAACATGGACAGTTACCAACACCTCGAATCCTTCGAGTCGAAATGTTATTACTTACTTACTTTCCGTGTCCAAACACCATATCACTTAGCGTCCATCCAGTATTCAGCAACTTGAACTGCCTTGTCGTTCGCCTCCATCAAGTCACAGGTTTCAGGGAGGTTGGGCCAGGTCATCAGATGATCTTGGTCCTGAACTGCGCCACATTCACATTTGTCGACATCTGAGTATCCCCATTTCTTCAAGTTTACTCTGCATCTTGAGACACCAGTTCGCAGTCTGTTCATTGCCTTCCACACAGCGTAGGGCAGGTGGTGTCCAGGCGCAGCCTCTTCCTTGAGCTCTATCCATGGATCCTGCATTGTTTCGCGCCACCTCTCGATGCGTCGACCTTCCGGGTTTGTCTGGATGGTCTCTGTCGATTTTAAGAAACTGTGTCTTGATTTAAGTCTTGTGGCTTGTTCCTGGTGGCCAAACATCTGGTGTCTAGGGTCGTTTTCCTGTTTTCCTCGCTCGATTTCCGCAGCTACACCTCTTCTTATATCCGGTGGTGCAATGCCAATTTAGGGATATATTTTGTTTGTGATGGTGGGTTTAAGGCATCACGACACTATCCTGCCCATCTCGTTTACTGCTGTATCAACTTGTTTTGCATGGGCGGAGTTTTTCCAGACCGGGGCTGCATATTCCGCTGCGGAAAGGCACACGACAATCGCTGATGTGCGTAAGACTGATGGCTGAGCACGACATGTTGTGCCAGTCAATTTTCGGATACTGTTGTTTCTCGCATGTACCTTACGCTTTGTCTCCTGACAGTGTCTCATATATGATAATGTGCGATCCAACTTTACACCCAGGTATTTGGGAGCCGGGCAGTGTTCAAGATCCTGTCCTTGCCATCTGATCCGTAGTTCTCAGTTTGCCTCTCTGTTCTTGGGATGATAGGCGCATACCTGAATTTTGCTTGGGTTTGGTTTTAGGTGGTTTTCCCGATAATACTCTGCGAGGTCATTCAGAGAGCGTGTTAGTTTACCTTCTACCTCCTTGAAGCCATTAGTCTGAGCATTAGTCGAAATGTTATAGAAAGGTCCTTAGAATACCGTGAACCGACAAAAAGAAGAATGCAGATATTCAGCAAAACTGGTTCATTTTTTAAACTGTTATCTATTTGAAATCAGTGTTGCTGGTTCAAGTATGCGTATTATTAGTATTATAGAAAAATGTCATGCAAGATCTGTAAGTTGAACGTGTCATCCAGGCTCAGCTTATTGAAGTACTTGCTCTAGATAAAACCTGTTCATCAAGTCATTTCTTGTGGTTTAGTAATACAAGACCACATCTCCTTTCCTTAGATATAAGATTCAATTCACATCAATTTGTCAAATCGATCTTCAATTGGCTCTGAGCGAGTCGTATGAAGAGGAAAAGACGATGAATAACAGGAAACTAAAAAATCTTGGCAAAGCCAAGACAGGTAATAAAATAAAAACTATTTTAAAGTTTCGAGTTACTCAAATAGCAATGGAGCGAAAGACAATGACAGTCTTTCTGTAAGAATTCACAGAACAGAAAACATGCACCAAACCTCATTATATGAATCTGTCTAGACAGTACAGGTGTGCCGTGAAAGTAGTGTTCATGTCTGACTACTAATAGACACGAAACGTGACGTCATGTGGCTTTACAACTTAAGCCTCCTCACGGATGTCCACCAATGAGATGGGTAGATGACCTGGGTAAAGTTCTTGGTCCAGCGTGGTGCTCAAAAGGCAAAAGACGGAAATGCGAAAGGCATAAAACCATTTAAGCACAAGTACTAGCTTCCACTGTCAGCTTCATCGATGTGCTATTGGGGACTAAAAGAACTAACCATCTGATTATAGATTAACGGACCTCCCTAGCAGTAACAGTTAAGAAAGATACACTCACACATGTGATTCAACAGTTAAACTCTAACTATACAGAGATAAAGGGCAGCTTTAGATCTGCCGAGTTCAAAATAGGAACTCGTTTGACGATGTAAACATCAAAGATGCAATCACAAAAATAGGGAAAAGTTTAAATAACTAACGACTACATAACCTCAGACACATGTTCTCTCTGACTGAATTACAGCATACAGAATGAGCATCGACCAAAAATTAACGATTTTAAATGATGTCTTAACCGAAGATATAATTTAGGATGAGCATAACGCGCTTAATGAAATCTAAGTTCTCGTATCACGGTGTTTCAACACATAAATAAACATAGCCAGCTCACGACGTGTCGACAGCAGTGGCGAAGCCTAAAAAAAAACCTCGACTACCCCAGCAATGAGTAAAAGTCGTAATGACTCGGTGTTAATTTAAAAAAAAAATATTTTTCAATTCACAGAATATTCTGAAACCATTTAAGTATTTTCAGGCACAACCCAAAGTTTCCATCACTTATAGCGTTTCCGCAGCCAACTCAAAATAAGCACTTTGTGTTGCCTTTCCTGTCAAATCTCCTTCTACCTAGATCAAACTACCATGTCCTCCAAAGACGACGTAGTGCAAGCATTTTGAGTCACCCTTGCTGTTCCTGCCAAGCTCCCTGAATTGTTTTTAAAATCACATTTTGTCCCTGCTCTCAAACTCCACCTTTTGTCATGGTCGCACTGAGCGCGTCACGTGGTATCCCAGCCCACATTTTGCGTGAACAACCTTTCCTTGGCCCTATTCGCTAATACACCAGCACATCATCTTCAGACACCTCTATTTCTCAATAATGTTCCCATCACCTTTCCTTGGACAATCTCGCCCCTTCAGCACAGGATGATCTGCCAATTCCCCCACTATCATTTTTAATCCATTCTTCCGCCATTCTAACTATAATTCGTAGGACCAATCTCCAAGTTTAACATGGCATGAACACATGTCCAACATTCAGAACAAACGCTCTAAACTCAGATCAATAATCGTTATTAATAAAGGACAAAATCATGTCCACCTCACTTTCCCTTGATCTGAATTCCAAACAAAGAAAAGTTACATTTAGGAACTAAGTCGACTTTATTCGAATTGACCGTCGCAAACTAACCTCTGTCTGAACTCTCAGCTAGACATTCGATCTCCCGTTCCTGCCAAGCTATAATTATACTTCAGTGGAAATGTTGAAAGTTTGTTCCAGATCATAATGAGATCCTTGCAGAAACCTTCATCCATTACACTGTCACGTATGTATGTTTCGGTGTGTAGGAGTACAGGGACAAGCATAAAGTGACAGGAATTTTGTTATAAAGTGCATGGAAGAGTGTAAGCACTCTGAAATCTTATTTCAGAACACAACATGACTATTTAACAATTTTCCATGTAATGATTGTGACAATCGAGCAGTGTGCACATAAGCCATATAGCGTATAACATGGACACCCCACTGTCGACTTTCGCCGTGGAAGAATAGCGAGATGTTATTTCGGGTTTGTTTTTTTTTTGTTTTTGTTTTTTTTTGGGGGGCGGGGGGGGGGGGGGGGGGGGGGGGATGTTTAATTTTGTTGGGCGAAGCGCGAGAAGCCTTCTGAAATCTACAAAAGAATGAAGGTTCAATATGGAGACAGTTGTTTGAGTCAGATGAGAGTGTAGGTAGAAATATTTCAAAACGTCATTAATGGATCTTGGCGTGGAAGACCAGCAAGCAAGTAAAACGGCAGATCGACCAGATAGTCCGTGGCAAAAGGTGAGTCATTATTGATGAAATAGTCGAAGATTTAACCATTAGCTTCGGCACTGAGCACACAATTGTCTAAGAAGAACGTGTGTAGCAGATGGGCCCTAAGGCAGCTCACAACCAAGTAATGGGGGGCGGTGCAAAATTCGTTGAAGGTCATACACATATACATGAGGTTCTATAAAGCATTCACATAGATGGACAAAGTCTGACAATGGGACTATGTCGAAAAATAAGGAATACATTTTTGGTTCACGCTGGAAAGAAAGACTAACGTCAGGCAAAATATTAAGACCAATATACAGGCCAATACCCTAACCTCGACTTCCCCACAGTTTAGCCTGGAAACGGGCTGTTTTCATGACAGCCTAGCTAACGAGGTGACGATCGACGTGATCCCCGTAGTAATGCGCGATTTGCAGATGAAGCCAAGCATAGTATAGCCGCCTGTAGGACCCTGGCCCACTTTCATCAGCACGCTCGGGATGTGAGAAAGACTACATCAAACCACCACTAAAAGTCATTTTCAAGGCGCAGAAAAGAGTAATTCTACTCATTGTAGGCATTCAACAACAACATCAACAACAACAATCGACATTTGTATGTTAGCACTGCATCAGAAACCTTTTTATGTTTACCTTGATATTACGATCAATCTGCAGCACGACATATAGTTCTAACAAAACCAAAACAAAGCCAATGTAGAAGAACGGAAATGACAATGATAGAAGAGGTACACACAGCCAGTTCACCACAACAATCATAATCATTGGATCGAACATATGAGATTGATGGTGTGTTCGGCATGACGGTTAAAGAAGACAGCCAAATTGCTTAATTCAAACAAATTTATGACATTAGATAATGGTGTGTGATAGAAAATAAAAATATAAGTGAACCGTATATAAATAAATCAAAAATATGGACAGTAAAGAGTCACCGTAACATATAGCGAGAAATGTAAATGTGGACATTGTTTGCAACAGACGCTGAGAGCTGTAAAAGTAAAAAGATTAAAGAACAAGTTGATGAATGAGGAAAGAAAGAATGCAAGTGAATAGAAAAAGAAAAAGGAAATGTATCTGCAGATTGCTGTAAAGATGGAAATGATTATTATGAAAATGAATCAAAAGAAAACAGCGATATGCCATAACTAAAACACGTTTCCATGTTCTAGCGAATGTAATAGTTATCGTATACTCCACATGTACCAAGGTTGAAAGGAATAGATAATAGATTACTGGAACCTTGCAAGTATGTCATAAAAGTCGACAAAATAGGTATTTTGCATGTGATTGCCGCCCTTATGCAAAATCATTTAAATTGAAGACGCCACTACATATTCTACAATGCACGAGTAGGTTAATGTAATGGGACTAGATTCATTGATATCACTGTGCATGCATGCATTTATATGTATTATCAATACCCGTGCAGATAATCTGATCGTCAATCCAACGGTACGATATGAAAGGAACAACAGAGGTTTAACAATTAAAGCACCTCTAGACTGTATCACATGATCTACCTTCGATTACTAATGCCTTTAACACCTAGTGCCTTCAACAACTAATTCCTTCAACAACTAATGCCTTCAACAACTAATGCCTTCAACAACTAATGCCTTCAACAACTAATGCCTTCAACAACTCATGCCTTCAACAACTAATGCCTTCAACAACTAAAGCCTTCAACAACTAATGCCTTCAACAACTAATGCCTTCAACAACTAATGCCTTAAACAACTAATGCTTTCAACAACTAATGCCTTCAACAACTAATGCCTTCAACAACTAATGCCTTCAACAACTAGTGCCTTCAACAACTAGTGCCTTCAACAACTAATGCCTTCAACAACTAATGCCTTCAATAACTAGTGCCTTCAACAACTAGTGCCTTCAACAACTAGTGCCTTCAACAACTAATGCCTTCAACAACTATTGCCTTCAACAACTAGTGCCTTCAACAACTAATGCCTTCAACAACTAATGCTTTCAACAACTAGTGCCTTCAACAACTAATGCCTTCAACAACTAATGCCTTCAACAACTACTGCCTTCAACAACTAATGCCTTCAACAACTAATGCCTTCAACAACTAATGCTTTCAACAACTAGTGCCTTCAACAACTAATGCCTTCAACAACTAATGCCTTCAACAACTAGTGCCTTCATGATAGTGTTAAATGATGTTTAAAGATACAATAAAAATATTTAAATTTAAGATGCAATTTAAATAACATATTTTAATTTCAGTGTTCCATAAATAACTGTATAAAAAAGGAAGATCTGTTTATATTGTTAGATTTAAAGAACATTCGTTCGCTAATAATTGAAGTTCCAATGGAAGCAGCTGAGCTGAATGCAAATGACGTCTCAAATGAAGCATTGAGCAAACGCGTTTAAGGATCGCCAGTGTCACGCAATAAAGTATACATTAGTTGTGAGAAATTAGTTGTGGGACTAAACAACGATAATTGTTAATTAATTTGACATTCAGTGTATATAGGAAACCAACCCTAGATAAATATTTAAATGAATAGATACATACATATATACACACATACATTCACACACACACACACACACACACACACACACACACACACACACACGTACATGAACAGATACACACACACGTACATGAACAGATACACACACACACACACACATATATTTGAAAAAAGAAGCCAACACAAATTCGTCATACAATATTATAAGCAGACGATTTTTTATGAAAATTCATATAGTTGTACATTATCAGCCAACAAAGATTTTGGTTATTTAATTTAAACTCAAGTCCTCTGACGTTTTCGCCGTTGGGCGACTGTCGCGTCGATTGTGATTTGATGGAGCTCATTATATGCTTCGAAAATTCGTTACTTTCACTCAGGGACGCTCCTTATATTGGAGAACAACACTTTTTGAACCATTAGGTCTAAAATTGCAGTCAATAGGATTTAGGTCCGGACTCTTCGTTGGCTAAAGTATTGAAGGTATAAAAGCAGTGGTCTCACGTTCAATAAAAAACATAACATGTCTTTCTTGCGAAGTGGACGCCATTTTGGAAGAATGGAATTTAATAAAGACGTCATTCAAAAATAACACAAACGTTGGCAACTCAAACAAGGAAGAGTGAAGCTACAACTCAACGAATTCTTATTACATTTCATGATCCAAAAACTATTTTATCAATAATTTGTATTGGCGTCTTTATCCTTCTTCTTCTTCTTCTTCTTCTTCTTCTTCTGCGTCTTCTTCTTCTTCTTCTTCTTCTTCTTCTTTTGTTCTACCTTTGCCATACTCCACCGTATAGAGGCGAGATGCGCAGATAACAAGATATCTGCGCATCTCGCCATCGCAAAGTGGGAGGCTTGTGCTGTCGTTAGGTGTAACTTCCTGAGAGTGTCAAAGACACATTCGATCCATCGGCGTCTAGGAATGTTCTTTGTTCGTGTACCGAGAACCTGCACATAATATAATCTTAATGCAGGCTGGTTATAATGAGCAAAACACTTGATTTGTTGGGAGTCAATGCAGACACTAACTCGTTTGTCATCGCTGTCTGCCTCAGCGTGGTGTTCTGGATTCAGTAGCGGATGTTCTTTCCGGCTGCCTTTCTCACACATTGCATCTCGCAGGTCTGGATCTTACTAGTATATGTTTCTAGTAAGGACCAAGGTTAGCATCGGTAACACAATGCATGAACCAATAGTGTATTTGTCAGCCTCCTCTTATTAAAAAAAAACACTCAAGGGTGTTTCAAAACCAGTGCAATTTGATAGTTGACACTTATCGCCTTCTGAATTATATGTGGCTTCTCTCTGTCTACTCTGCAGTCATAAGTGAACATACTAACTGGGTATTTGAATGAACTCCCATTCGTGCTTGATACAAATGTCACTGATGTGGACACGTCTCTGCACTTATGCACGTGACCGTGAAGATACACACATACACTGCTTTTTTCCTACATACCATATATGTACATATATATATATATATATATATATATATATATATATATATATATATATATATATATATATATATACTAGTTGGATATAGACGTTGGATGCAGAAAAAGACGACTATTTAGACATATCTCAAAAACTCTAAAATAACAAGACATGAAAGGAGGCTACGAATGTTCAAAACCTGAATGGATAAGTTCTCTTCTTTTTAAATGTTTTCTGCGCCTCCGGGGCACGAGAACAAATTACAATAATTTGGTTGTTATTATTATACAGTAAAATATATCGGCCTTGATACCCAAGAAATGTGAGTTTTTACATTGACGAACGTCTGACATTCTCTAATAACCTTATGACATGTCTTATACCTCTCTGTCGTCATTTCTTATACCTCTCTGTCGTCATTTCTTATACCTCTCTGTCGTCATTTCTTATACCTCTCTGTCGTCATTTCTTATACCTCTCTGTCGTCATTTATTATGAACAGGTCTCACAGAGCACGATGTTTTTGTTCAACGAAAATCAATTAGTTGCGCACACCAAGACACGTAACAGTCATGATCCGGGACAGTGGTCATCAACTTTCTGAGCAAGAACCCCGTTCTTTCTCTCTATATGTGTATGTATTCGAGAGTTTGCAGCTTGTTTGCGTAAACTATTCTTTAGTGTTCAGCATTAACTATCATTTCAATTTGAAATTCATTCACATCTCCATTACATGAAATAGTTGTCAAAATAATAGTTTATGAACATCCGTTACCATTTTTATCGTTTTAAATATTTCGATCATTTGATTTATCATTTCTTAGCACCTTCTGAAGACCTTTTGGTTACAAAGTAGATTATTTTGTACCTGCAACCTTATAAAGACCAAGTGATATGTATATCTTTATCTACTTTTGTTTCCTTGGTGTCACAGCAACCTGTTTGATGTTTAATTGGAGGCAAGGCTTCGGAGAATATAGAACTATAACGTGTTAATATGGAATTGGAGGATTAAAATTATGTCGTCCTTTGACATCGCCACCAAGGTAACATCTGGCCCTGTATTTTCTAACGTTTGGAATGAAAACCAGCATATTACAGTGTTATATAGCAATAGGGTACATACAGTGGTGATCATCAACGGTATATGGAAGTTGGCTTGGCTTCGTTCGTTCTCAATCTCCCGCTACCAAACCCTAAAAGGGCTTAAGTAGCAGAATGTAGTCCAGAGAACGGAATGCGTTGTGTCGTAGTTTACAGCTTGACTGCGATATTTGCACTTTTCGGTCCAACACATCCGTCTTCAGCAAACCTTTTTTAGTACCGGGTTAGCATTCCCTCTTCGATCCCTTATCTTTAATCAGTCTGCCCTTTTGCAGCCTGTTATCCAGGATCACCACATGGACGTGTAGAAGGATCTTGGCAGCTCTGGTTCGCTGGCCCTGACGCTAGCAGTCAGCTATGGGTCGCTGACCACTGCAGCTCATGCGCTGCTCAGCGTTTTGATCCCTATAGGGAAGTTAATAAATGTCATATGCTGATTTATTTTGTTCCGTTAAGAATTGACGGGATTGCATTACAGACAGACACAGGTGATCTGTGCCTCTGAGGAAATGTCAATATGTGTATATAGTAATGGTTAATGTAGCCCCTGGTTGTGCACACTCCTGCTCCGTCATTTCATGTGCCTCTCTCTTATGGACGTCGCTCTCATGACATCCGATCTGTAAGACATCGATTCCTGATCAGCTCTCCCGCCTCTGCCACTGTCAACCCCATAACATCTGAAATGTCCCTTGTTGTTCGTCTCCTCGATCTGTTTCTGCCTCTTTTGTCAGGCATCATACTCTTCAGCATTGTTCTTTCAAACCATTGTGACATTTAATGTGACCAAAGTATGTTAATTTCTTAGACGTACTATTACCCAGAATGATTCTGGTCAGATTGTTCCTAGTCAGTATATATGATAACTTAATTAAATTATTTATACTGGTTTAGAAGCCTTTGCAGAGTCTGGGCACAACCAGTTCCTTTCACATTAACTTAATCTGCACTACATTCTGCTACTTAAGCTCTTTCAGGGTTTGGTAGTGGGAGATTGAGAACGAACGAAGACAAGCCATATTAGGAGGTACCAACAAATGAATTACTAAAAATCTCCGACAAGATAGTTTACTCATAGATACATCAGTTGATTATTCTGTAATAACTAGATTGTGCAAATGCAGCATTACCATGAATTATATTGAAATAATTGTGTGTGTTTCCTACGTTTTTCATGTGAAATAATTATGTTTCTTTTTCTAAGAATCGATGTCACTGCGCTCCGGTCAAACACATAGGTGTTCAGTCTCTCTCAGCAAATAGCCTAGGGTATAGATGCTGATGGTCACTGTAGCTCGCTGGTTGTATACTCTTCTGCTCCGTCCTCTCATGTGCCCCACTCCGCTCGAAATCCAATTGATGTTGAAACTTTGCAGTCTGTTCATTGCTGATTCATCTATTTTGGTGCTCTCATCCAATAGACGGTTTTTGATTGATTTCAAAATGTCACTCATTTCGATCAAAAACTTGCTCATGACGAAAGCTTGTGAAGCCAAGATGTCAGCTCTTTTGTTGCTCTGAACCCCAGCATGACTAGAACAATACATCCATGTCAACCCCTGGAGGTTTGAGGCCTCAACAGCTGCTATCCACTCGTTCCTCAGTCATTCCTTCTACACCCCCCGAAGTACAGAGTGCGCATCAGTCGCGATGATTGCCCTTCTTAAAGGGGCCTCAGATAGCCATATTAACGCTGTAGTCTATACTTCCATCTCTATTCTCAAAGTGGAGGATATTGGCGTGTATGCCCCACTCCCCTCAGCAACGACAGGTCCGCTCACTCTAGCTGAGATGCCTTAGCCTGATCACTCGCTGCGCAGTACCGAACCGTCGGTGGATATAATGGCACCCACCTGCTGCTCAGTACCGAACCGTCGGTGGATATGATGGCACCCACCCGCTGCGCAGTACCGAACCGTCGATGGATATGATGGCACCCACCCGCTGCGCAGTACCAAACCGTCGGTGCATAAGATGGCACCCACCCGCTGCGCAGTACCGAACCGTCGATGGATATGATGGCACACTCTTCTGCGTGTTCCCGCTGCCAAATTCTTTGCATTTCTTGCCTAAGGTTATGATAACACTCTGGTTCTATGTCATTCTATCACCAGTATGGACCCAATCGTCCCCCTGGGCTATTGCCTCAACTGGGGTGACTTGACCTATTGTTTTCTCTGCCTGTGCCATTCATGACGCCGCTCTCTTGATTCTTGATCCCTTAATGTCTGAAATCCTACTGTACAAAGGGTGTCGGCTGTCTGTGGTAACACGCATTCATGATTTAGCCTGCGCCAGTTTATGTCTGGATGTCACCGATAGCAATCTCAGCATGTACATCATTTTTACAATCGGGGTATCTCCAGTGCAATCCAGAACCAGGCGCATACATTCATTCTGGGCGCATTCCAACCTTTTACACTGTGTTCTCGATAATGTGACGATGCCCAGTCTGTAATCGATAACCAATAGTACAACGTGAAATAATTAGAAATAGCTATACGACTTGGTAATAATTGAACAGAGACCTCGTGCAAGAATGCACTGAAATATCAGGAGTAATAAAGCAGGAAAAGATAAAACAGAAATTGCTTCATACATTGTCTGACAATCGAAAGAACATCAAAAGTGTTGAAATGATCAAATGAATGCGCTTGGTGCAGCCTCAGATATATTTAACATCACGATTAGTACAAACAGACATGATGAGGATCAGCACAGTACCATATTCAATAAACATACATACACACACTATCCAACTTAATGGTGTCCAAGAGTTACAGTACATGGGGTGTATTATTATAAAAGATGCGTGTCTGAATAGTGAAATTGAAAGCAGAGGTTATGAAGTCTCTGATGTGCCTAATCAAATGTCATCACTACGTACACACTTAAACATCAGTATGACAGCAGAACAACAAGATAACCTATATATTTACAACAACATCGTGTTACCTTATTTTTCTTTTTCGTTTGTTCTCAAACACCGGCTACCAAGCCTTGAAAATGTGTTTGAAACTAGCAGGATGTGGCCTGAAACGAAATGTATTGTGTCATAGTTTTCAGTTTAACTGGAATTATCGCACCTTCTGAACTTATACATCCGACTTCAGCAATGATATTTTGGGTGCCAGGTTAGCCTTTCCTCTGCAATCCCTTCTCCTAAGTAAGTATGTTGCAGCCTGTTCTCCAGGATCACCATCAGGAGGTGTAGAATGGTCTTGTCAGCTCTAGGTCGCTTGTAGTCAGCGTTTTACTGACCGCTACAGTTCATGCACTTCTTAGCATCTTGATCCCATTCTAGAGATGAAAAAGAAAATTATAAAATGAATTTTCTAAGGAAAGTAATTGATGTTACCATAGAGCCAAATTAGAGATTTTGACACGTAAAATATTGTGCTGAATACACATCAGGGCAGAAAATACGATGGTTAGGTCATCTCAATAGAATGCACCCTAATCGTATTATCAATGCACGATTCACAGCATAGGAATATATGGCTACAAGGCATGAGTAAATTAGCTCGGAAGATGGATAGCTGAAGTTACAAAAATCACACAATAACTATATGTCTTTAGTCTACTGTGTCATAAGAAGTCGTGGGGAGGTGTGACCTTCTTTGTTTCATATTTCTTGGAAGGCAAAAATCAGATGGTGACTTGCCAGGTCAATCCCAGTATCTGTTACCAACCGTCAGGTTGGTGCCTCTGGAATATACGATCACCTATTTTTGGGACTGGTGGTGAAAGCGTAAATTAGAGCAAGATAGACCCGCAGCCTTTCAGGTGCCATCTATACCACTCCACTAACCAAGACCTGATTGTATAGCCACACTGTCCAATTGTTACGACATATTCTCTGTGCAATAGTAAACCCTAGAATAATTTGAGTAGATTTGTAACCTGAATTTTTCGCGTACACGGGCCGTTAGACCTACTCTTTTCGATTTCCAATTGACAAGGGATTTTTAAAGTGCGGCCACTGCCCGGAGTGTCTGATCTCACTACTCAGAGATTGGGAACATTTTAACCGAATGATCTACGTGAACAAATCCCGGGATTTGAACACAAGACCTCCAGCACCCGAGGCAAACAACTTACCTCGAAACCACTGAGTACATACAACAACACAAGCTTAAAATAAATGGCTCAACATACTTGACCCAAGAAAGGCAACATAAGCTTTTCACTCTGCTTCATTTAACGGGACATGGGGAGAGAAACACAACTAAGTCCCCTTAAAGACATAGAGCGGAAGTGATCGTAAACTTCAAAATGTCTGACGCCTGATGATCTACTAGAACAAACAACTGGCCGAAGACTTAAGTAAAGCAACCATGAAACAAACAGCAATGCGATTGGGTAAGATGAACGATTGGTCTGAAGTAGTTTGCCATGATCACAAGCGGCACACTGCTGGCTCACACATCGCCATTCTAGTCACATACAGACGCGAGGACGACGCTTGATTTCATCAAGCCCACGACTCATTTAGCTAACAGAAACGAATATCGTAGAGACATCCCAGCTGGCAAGGACCACACTTCTCCCCTTACCTCCACTTTTTCTTTGTTCCTATAATCCACAATGAGAGTTCAGGTTGTATTGTAATGTACTAACTTGTTTTAGCCCTGTATTATTTTACTCAAACTCGTTACTTGAACTGCATGTCTGAAAAAATATGTCAACGTGAAACCTTTATGGTGATTCATTGTATCATACATGTTACATTTAATTGTATTTCTTCTTCTTCTTTCCCTCCCCCTTCTTCTTCTTCTTCTTCTTCTTTTTTTTCTTCTTCTCCTCCACATTCTTTTTCTTCTTCTTCGTTGTCGTTTTCTTCTTCTTCATCCACTCTTAATTTTTCTTCTTTTTCGTCTTCTTCTTTTTTCTTCTACCTCTTCTTATTCTTATTCGCCTTTTTCTTCTTCTTTTTCATAACTGGTGCCGTCTTCACCCCCACTCACCAGTGACAGGTGTAAATCTGTCGAGCGGGGAAGCTACTAGGAAGGCTGACAACATTAGACCAAGAATTAGATGCAGCACGGATCCAGCGTTGACAAAATGCTCTCGAGTTGTGCCAAATGCTCTCGAGTTGTGCCCTTCTGGAGATGACGATGTTAGTGACTAGGTCTGTCTTTCCAACAAACTTCAACTTGTCCCAGCATGGGGATGATCGCAAACCACTTCCGTTCTACCTATAAGATATCCCGGGTCTCAGAGGCGTATACGAGTGTGTTAATGACACGCGATCTATATATCGGCAGCTAGGTTTTCAAGGAGGGAATCTGTTGGGACTAGGCGAAGGGTGATTACCTAAACATCCACACATCAGTAGGACAGCAAAACAACACGGTAAACAATATATTTACAAAAACATTTTGCTACCTTCATCTTCTTGGCCTTGGGAAGGAAATATAATTTTATTAGGTAAAGGAAAATATTTGTCCCACAGTACTTACACTACTGTCGGGGAATGAAGTTGTTAGAGACCAGCATGTTAAGCAACAGTATTATGTAGTTGGTCAGACAATTCCTTCCTTCATTTCCTTTTACTTCTCTAGTTGTATGTGAACTATTAATATACAGCTGAGTAAATGGGTGCCTGATTTCAAAATCGAGTACTCTACTCCAATACTAATCATACACTCAAACTTTCATTACTACGGGCATTGTGGTGTGCCAGAATGTTGGAGATGGTAGGTATCCAAACCTCACTTGGAATTCTAACATTACTACCGGCGACCGAAAGGGGAGCAACTAATAACAACACTATAACCAGTCATACATGTCGTTAGAGTCAACTAAGGAGAGTTAGTGATGCGGTTAGCTGTACCATCCTGTAGACGCTTTGAGCCACAAAGATCTCATAGATATAGTCATGTCAGCATTTTATTATTTGTCATGTATTTTTTGAAGACCTATGCTCCACGGGGAGCGTATCATTTTTAAATTGATTAATTGATTGTGATAACAGCGTGCCTTAATAGACTGTTTTGTGTGTGACTTCCTAATTAAAGCTCTATAAAATATTATTCATATCAGTTCGTTGTTCGTACAATGTTATACTAAACAAAGTCCATGTTGTCTGAGGTTGATATGGTCAAAGCTATACCATTGTCGTTCGTATACATTGGTCGTTCAAAATGTAGCTTTGTAATACTTTATATTACTCGATTTGATTCATAAATGATTTTCTTGAAATGTATGTTCTCTCTTCCTTCCTTCAGACTTAATGTCAAAGCCTCCATACTATTACCCAGAATGGTTCTGGTCAGATTGTTCCGTCATGATCAGAATATAACTTAATTAACGTATTTATACTGGTTTAGAAGACTCTGCAGAGTCTGGACACAACCAGTTTTTTACAATAACTTAATCTAAAAATTTCTATGCACACCCAATGTATTCTTGAATGCATTAATTGATCCTGGCTTCACTATTGCATTTGGCAAAACATTCTTAGCATTCACCAGGATCTGACTACAAAAAAATATTTCTTGTTATCTAATCTGGGTATGTGTTTAATTAATTTGTGGCTATGCCATATTTTTCTTGATGCTGTAACACTAAAGTATATGTGCTTTCTTATATTGCCAAGTGGGATCAAGATGCTGAGAAATGCATGAACTGTAGCGGTCAGCGACCCAAAGCTCCACCGCCATTTGGTGATCCTAGATAGCAGGCTGCAACATGGCAGAGTGGCTAAAGAGAAAGACTCGAAGAGGGAAGGCTGACCTGGTACCCAAGAATGTCATGCTAAAGTCGGATGTATACGACCGAAATGTGCAAATACTACAGTAAACACAGCTGTAAACTACGACACTAAGCATTCCGTTCTACGGACAACATCCTGCTTCTCGAAAAGCTCTTTGCACCGCTTGGTAGCAGGAGTTTGAGAACGAACGAACAAAGAAGAAGAAGAAGAAAAAGAAGAACAAGAACAAGAACAAGAAAACAAGTTATTCCAAAGTGTTTATAAAATATATATTTGCTTCTTTGTGTCGCGTACATATGAATAATAGCTTTGTTTTCTTTCTTCAAATTTCTTCTTGAATATAAACAATGTATAACTCTGATCAATATTGGGTTCAGTTCTATGAGTACTTTCTTTGATTATGTATATAATCCTACAGCCAATCCCAATTCACCTCCCTTGTGTGTGGTCATCGTGTTCATGTTCTGAATAAATAATGTTTTCTCCCATCTTCAGTACGACGTGTCTCGTTTCATTCGATTCTTGTCTTCGCTTGTCCCAACCAGGAAACTAATAACGAATCTTCTCATTCGCGCTTCATTTCTGGTTTTTTTCGCAGGGTTCTCATATTCTGATATTCACTTTGTATGATAGAAGACTTATCAGAGTTTCTACTATCACTTTGTGGTTACCTTCTGATCGCACGGTGGACCTTCAGGTTTGAGGATTCTTCTAGTGTCGTGCATACAATATTAGTAGCTTTAGCAGTTCATGTACCTGTACTTGTGATTTTTCCAGATTACTATTGTCAGCCCAAGCTGAAGTCTAACATGAAGACCAGTGTCATCGCGAGATCTGACCTCTTCTCCAATGACCTGTCCGGCTTCGTAAGTATGCCACGAGCACAAAGGTCCATCGGACTTCTACCGTTGATTGGAAAGACATACAAACCGTTCCAGTATGCCATGGGAAAATAGAAGGACCTTTCCAAAGTAGTGAAGACTTCATCACAACGGTATGGTATGTTTCCTTTAATCATTTAGATTTTAGTTGTTTTGCATTTTAACATAGTTCTTTCTCAATACATTAAATACAAAATGTCATAGTTATCCACGGTAATTTATATATATATATATATTGCTGGAATGACCATGGAATTAATAGTGTGTACCCTTGCCGTAGTGTCTCTCATCTCTTGGAGTATTGGCTTAATGTAGTTACACAAGTACCAAGCTTCTTTTCATCTACAGGTTTCGTGGTTGAATCTGTGGTTGAAGTTCATCTCTTGACATTTGTAGATTAAGGAGTTGGCATCCTCTATGGTTTGCTCTCCTAGCTTGATGTCATGCGTTGTGCGGTAACGGTTTCTGAGGCATTTAGTTTTACTTTTATTTATCTTCAGATCGTCGGGTCTGCATACCCCACTTACGTCGTTCAAGTATTTTCGGGCTTCCACAATGGCATGATGAGCACGACGATATCTGCAAATCGTAAAGGAGTGAATCACTCACCATCTATATTTACGACTCTGACAATCCAGTTAATTGTTGGAAAATTTCTTCGAGAGCCGCTGTAAATAGCTTTAGGGAGGTGCTGTTGCCTTTTAGGACTCCACTTGATATCGGAAGAGTATTGGATGGTGGTATATCGAGATGGCTGTATTATAGTCTTTACAGATTTTCTCAATAAATTTGATATCGATTTCAGAGAGGCCCTGGTTTCTAAGATCATTTACCACAACAATAACCTCTGCACTGGCAAAGGCTTTATCGTAATTGATAAATGCGAGACAAAAAGGGTAAGAGTAGTTTACGTTCTGCCTCCATTAGTTGACTAATTGTGTGAAGGTGATAAATGAGGCTGAAACTAATCCTGAGTCCGATTTGATTTCGAGGTTGGAGTTAATCGAGTTGCCTGTCAATTCTGTTAGCAATGACTAGAGAGGTCAAACACTTGCCTCTAAAAGCTATGAACGGAAACGACGTGGGTTCGAGCCCCGCAAGTTTCAAGCGATCCCTGGTCGGTCTCAAAGAGGTGGCACCAGAGTTCCTGCTTCCTGAATTACCTCCAGTCGTCTTGACTTATGTCTTGCCACTAGTCACAGGTAGTTTGGGACCAGAGAATGAGTGAGTTCTTCCTCACTATAATCAAGATACAGCACACGTTACATCATCAAGACAAAAAACCGTTTGATGATGTCGGCATCGTGGCTTGCAGTGGGCTACTAACTTTTTAAAAATAAATATCGTGTATATTTTCGGTAACAGACAAATTGGGTGGTAGTTCCCAAGAAGTTCAGTATCTCCCATTTTTGTGGAATAGAACAGTCTTTGAGATTTTCACTAGTCATGAATGTGAACTGATTCGTGGCATTTGTTAAACAGCTAAACTGCCTTTACTGGGTGTATAAACTATCCGATTTAATCCCCGAACTGTGCATGGTTTTGACTGTTTGATGGCGTGGTGAATTTTGTCTAGTTTCATTGGTTCAATGGATCTCTCTTTGTTATTATCTACCTTAATGGGATGTCAGACTTCGACAAAACAGATCAGTATAGTACTGTCTGCATTCTGTTTCGATGTTTTGTAAATCTGTTTTGATGTTTTTGGTGTCCCTTTTTAGTGCTCTAAGAAGACGTCTTCTGCTGCATTGTTTTACGGCGCCTCCTGGAGCTGCTCTTGGCCTCAGCGGCTTTCATTAATTCGCTGTGTTCTATCCTGCTTGTAGCTGTTCTTTAGCTGGCGAAAGAGTTTAGGAAATTGAGTACGCAACGTGCGATCTTTTCCAAGCTCTACTGACCTTAAATTGTCTTCACATGTCTAGTAGTTTCCTTATCTGTTCTTTAATACGTGCTTTTTGGATTTAAGTAAAGTAAAATAACCCATAGCATTACTGCCGTAGGGGTGTGAAGTATTAGCGATCTCAGATTTCAAAGGCTCGGCTATACGAAGTCGGTAGCCATCTCCTCTCCCTCGCCGGTTTTACTTTCCGGACTGAACCGGTACCCATTTAAGGCTGGGTCAACCCGGGAGCCATTGCTGTCTGAAAAGAACGCTACCGCCTCAACTGGGGAATGAGCCCAGGACAGCTCAGATGCGAAGCCAGCGCGTTAACCACTGCGCTACGCGGCTCTCTATAATCCTTTTTGGATTTACAAACTAAAAAAAACGTCAATGCATTTATTTGTAATCATAGTCATAAGCGACCAGTTTCTCGACACAGAAGATAGTTAATATTGTTCGGATTCCAACCTTGTCTCCAGTCGTATAATCTTGTAGACTTTTGGATTACTCATGAACCCTGAAGACGACGGCACGTGGCTGTGCTGGTCCTGTAGAGGTCTAGGCTGTTGTTTCTGGTGTCGGTTGTAGCCATCTCTTTCCTAGTCAGCTGGCAGGTTTGAGCAGGGTCGTGAAACCTGAACTGTGTACAGTCGACGTACGAAGAAACTTGGCCACTTCCATCTGGGCTGCCTAAGGAAACTGTTGAATATAAAATGGCAAGACATGATCATAGATGTAGAAGTTCGTTCGTTTGACAAGTATCCATACATATCTGTGCAGATTCGCTGCTTAGATGGACTGGCCATGTTGTCCGAATGTCAGATCATCAGCTTGCAAAGAAATTATTCTATACGAGCTTGAGTCAGGCAAGCGAACTTGTGGTGGGCCATATAAAACGTTACAGAGACACTCTGAAAGCCTAAATTAAAAACTGCGACATTGACCCTGATAATTGGAAGAACATTGCTGCTGATCGCCCTGCTTGGCGTAGTAACATCTCTTCTGGCATCGTACATAGGGAGTACACAAGAATCAATGAAGGTGCGACAGAAAACGAAAGAGACGAGTGGCCTCCGTCTGACGGTCAGACAGTGCTTCTCAGCCCTCAGTGAGAAAGACGCATTCGGACTCGGATTGGTCTGATCAGCCACCTACGAACCTACTCCAGGATTGACAGATGACAATGTGATCCTCTTCGGAAACGATGGACAAACAACAAGTAGATCGCCATTGCTGCCATTTTTTGGACTATGTACATTTGATCGGCTTGATGTCTTCATTCCACTTGTCCATTCCTCATTTAGGCATCAACAACAATAAAGACGAATAAATATAACCTCTGTTTAAATTTGCTCTCAATGAATATTTTTTTTTACGTTGTGTTACTTTCTTCACGATGGATATTTCTTTTTGGATCAATAATAATTTTAATTTTGATTATTTTTCTTCGTTTTTTTTAATTCATACGTATTCATGATAAGTGTACATCTTTTTTTTAAAAAAATCATCTTTACTAGCATTATTGTCATATACACATGTTGAAAATTCAAATAATATCCATTTTTTAAAAATCGGCTATACTTATTTATGCTAAACCGTCTCCGTTTGTCCTTCTTCTTCTTCTTCTTCTTCTTCTTCGTTCTCAATCTCCCGCTACCAATTCCTGAAAGAGCTTAAGTAGCAGAATGTAGTCCAGAGAACAGAATGCGTTGTGTCGTAGTTTACAGCTTGACTGTGATATTTGCACCTTTCGGTTCAACACATCCGTCTTCAGCAAGCATTTTTTGAGTACCGGGTTAGCATTCCATCTTCGATCCCTTCTCCTTAGCCAGTCTGCCCTGCTGCAGCCTGTTATCCAGGATCACCGCGTGGAGGTGTAGAAGAGTCTTGGCAGCTCTGGTTCGCCGGTCCTGACGCTAGCTGTCAGCTATGGGTCGCTGACCGCTGCAGCTCATGCGCTGATCAGCGTCTTGATCCCGCCGTTTGTCCTATTTGGACATGTGGCGCACCTTGCCCAGACGCTCCAGTCCACCAGCTGTTAAAACAGACCATAGACATCAAGGGAAATCGCCCTCTCCGTTATGTTTCTATCCCTCCGGCTCTCCACGTACCACCTGGTTTTGTCAAAGACACCATCCTCATTGCATGTAGCTTGAGATTCATTAATTTCATTGACGGTTGGCGCGACGTGCCTATGTAACCAAAACGAACTACCTACCTGTAAACTACCGGCCTTACCTATGCCTGCAGAACATACAGTACCAAAGAATGAATAGAACTGCAATACATTTTCTCTTCAATGTGTGTGGTTGTTAGAATATTAATGTCTACCTCATCATGAGCGTTTACATAACCTTTCCTACTTTGTTTAAATTTATGTTTCACAAACTGCCATCCATTGAAAATCCAAAACTTATGAAAATATGTGCATATTCTGTCGTTTCTCTATTCTTTAATCGCTCTTTCTCTCTATATATTTCTCTCTCTATCTCTTTCTCTCTTTATTTTTATTTTTCGGCGTTCATCCTGAATTTAACTCTGTGACGTTCTGTTGTTGTTTAAAGAAATGCGGCGATTTCAAAGCCTTTCAACCCGACATCCATTTTCATCTGTCTTTTTTTAGGACCGGATATTCCTTCCCTTTGCTACCCCTATCCTTTGGCCAGAGTACACTGGTGACTAGTGCCGCATCTTCCAAAGGCCACCAAGTGGAGGCCAAATAGAGTCATTTTTTCCCTGAGTCTGATACAAGCAGCCAGCTATTGTCGCTGACTACCGTCAGCTCACGCACTGCTGCATCTTGGCCGTCTCTCACATTCCAATTTTACTTTCTTTTCTTTCTATCTCTTCCCTCATTCTCTCTCTCACTCTCTAACTCTCCCCTCTCTCGCTCTCCATCTCTCTATCTCTCTCTCTGCCTCGTGCAATTATATATGACATTTCAGTAGCATCAAAATAACGTGCTGAATTTAGCCAAGTGTTTCTTCCCTGGTGATCTCTTGCTGGATTCAACAAATTTATAATAAAACGTCTTCTCAATATCGCATTCTATCCATCTTCTCTCCCATCTCCCGCGAGCTTCCTGGGGTTGTTTGACGTAATAAACAATATTTCGACTGCTTGTGTTTCTCGGTGTTCTCCAATTATAGCTGTCATATCATTTTGTCGAGCAACTCACATTCTCTCTCTCTGTCTCTCTCGCACACACACGCACTCTCTCTGACACACACACTCTCTCTTTCACACACACACACACGCACTCACTCTCACACACACCCTCTCTCACACACAAACACACGCACCCTCTCTCACACACTCGCTCTCTGTCACACACACACGCACCCTCTCTCACATGCTCTCTCACACACTCTCTCACACACACACACGCGCACTCTCTCTCACACACTCTCTCTCGCGCACACACGCAATCTCTATCATACACTCTTTCACACACACCCGTACTCTCTCTCACACACACTCTATCTCACACACAGGCACTCTCTTTCTCACACGCTCTCTGTCACACACGCACTCTCTCTCTCACAGACTCTCTCTCGCACACTCTCTCACACACACACGCGCACTCTCTCTCACAGACTCTCTCTCACACATACGCACCCTCTCTCACACACTCTATCTCTGTCTCTCACACACACGCACTCTCTCTCACACACTTTCTCTCTCTCACACACACACGTGCTCTCTCTCTCTCACTCACACACACACGCACTCTCTCTCTCACTCACACACACACACACACATGAACTCTTTCTCTCTCACACTCTCTCTCCCTCTCTCTCTCTCTCTCTCATTGTGCCTGCGTATGTGTACGCGTGTTTGCTGTCTATGTATTACTTAAAATCACGATAAACTTCACAATTTAACAACAGGAAGTTAACATGGTCTCTCAGCCTAGCTGCGTCAATCACTCGTCTATGGAAATGCTTCAGAGAAGAAACGTTCCTCAAGTGGGGAATCGACTGAACACGAAAATATCACACTGTGATGTTCGTGCCCTTTGAAAAACTGTTGACTTTTACATATTTAAAAATTGAGCGAAATGAATTTGGATTTCAGAATTGTAGAATAATAGAATGATCTTATTTGATTTTGAGATCCTGTATTCGACTTGTTAGGAGTGATGCGATGATTTTTCAGATGTGCCCTATTTTCGCCTTTATTTATTGATATCGCCCATTTGTGTATTATTCTATGATTCGTTAGTTGATTTTTTGTTGTTGTCCGTTGTCCCTGATGAAGGTCTATTGCTCGTAACATAGGTTTCGTTTGTGTTTTCGTCTCAGTGGGGTATCTGCCCACACTTATTTATATTTTTTCTTTCACTTTATGTTGTTTTACTTCTATTATCCGCAAACGCATACACTAAAACGCTAAAACGCTAAAACACTAATAATAAAAATAATAGTAATAGATGCCCATCACAAACAAAGATAGGGGCAGTATCAGAATGTTGAAATATGTTCTCTCATGGCTGTAAGGACCAATTCTGGAATGGCACACCAAACTACATATAGGGCACACATGTGGTAGCCGGCTGTGGAAGCGTTGTGAGTCCTGTTGTTTTGTTCTGACATCACGCTTTCGCCGAGTCTCCGCGGCGGCTGTAATTTCTGCAATCTGAGCACTCTCTGTGACACCAGCTCGCCAGGTGGTGCCATCTTGTGCCAGCATTTTCCAGGAGGTGACATCAATATTGAAACTTTTCAGATACACTTTCAAAGAGCCTATCATTTATTCTTCCCACCTGGTGAACATCTGCTTTCTTAGAGCTAGCCGTGTAACACCTGCTTGGGAATGCGCTCATCTGACATGCGAACAACATGTCTCATCCATCGTTGCTGAGTCAATTTTAGAAGTGTATTTTTTGTGGGTTGTTTTTTTTTTGCGTTCTACTTATCTTTCTATTCCCCAAGGCGGTGTGCGTTGCACTGTGGTTTGTATATTGCGTCTGTCGGCTCAGTGCATCCGAATTCAGTATGCATTTTATGTAAGGGTCTGCTTCCTCCTGCATTTTCTAATGGTTTGCTTTTCCTGGGTAACGGCCGGTGCTTTGATGAGGATCGAACCCAGCACCTTCGAGTTGTGGGCCGTGCCAGAAGTGTATGAATGCCCGACTTGTTAGTATTGCTAATAATTTCAGATTTAGACACTGCGTCCTGCCATCTGATCCTGAGCAGCCCATGCAGACGTGTCTAGTGAGAACAACTGAGCCGTCTGGCATGTCTACTACACACTGTCGATGTCTGACATGCAGCAAAGTGGATAATATCACAGTGCGATACACTTGTAATAAGGTGGCGACACTGATGACTTGTCGGTTCCAAACGTTTGCTTGGAGCCTCCCAAACGCACAGTTCGCGTTAGCAATCTTGTTTTTGACATCATAGTCGATATTCGCCTCTCTAGTGAGGGTTCTGCCTAGATACGTGAAACTAGCGACCGTCTGGAGTCGTTGGTTCTGTACAGAAATGATTGGTTTGATGCACGGCTCCCCAAATGGAATGTACTAAAGCGCATACAATAACCTTAATATAGGTAAACGGCGCAGGTAGTATCATAAAAGACACTGATGATTGGGATACAGTGGTACTGACTTCGTCGTATAGTTTCCGAGTTTTGTTCCGAGGTAACAGTGATAGGTCCCAATCCTCATCCATTAAAACATTTCTTAACTGTTAGCCGGCACTGATGTACAGTTTGGTAGGCTGGTGTGTGTGTTGAGGCCAGGGACTGAACACTGATGTACAGTTTGGTAGGCTGGTGTGTGTGTTGAGGCCAGGGACTGAACACTGATGTACAGTTTGGTAGGCTGGTGTGTGTGTTGAGGCCAGGGACTGAACCCCATTGATAAGCTTGAGTAGGAATATTACAGATTTCAGAATAAACAATTATTAACGGACACGCGCGGAGACGTAAAGCGCTGTTGTAGAGCACTAGCTCTTCATGGCAAAAGGTGTGGGGTTCAACCGGCAGCCCAAGTCGACCGAGATGTAAATGTATACATGGCTTAAAGCTAGGGAAGGATCAAGGCAGCGAGGAAGGGAACTGGCCACATAACCTCATAAAGCTGTGGCGTAGTACAATGAAGGCTATAATACTTCCTTTCCGACGGCAGTTTCTACTATGGAAATACCTTTACCTCTTATTATTGCATTGCATTGGGCCGAAGGGTGAGAGCTCGAGTGAAACAATAATAACAACAATAAGCACGCATGTTTACAGCTGATACCAAAATGACACTCTGACGTTGTGAGCTCGGTCTACAAGCCCGACGTGCAAGGTTCGAATCCCGTTGTGCTCAGTGCGTAGATTTGTTCGTGAAATGATCGTTTTTACGTGACCACCCAGTTCAAGCTCTGACGTCAGTATTTTCTGCAATGAAATGGATTGAGCACATTTAGGCGCGTACAAATGCAATGAAGTCATTTTTATCAGCCACTTTCAATTATTTACGTTAGATCAATAGTGTGCTCTTTGGCATACCTTACCTTGTCTAGTGGAGTGTGTAGCCCAGTCGACAGTGAATTGGCTTACTAGACACGGATTCCAGCGTGCCAGGAGTTTGAGTTCAGGGTCGGACAGAAACAAAATTCGTGCATGGTCCGTGCCTGGTACTACCACGCCTCCAGTCGACCCAGCTGTAAAAGAGTACCTAACATGTGAGTTAGGGAAGGTAAAAACAGCAATAAGGGGAACTCACTATCCCATCTCACATGGACTAAGGCTTAGTACATGAAGAGTTATCTTCATCCCCGACTGCAACTGTTTCTATGGGACTGATCGCTACCTTGACCTTGCCTAGAGATCAACTTTGGATTTGTATTAAATTATATGAGAGTATGGTAACTTGTTATTATGGTAATAAAAAACATATTCTTACTTTCCTTCGCTTGTCTAATTATTATGGAAATAGTGGCTATTAAGGCAGAAAACAATTCAGACAACGTTCGAAAGATGGAAGATGACTTAATTAAAGCCAGTGTTATTATAATTATATTAGGGCCGTCAATATTTTGCTAAACTCTTTTACAACTGATATGCCGTGAAGAAGCAGTGCATTTCCATGAACAATCACTTATTTCCACGTCCATTAAATCAAGATGGATAGAGTGCGTCAATAGAATGTGTGTTTATGTCCCTTTTCACTGCATCTGGAGTACACTAACACCACTACAGATGGCCTCCTTTAGGAAGGTGACAAAGCACTTTGTGTGTTTAGTGTTTAAAAGTATTGTATACTATGTTGTCGTTATCCTCTATAACAGGCTCACAACGAGCAGAGGTAGTGGGGCTAGCAACTTAAATATGGAGACAGGAATATCATATCTTACGTCCGGATATGGAAAGTTCAAACCAAGATCACGCACGATTGACAAAGGAGGATTTCGATTAGTAACATGAGAGTGACACAGAGAGAGAGAGAGAGAGAGAGAGAGAGAGAGAGACAAAGAGAGAGACAGAAAGAGATACATAGTCAGGGAGGGAGACAGAGAGAGACAGACAGAAAGACAGAAAGAAAGATAGGAGAGAGGAGAAAGAGAGAGACAGAGAGAGACAGAGAGAGAGACAAGAGAGAGAGATATGAGAGAGAGAGTAGGGATAGAGAGAAACATAAAGAGAGAGGAGAACGGAGAAAGAAAAAGGAGAGAGGAGATAAATAGATATAGGAGAGGGATAAGAAAGAGAGATTGAAGGAGAGCGATAGGATTGAGAGTGGCAGAGGGAGCGCTAAAAGATAGACAGGATAAAGAGAGCGAGAAATAGGACAGAGATAGAGAAAGGTAGAGAGGGAAAGAGAAAGAACAGAAAGAGAAAGGAGAGAGCCAGGAGAGAGAGACAGAGAGGAGAGTGATAGAGATAGGAGAGAGAAAAATGGGAAGAGAGATAGAAGAGAGAAACAGAGAGAAAAATAGGAGAGAGAGAAATAGGAGAGTGAGATAAGAGACAGAAACAAAGAGAGGAGAGCGCGAGAGAGACAGTGAACGATATAATAGAGAGAGACGGAGAGAGACAGCGTGTTCAATTGTACATGGTATTTCTTAAGAACAAGAATGGGCATTTAATTAATCGAATATTCCCTCTGCTTTATGCTATGGGGCCATAGACTCACATACATACATACATACATGAATACATACAAACATAAATATATACATACAAACAAACATGCATACATACATACATACATACATACATGAATACATACAAACATAAATATATACATACAAACAAACATGCATACATACATACATACATACATACATACATACATACATACATACATACATACATACATACATGAATACATACATACATACATACATACAAACAAACATGCATACATACATACATACATACATACATACATTAATACATACAAACATACGTATATACATACAAACAAACATACATACATACATATATACATAACATACATACATACATACATACATACATACATACATACATACATACATACATACATACATACATACATATACATACATATATAGATAGATACATGCATACATACATATATATATATATCAGTTCAGTTCAGTTCAGTTCATCCCGTAACCCATCAGGTCGTTGGGGCACACATGAAGAAATGAAAATCCTACGCCAACCCTCTCTGTCTGTCGCCGCCTGACGTATCTCACCGGGACGAAGGCCTGATTACTCAGTGATGTTGTCCACCCATCTCTTCCTTGGGCGTCCTCGCCCTCTTTGTCCTGGTACGGAACTAAAGAGTATCGAGTTGGTAATTCCGTTGGACCTCGCGACGTGCCCGCACCAGGCCATCTTTCGTCTTTTGATAGCTGTGAACAGATCTTCAAAAGGACCAATAGCGTCTTCAACTCTCCGACGGATTTCTACGTTCGTGACACGATCTTTATATGTAACATTTAGGAGTTTTCTATAGCACCGCATTTCCATTGCATGTATCCTGCTCTTGATATCTGCTGTAATGGTCCAGGTCTCGCAGGCATACAGAAATATTGATAGCACCAAAGAGCGCATTAGTCTGCCTTATATGCCGAGATCGAGGCGCTTGTCTTGTCATATAGGTCTCAGCATAGTCAGCGCCGCTGTTGTTTATGCTATTCTTGCAATGACCTCTGGCTTCGAACCCTCTTCGCTGATCATTGATCTAATATATTTGAAACGGGAATATATCTGAAAATATACATATATATATACATATATACATTCAAACACACGCATGCACGCACATCAGCACATGCATGCGTACGCACACACACACACACACATATTGATATGCATATATGTGCATGCACATTCCCACACACATTAAAAGTTGCAGCCAAAGGTCACACGACTCTACCAAATATGAATGTTATCGATATAATCAATCGGCACAACAATTAAGTGTTATTTCTATAATTACTACCATGATCACACAGACTGAGTTAAATAACACTTCATACTTGCCTACGGCCACTTAAATGATTATCACTTACTGTACTTGTCGCAGACAGTTCATGTGATAGGACGTTTAAAAATGTATCATTTACTGAATGTATTTTATAACAGGACAATATAAAATGTACATCAAATGTAGGCGTTTATAGTACAGAAGTAGATAGAATTATAACAAGTTTAGCAACGTTTTTACTGTGACTATATAGTTTAATCAAGTGTCGCAAACTAGAATCTATTAGGGTGCAAATAAAGTAATGTTCTTGGATCGAAAGGTCGCAGGAATACACTTTCGCTGTGTCAGGTACCACACGATTATAATGACCATATTGAAGTGCTGTCCCTTTAAACCACAGCCGACGCTAGCACTTCGTAAAGACAGTGTTTGTCTGAAAGCGATATGTCCGTTACTATATATATATTGTTATTCGATGAAACTCGTTCTGAGTTAACTCTGACGTTTCTTTGATAGCGGGTTACAGTTGCTCTTCATACAGTGTACTTGGAAAGTTGAACCGTGGTCTTCTTAGTCCAAAGCGGGGCTAATTAGTAAGCTCACCACTAAGTCGATTACCAGGACGATACTCATTTCGCTGGTCACACTTGTGTCACACACGATTGTTTCAAGCTGGTCACACTTTTGTCACACACGATTGTTTCAAGCTGGTCACACTTGTGTCACACACGATTGTTTCAAGGATAATGTTGGTGATGTGGCGTATTCGTGTGTATGTTTCACGTGACCATGATTATTGTCATCTCACAACTTGATCAGTATGTTTCACGTGACCATGATTAATGTCATCTCACAACTTGATCAGTATGTTTCACGTGACCATGATTATTGTCATCTCACAACTTGATCAGTATGTTTCACGTGACCATGATTATTGTCATCTCACAACTTGATCAGTATGTTTCACGTGACCATGATTATTGTCATCTCACAACTTGATCAGTATGTTTCACGTGACCATGATTATTGTCATCTCACAACTTGATCAGTATGTTTCACGTGACCATGATTATTGTCATCTCACAACTTGATCAGTATGTTTCACGTGACCATGATTATTGTCATCTCACAACTTGATCAGTATGTTTCACGTGACCTTGATTATTGTCATCTCACAACTTGATCAGCATTTTTCACGTGTCCCACCATAGCAAGTAATCGGATGCAGCAGGCCCTCACATCGCTGGAGGAGTGGGCGAACTGATGCTGGTCAAAATAAAAGAGGAAAAAACAACATGTACGATATTCTCGCTTTAAAACAAACCCCAAAACACCAAAATAAGTATAAACGGCAAATACCTGCAGCCAAACGACAACCCAAATTACCTGGGAGTCACATTTGATCGGCGCATGACATGGAAAAGTCAGATCTAGAGAAACCGAGTAAGAGCCAGAAAAAGAATGGCAATCATGAAGAAACTTGCTGGCACAAGCTGGGGGGGGGGGGGGGGGGGGAGGGGGGGGGCAGACGAAAGTATACTAAAAAAACTGTACACTGGAAGAGTGAGACCAGTCCTCGAGTACGGCATTGCGGCATGAACAACAGCAGCAAAGGCAAACTTTGATAAAATTAGCAAACTCCAAAACCAAGCCATGAGAGTTATAACAGGAGGCATGAAGTCAACGCCAATTGTAGAACTTGAAAAGATTACAAAACTGCAATACATGACCGACAGAAGAGACTGCAGAGCCAAGCAGCAAGCAGAGAAACTCAGAAGACTGACTAACCATCCAATGCACCAGAGACTACACAATTTTGGAAATGGGAAACTAAAGCGGAGAAACTTTGCAGAAATATAAAAAGCAAAGATGCACGAAGACCCTATGAACGCACTAACAACATCAAAGCCCATCCCTACTATACAAAAACCTACCTGGAGGAAGCATATATTTCCAGAGGTGGTAGAAAATATACCAGGTATTGGAAACAAAAACTGCCAGACTGAAAAAGAAAGAAGAGATACAACCATGAGGTAAATAACGAAAAACTACCCAAGCATGGACTGGACCCATGCATACACCGACGGTTCCGTAACAAATACAACACAGAACGGAGGGGCAGGGGCATTCCTGAGCCTACCAAATGGCAGGAAAATAACACTGTCATTGGCAACTGGAAAATACACAAGCAATTTCAGAGCGGGGGCAGAGGCACTGAGGGCGGCAGTGGAAAAAATGGTGACAGGTAAAAGGAATGAAAGGTATATAGTCCTGCTTAGAGATGCCGTGGCCGTAGTCACAGCACGAGAAAGCCAGAAAAATACTGAACTTAATGATTTAAGAGCAGTACTCTGTCAAATATGCCAGCAGTCCGCACCAAAAAGGGTAGTGGTACAGTTGGTTCCATCTCACTGCAACATCGAAGGCAACGACGAGGCAGACAGACTGGCACAAGAAGGTGCAAAACTACCACAACCAGATACTAGTGTGACATACGAAGAGTTAAAACGGCTTATTAGAGCTAGATACATGACCAAATGGGAAAGAGAACATACTGGCTACACAAAAAACGATGCCTATTACCAGTTGAACAGAAGAGAGCAGGTCGTGGTCTTCAGACTTCGCACTGGCCACAATAGACTGAGGTACCACCTATTCAACAAATTGAAGATAGGTGGCACCGACGAATGCACCTGTGGTACCGGGAAAATGACCGCTGAGCATCTGCTGCAGAAATGCCCGATATACGAGGATCAGAGAGAGCAGATGTGGCCATCACCAGTGGCAACACTAGACAAGCTCTACGGCAGTGTCGACAGCCTCAGGATGACCGCTGCTTTTTTTGAAGAAAAAAAAGTCGACGTCTGACAGCGTAAGAAGAACAAGAAGATGAAGTTTTACTTGTCCATGATTACTGTCATCTCACAACTTGATCAGTATGTTTCACGTATCCATGATTATTGTCATCTCACAATTTGATCAGTATGTTTCACGTGTCCATGATTATTGTCATCTCACAACTTGATCAGTATGTTTCACGTGTCCATAATTATTCTGGAAACTGGTGTAAACTTTACCCCTTTCTTATGTGTTCAATGTGCAATGCGATACACTTCTCTTTTCTATTCTTCACCATTCTGATGCCCTGATTACAGAATTCCTTCGTCTAGGACAGAAACAACGTCTCCAGTTCAGTAATAAAGTGGAGCAATTTTTTCATGTTTTGAAACAGGAAGAAGTCACTTGGCGTCAAGTCCGGTGAGAATTGTGGATGGGACATAATTACATCCCCCACGTTTTTCTTACAACCAGGACTTGATTACTGGACCGGACACGTAGTTTGCTTCTGCAAACGGAGTTATACAATTAGGGCATCATAATGATGGCGAAGAAGAGACTGGAGAAGTGTATCGCCTTGCACATTGAACACATACATAAGGAGTAAAGTTCACACCAATTTCCGCGTGAGTACCTTGATTCTTTCATACTGAGTGAATACATAGAGAAGACATAAGACTGACACCAACTTCCAGGTAAGTAAGTGCCTTTACTCCTTACTACTGAAGTTCAAAACTGATTAATCCTACCTCATGTATATAAATAAATATATATGTGTGTCTGTGTGTAGAGACGTGCACGTCGGGTTGAGAGCAGTGCAGCTACCCCATCAAAGGTTGAATGTAAATGTATCCTATATATTATTTTTCGTGCTTTGTTGGCGACTTTAATACGAAGGATTTGTCTACCTATTTATGCTAAGTTTCACCGTTATTAATGTTTCTCTAGTCCAAGCAGTCTTTTACCTTCCTCTTTAATATGGTTAATTAGCATAATGGGGTTTTTTTTTTTTTTTTTTTTTTTGCGTTTGCCTTATTTATCTATTCCCCAAGGCGTGTGTGCGTTACACTGTGGTTTTTATTTTGCGCCTGTCGGCCCAGTACATCCGACTTCAGCATGCATTTTATGTAAGGGTCTGCTTCCTCCTGCATTTTCTAAGGGTTTGCTTCCCCGGGGTAACGGCCGGTGCTGTGATGGGGACCGAACCCAGCACTTTCTGGTTGTGAGCCGTGCCACTTAACCACTAGGCCACGCCATATATATATATGGTAATGGTCAAGGTGGGTTCAATGGCAACAGTTGCCGTCAGGGATAAAGATAACTCTTTGTGGACTAAGCCGCAGCCTATGGGAGGTGGGGTGGCCAGTTCCCTTGTTGTTTATACTTTTCCTAAATCATACCTCAGGTACCAATTTACAGCTTGGGTCGACTAAAGGAGCGATCGTACCAGGAACGAACCATACCCGGATTTGTTTTCTGTCCGTCAGTGATTTCGAACCCTGGCGCAGTGTAGTCCTAGTCTTAGCAAGCCAGCTCACTGTCGAACGAACACACACACGCACACGCACACAGGCACACACAGACACACGCACGCATCAACACACGGAAAAAAAATGAAACGCATGTGCATGACGATTCACTAGACATCCTTGAAGGGCAACACCCACGACTCATTGTTTTCCCGCGGATATATATATATATATATATATATATATATATATATATATATATATATATATATATATATAGTTTATGTGTGTACGACTGTGTATGTGTAAAGTTCCGAAGATACAGAGATCCCTCTAGAACACGGCTCACTGCTGTTGAGCTCAGAAGCATATATTTATCAATCTAAAGAAGATAACTAATCGATGAACTGTTAGTATCATACGTCTTTAGCATAGTGTTACCGGGGTCTGAAAGGGAATCAATAAATAGTGACACTGAAACCTGCTTGGGAACTTTTAAGGACCAACGAGGACCAGGCATCAGGTTGGCCACTACAATCCCTAGAAACTTTAAGCTCGATAAATTTCAACCGATGTCGACATTTGATGACTTAACATGTCTGTTGAACTCCTATACTCCGCTTGGAGCTCGATTTAGTGATTGATTACTAGTTCTCATGTTAATACGGAATCAGGTGCACGCCAAACATGCACAGATATGCACACATTCAGTATATCACATACTGATAATCCATTCACAGCTCGGCAGTTAAGAATTGACCTAACAGTAGTTTAGGTCGCCCATTTCTGTACATTTGTAACACAGTCTTATAATTAGTAGCGTACATTGCCCAGCTAGTCTGTTCGTTCAATCAAGCAAACAGTCTGTTCGTTCAATCAAGCAAACAGTCTGTTCGTTCAATCAAGCAAACAGTCTGTTCGTTCAATCAAGCAAACAGTCTGTTCGTTCAAACAAGCAAACAGTCTGTTCGTTCAATCAAGCAAACAGTCTGTTCGTTCAATCAAGCAAACAGTCTGTTCGTTCAATCAAGCAAACAGTCTGTTCGTTCAATCAAGCAAACAGTCTGTTCGTTCAATCAAGCAAACAGTCTGTTCGTTCAATCAAGCAAACAGTCTGTTCGTTCAATCAAGCAAACAGCTAATAAAGGCTTTTAACCAATTAATAAAGTCTATATTTGGCCTTCCACGCAATTCAGATATGTGACCAGAGCGATCAATGGAAATTATTGAGCTGTGATACCATAGGGTGCAATTCTTTGAGCAGTAGACCTCAAGCTGTTCTTGGTGTAGTTATGGGGTACGAATCCCGCTATCAATACGCTCTAGTCGACCCAGATGAAAATGTTTGCAAGTAGCCCATTTTCACCTTAGCAAGTGAAATCGTATATAATGTATATTTTTTGTGTTGCTTAGATGTTTGCCTCACTAGTTTCTACTGGCGGAGGCGCGCCATTTTCCACCCCAGACCGTAGTCCATTGGGCGATATCAGGACGCATAAACCAGTGCTTGGATGCATGTGTGCATCTGTATGTACCTATGCTAGGTTTGTGCGCCCTCAGAAGCTAGCCCAACCAAAGTGCAATGGAAGAGCCTCGCCATGAGGGCGCGTTGAAAGTTGTGCAAGAGTGTGACTGTAGGACAGAGTCAAATGAAACAGAGTGAGGTGAGAGAAGAGAGAAGGGAAGAGTGGCCCCCAGGGTGAGCCACTCCAGAGGTCGATAACCTCGTATATGATGTATACATTTTTTTTTTTGCTTAAATGTTTGCCTCACTAGTTTCTACTGGCGGAGGCGCGCCATTTTCCACCCCAGACCGTAGTCCATTGGGCGATATCAGGACGCATAAACCAGTGCTTGGATGCATGTGTGCATCTGTATGTACCTATGCTAGGTTTGTGCGCCCTCAGAAGCTAGCCCAACCAAAGTGCAATGGAAGGGCATTACCACGAGGGCGCGTGTGAAAGTTGTGCAAGGGTGTGACTGTAGGGCAGAGTCAAATGAAACAGAGTGAGGTGAGAGAAGAGAGAAGGGAAGAGTGGCCCCCAGGGTGAGCCACTCCAGAGGTCGATAACCTCGTATATGATGTATACACATCTAATCCTTGCACTTTTATACTGAACTTTGGCAATGATGACGTCAAGTGCTTTCTTCGAATCGAAGGTTGACCGCCAAGGACGCTTTTAAAAATAGAAAAAAAGAACTCGTCACGCCATGTGGCGCATAGGAAATATTGTGTTAGGCCCGTATTATTTTGTAACTCATGGCACCTCGTGGATGATGTGGTCAGCATAACGCCGGCCGCCTTTACTTCCCGTACCCATTTACGGCTGGGTCGACCAGGGGGCCATTGCGGTCTGAAAAACCAATACCGCCTCAACTGAGGAATGAACTCAGGATCACTCAAATGGGAAGTCATCGCGCCAACCACTGCGCTATGCGACTCCCAAGGGCGTTTATGCTAGTATGCACTCATTATTTGTTTGTACGAGGTGTATTAACAAAGTATCCGACTTTCATTTATCTCAGCGGATATAAATGAAGCTTGACTGGTGTCTTTCGGCAGAAAGGTATGCCCATTTTTTTCCCGCTCGTATTTTGCTTCAGTCGCTGGCAGTCAACATTCTAGTATTGAGTATAGTGAGAACCCGTCAGGTTTTCATTCTCCACGAAATGACTGATAGAATTGAGCAGCGGAGATGCATCAAATTTTGCCAATAGCTTGGCGATACTCAAGTGGAAACAATTCTAAAGATCCAACAGGATTTCCGTGACGATGTCATGAGCATCACATAAATTAAGAAGTGGTACAATCACTTCAAAGATAGCAACACATCAGGTAGGCCCTCAACAAGCCAAAAAGGTGAAGTCATTAAGCAAATATGGACTTTCGTCTTACAGAACCGTCAAGTCACCATCCGGGAACGTACGAATGAGGTTGTGATAAGCATTGGCTCGGTAACTCCATTTTGACCAAAGATTTGGCTGTGCGGGGAGTGTTCACGAAATTCGTGCCGAAGATGTTAACGATAGAGCAGAAGCAACTCTGCCTGGAAGTCTCAGAGGACATGCTGGACTGCACAAACAGCAACCTCAGCATCATGAACACTGCGATCACTGGTGATGAGTCGTGACGTTATTGGCACGACCAAAGTCATAGACAAAAGTCATATTGACCGTTTTCTTTGACTTCCGTGAAAATGTGCATCACGATTATGCACCACACGGCCAAACATTACCAAAGAGTACTACCTGGAGGTCTTCTGTCGCCTTAGTGATGCTGTTCGACACAAACAACCGGAACTGTGGACACCGGGAACCTGGGAGCTCCATCTTGACAACGCACCCGCCCATTCTTCACGTCTGACTCAGACTTTCTTGATCAAACACAACATTCCTCTGGTGCATCAGGCTCCCTATTCTCCCGTCATGGCTTCTTGCGATTTGTAACTGTTCCCTAAGCTGAAATTTCAGTTGAAAGGGACCCAATGTGAGGCACAGAAAACTTGCTTGCGGAATGCCACGACCCAGTTGTACTCCATTCCAAAAGAGGCCATCTTGAAATGCTTCTAGCGATGGCCAGGCCGCTGGGAGAAGTGTGTGAAATCCCAAGGGCCGGGTCTCTGTGAGAAGTGTATGAAATGCCAAGGGCCGGGTCTCTGGGAGAAGTTTGTGAAATCCCAAGGGCTGGGTCTCTGGGACAAGTGTGTGAAATCCCAAGGGCCGGGTCTCTGAGAGAAAAGTGTGAAATACCAAGGAAACTACTTTGAAGGGAATTAGGGTTTCAAACCTCGAGGGAAGTAATTCATTTTTCCGGCCCTTAAATCGAATTCTTTTTTAACACACTTCGTATACTGCGGCTTAGGCATTCCAAATTTGTGTTTGCTTTCTTTTTCAGGCTTTCTCTTAAGTTTTCCTACATTTTCCCTATCGTTAAGCGGTTATATTTATTTATAATATCAGCAAAAAAAATATCTGCATTTATATCTTGTTGTTTTAATTCTGAAATGTCTCTATAGAGTTCTTTTGTTGTTTCTCTTGGGGCACTTACGTTTTATGCATAATTTTATGCAAACAAAATTATGGTCTGAATTTATGACTGCTTCAGATTATGCGTTAACTTTTTACCTGACTGATTTAATAACACGTTTGTTTATCGTTTTATTCTTTAAATCAACTTATTTTAAAATTATTAATACTTGTTTTATTTTTCGTCATGCATATATTTGTTTGAGTTACATTTGCAGAACACATATGGTATTTATAACTGAAAGTAGATCCTGAAATAAAATAGTACACATGTTAATTTGGTAAAATCTATTTTTATTGTGTTGGGCATATGACTAGCCTGGTCTTTTTCCTAGATAATCATTGTTTCTAATATATTACTTACTAAATGTTGTCGTTTTTTGTCATTACCATGAAGTCGTCTCTTAACAGCATGAAAAGACCTAATTAATAAAGAATAGATGTTCGTGTTGTTTCTTATTGTTATTTTATACCCACAACGAGTAAATTTACTCTTTTGTGCGCTCTGAAATGGGCGGTAAGTGGGAGTTTGTAGTAGCTTTCCTCCCATTCCGATGTTGCTGAATACGGTGGACTGTGTTGAAATAGCGAATCATTGAAGAAGTAAAGAGTACTTATATGGGGGATGTCAACATATAAGGACGAAATAGTGTATGTATCTGATACCACGTCACTTCTTATCAGCCCGGCCTTCCACGTTTTATTTGCACTTATGCGTCGTGGGGAGCTTAACTCGTTTGCCTTACACCAAGTGCGTTGCATCTGTCATTGTGAGACCGTTTCGTTTGCTCAATCACTCTTTTTTTTAAATTTTGCGTTCGCCTCATTTCTCTTATTCCCAAGTTTTTATTTTTGCGCCTGTCGGCCCAGTGCATCCGACTTTCGCATTCATTTTATGTAAGGGTCTGCTTTCTTCTGAATTTTCTAAGGGTTTGCTTCCCCGGGGTAACGGTCGGTGCTGTGGTGGAAATCGAACCCAGCACCTTCGAGTCGTGAGTCGTGTCACTTAACCACTAGCCCACGCCATCCCTACTCAATCACTCTAACATCATATATCTACCTGTTTCGTTGCTCAATGTCTCTAACATCATTTATCTACCTGTTTCGCGGTCGCATTTTTGCCATTTAGCCAGTTGACCAGTGCTGTAAGCTTCCAGTGGACGTTGATGAGGACGTATTCTCATGAGATGACCCAAAGCAGCGTATTCTGTGCTTGGAAATGCACTCTGCACAAGACGTCCTATCGAAAGTATTGCGAATGTCTTCTCTTTGCAATCTATCTTTTCTGGTAACACAAGTGACCTTCATTTCACACGCCCCAAATCTGCTATCAAGAGTCTTCAACTGGAACCCATGTGTGGCACTGGTAACACAGAGTCGGCATAAATATACTGTTTATCAGCTATTTCTTTGGTGCCAAACTATAACTCGGGTGCCTGAGCAGTGGTGCCATTTGACAAGTCACAGAAGATACTTTCTGACACATAGTCAAGCTTATCGAATACCCAAAAAATACTGCACAAATACTTGAACTCGTAGACCTGTTGAAAAAGCAATATCATTGACACTTAAGTTGAGTGACCCAGTGGCTCTGCTTGTTCTTATAGTTTATGTTCTCATCTCGTTAATTCACATGTTGAATTTGGCACAGCCTGTCACAAGCGCGTTCTTGTGGTATTTATTGTTATCTTCGACCAACGTTTACTGATCATCTGCAAAGAGCAATGCGTGTATTGAATTCGGTTCCTCTTCTGGTGTCTCAATTTGACTGGTCCCTGCTGTGATTTTGTGCATGCAGATGTTGAGCAGCAGAGCTGAAAGCTGACACACCAATGTCACACATCGGTAGTAATTTGAAAAGCATATATGACTATAAGTCGTTCTGAAGACGTTTATATTCGCAACATACAATGTTCAATAATATCATAATTAGTACAGCAAAGACTGGGGCAATGAAGATCAGAAGAATAGAGAAAACACTAAATATACAAATAAAAAGTACAAGTCAGGGAATTCAAATACTTAGGCAGACTAGATGGAAGGCTAGATAAAAAAGTAAAGTAAAGTTACCCATAGCATTACTGTCGTAGGGGTGGGAAGTGTAAGCTATCTCATATGTCAAAGGCTCGGCTATATGAGGGCGGTAGCCATCTCCTCTCACTCGTCGCTTTTACTTCCCGGACTGAACCGGTACCCATTTAAGGCTGGGTTCGGGAGCTGTTACGGTCTTAAAAAATATTTCCGCTTAAACTGGGGAATGAAACCAGGACCACTCAGATGCGAAGCCAGAGGGCCAACCACTGCACTGCGCGGCTCCCAGGGAAGGCTAGATAGAGATGTAAAATTAGGAGCACTAAAAGATAATGCGATTTCCAATCAGCTCTCACCATTACTAAGACACACAAACACTGCAATTAAGACAAAGAGACAGCTGATAAGTAGCATTTTTATGCCAACTCTAAGCTACCAACGCCAGACATTGCCTCTCACTAAGGCACAAGAAAGAGTAATCATGATATGCGAAATGAGGTGTTTGAGAAAGGTTGTAGTGGTCAAAAGACTGGACAGAGTATGAAACGAAGAAATCAGACAGACTGTGGGTGCACCACCGTGCATGGAGTACATAGAAAGGCAGAGAATACAATAGTTTGAACATGTGGCAGGAATGCAACCAAACCTACCAGCTGCTCGTATCTATAATACCAGACATCATGGTTGCAGAGCAAGAGGCAGTCCACGTAAAAGGTGGATAGATGGTGTCAGTGAGACAATGAAAAAACACGCAATGACAACATAGGCGACAAAGATGGCGGACGCCAGAAAATTACCTGACCACGATATATTAGTCAGGGTTAGGCAAATCATACTGGTCAAGACCCTTACCTCGTCTTCCTGGTAGACCTCCTGGGAAACGGGCTGTTTTCATGAAAGCCTGGCTTTCAATGTGAGGGATCAACGTGATCCCCGTAGTAGGGAGCGATACGCAGATGAAGCCAAGCATAGCACAGCCGCCTGGAGGACCCCAGTCTACTTTCATTAGCACGCTCGGGATGTGAGGAAAGCTACTGCAACACGCCACTTAACGTCATTTTCAGGTAGCGCAAAAGAGTAAACCTACTCATTGTGGGTGTTCGTAACAACAACAACAGCAACAGCAACAACAACAATAACAACAGCAACAGCAACAACAACAACAACAACAACAGCAACAACAAATCTTATTGTGAGGTAAAAATCCAATGTATAGCTTGTTTATCATACACGTTATGAAATTTATCAACAACGCGGATATCCTAGCCTCCGTTGTTTTCGATCTAAGGCTATAAATGGGATTGTAAATGTGATTGTAAATGTGATTGTAAATGTGTATTCCCACAGGGCTAGATTGACATGTCGAATCTACATGTTCTTGCTGCTAAATGCACCGCTGACCACTTTCAATGATACTGGAGTTATCTGTAATGGCTCACAGCAGTAATGATACATCGACCAGTCCATCAAGGTATCATCTTTTAGTGATGTTCCATGAACTACAATATTATGTGAAACTTGTTATTCCGTGAATAAGTGTAGTTATAGACGAGGTTAAGTCAATAAGTACGTCACAAACGGATATGGGATAGTTGAAACATGTAGCTGGTAGTTTCTTGAGATGTCCTTAGGGAGCAGCAACATTACCTTTATGATTACTGTAGACAGCAGACGTGTAGTTGTCGCATTCACGTTCGCAGTTTAGATACAAAACTGAGTTCGCACTCACAGAGTGTGCAATGAAAAAACAGTGTGCTGTTAAGCGTCTTTTTATTGCATTAAATTGGGTGCGGGTTGAGTGTGGGTTGGGAGATGGCGGAAAAGGGGGGGGGGGGGTGGTCGGAACAAAATAATTTTTGAAAAAGAAATTCAAATTAAAATGCTAATTGTTGACAGTGACAGATGTTTGTCATGCAAAGACAGTGACATTTTTTCTCAAGGCTCATGTAGCCCGACCTGGTCGTCCTGTATAGATTGCAGCTGAGACATATGTCTGCAAGGTAGGGGATATTATTTGAGCAGACAGGGGGACAGTGTAGTGGTTAAGTAACACGGCTCTCACCCAGAAGGTGCTGGGTTCGATCCCCATCACAGCACCGGCCGTTACCCCGGTAAAGCAAACCATTCGAAAATGCAGGAGGAAGCAGACATTTACATAAAATGAATGCTGAAGTCGGATTCACTGGGCCAACAGGCCTACAATTAAAAACCACAGTGCAACGCACACCAGTGAGGATTAGAGAAATAACACAAACGAAAAAAAAAAACAACAACAAACATGTTTTTATAAAACTCAGTAACGCTGCAGTGAGAAGCTGGCTTCCTGACAGAAAAATCAGTGGAATGTTCTAATATAGATCAAGGAAATCGAGCTCAGTGTTTTAATAAATTACAATTTCAAATGTGATGTCTTATATACACAAGTTCTGTGCATGTCTAATTTAATAAATGTCTCAATATTGTCACTTGCTTATATAAGTGTCAGTCTTTATTTTATGGAATTCAGTGGGGAACTGACATGCTAGTCGGGTCAGGCACACTATATTGACAGGACGTTGCGTTAGGGTCATTCACGATATACTGACATGACATTGCGTCAGGCACAGGGACAGCATACTGACAAGACATTGTGTCAGGGTCAGGAACGATATTCTATCTCTTCCATTTAGCGATCTCTGAAAACAGTCTTCATCCAAGGCAGTCAGGCTGACGAGATGTGGATCAACGTTATCCCCGTAGTAGTGATCATGACGCAGATGAGGTCAACCATAGCCCAACCGCTTGGAGAATGACGGTCTAGCGACATCAGCACGCTCGGAATGTGAGAAAACCTACTACAATCCGCCATTTAAATCCTTTTCAGGGCTTTCAAAAGAGTAAACTTACTCATTGTGGACATTAAACAACAACAACAATGTAATTTAGTGTAGATAGAATCATTGATCTGTGTAATGATATCTGCAATACATAGCATTTACAGAGTGATCTAATTGCACATGCTTTTGCAATACCCACCAGCAATCAAATGGTCAGATTTTAAAGCAATTAGCCCGATGAGCCACACTAAATCATGACCGTACTAGAGGCGTGAAATTACAACGCTACACTCCATACCACAGTCGTTGTTTGCCACCAATTCTATGGTCATCACTTTATCGTATATAAACTACCGCGTGAATGTCATAGAAACGTCTGAATATACTGCTCTTTTGATTATCGAGAGTTCCAACTTCTGTTATGAACGGTTAGACAGAAACAATGACGATATTGAAATTTGTATTTGATTATTTGAAAGGATTTCTTCTGTTTTTTTCCCTTGGATTTGAAGATTCACCCATTACTGAGTTTGGGGGAGTTGAGTTTCTGCAAAGGATTTTTCTGAGCTAAATATATTTAGTTTGTTTATGTTTTGATCGCGATCTTGATGACCCGTTCCTCAGCGTAGCTGCTGGTTCAAACTTTCGTCTCCAGTCGACCCTGTCTTTAGTCACAGGTCCAGTGCGTGGTAAGTACTCCTCTAGAGACATCTTGGATGTTGCAGTGTGCAGCAAGGGAGTCTGACCAACGCATTGGAGGTCTTTCCCGCGATCTCTTCTTACCTCTGGGGTACCAGACTGCTGTCGCTGTGCTCCATCGACCATCGTTTGGTCGTAACATGTGACCTACCCATCTATGTTTTGATTTGTCTGCATGGATTACCGAATCATTTACCAGGGACAATCGTCTTATGTCTGAATTGTGGATACCTTGCATACGTTGGCTCCGGAGAGTAATTCCTACTAATCGTCTCTCAAGGGAGGCCTGGGTCAGATTCAATTTTCCCTATAGTGATTTTGTTAGTGTACATGTCTCAGCACAGTAGCACAACGCAAGGAGTACAGTAGAATTGGCTAGAGAGGCTCGTAGGTCCTCGTCATGGCAACTGTGCAGGACCGTGTTAATAGATGAGAAGGCTGACCAACCTAGAAAAAGAAGAATAAGAAGAAGAAGAAAAAGAAGAAGAAGCATATTTTTTAAACATACAGGACATGCCAGAATGTGTTATTAATAATTACAAGTCAATCAAAGTCCGTCGCCCCTCTCAGTGCATAATGCAGCATTTAAGAACCTGGGCTACTGTTTCTGCATCGCTGCACGTGTACCTATTTAATCGTAGTGTTCCTCTCACGTACGCATTTCAATGTCATTATTAAGATCTACCTCTTTTTTCTCTTTCCTCTCGGATTCCTTGGCAGATCCTGTCTAGTTGCGTTGGAATATGCGTTATCCTCGTATGTCCTATCAAACCATTTTCTTCTTCTCTTAATGTGTTGCTCCAATGTCAATTGTTTTGGGGCCTTTTCCAAAAGCAAAAATAGAATATGGATGGACAATTCAAACACGCAAATCCCAAATTGAAAATAAACGGGTTGAAAAGGGTTGTAAACTCTTCACTACGTCATAGAAACGTGCATATTAAAGACATAGTTGGAGAAGATAATCGATACTTTTGAAATGTGGAAATATAGAAGGGATATCTCTAAATTGTAAGAAGACAAATGTGATGTTGATCTCGAAGGTACAAAAACAAGTGAGCTACAACATAAGGGTTAATATGAAGATATTACAACAATCACAGAATAGCAAGGACCAGCACAACCTTTGGTAGAATGCGCTCGATGGTGTTGGAACGTCGCGGCATCAGCGTCAAAACTAAACTCAGTCTACCGTGCAGCCATCATCCCAACCCTACTATACGCCTGCGAAAGCTGGAATGTATACTCTGGACATGCAAAGAGGTTGAACCGTTAAACCCCTTCCACAAAGGTTGCCTGAGGCGAATATTCCACATCCGATGGCAAGATCGTGTCATTGACATCGAAGTTCTCTCGAGGGCTAACATGTCCAACATCCATGTACAGCTACAAACATGTACGACTAGGATGGGCCGGACACCTCGTCGTATGTCAGACGAGCGGCTCCCAAAGAAGTTTCTCTATGGCTAGCTGAGAGAGGGATGGCGCGTGAGAGGGCGCCCAAAGAAATGTTTTAAAGACGGTCTGAGGGACTCACTGAAAGGTTGCCAGATAGACATCGACACCTGGGAATGTCTTGCGCAAAACAGATCTGACTGGAGAAGCGCAGTCAAATCGGGTGTAGCTACCGGCGAAGACCACCGTGTTGTGAAAGTCCAGAGCAGACGCGAGACCCGGAAATGACGAACAGCGGGAACAGCATCACCTTCTACAGACCTCATGTGCCCGTTATGCAGCAGATGTTTTCGTGCCCGCATTGGTCTGTTCAGCCACATGCGCACACACACCCAACATGGAAGTATGTGACAAGGATAATGTGGGCGGTCCTCATTGACAAAGATGGACAGCTATTTGTTACAACAATCACAAACATTTCGATATCTGGGGATTCTCATAACATCAGACGTGAGATGCGTCGCTGGGATAGGACAGGCAAAGACAGCGTTTTATCAAATGTGAAATGTATTATATAACAAGTCCCTATTTCTTGGATTCCGAAGCGAAGTGGTTAAGCCGTAGGTCTCGTGATCAGGTGGTGTGGGTTCGACTCCAGACTCCGCCGGCTTTTTCACGGGTGCTTGATGCGGAGTTCCCTGCATCTCGTAGTCGCTCCTTAGTCGTCTTGTCCTAGACTTGCCACTGCGGTCGGGTGGCTCGAGACGAGAGAGTGGGGATAGAAAGTAGCGCAGGTAATCCTTACTAAAAATAGGGCTAGCAAATAAATTATGCCTTCATGGTCTACGATGGACGACCGCCTTTGCCTTTGCACTATTTCTTGAAGTGAGAAAAGACGTACTTTCGTGTTACAAAATTCTTATATTAACTTATGGTAGTGAATGGAGCAGAAGACTAACATCTGGTCCAGGAAAAATATACTAATCAGACACATTAGTCATGGTCAGGCAAAACATACTGGACAAGACACTCACCTCGTCTTCCTAGTAGCCCTTCTGGGAAACTGGCTGCTTTCATGGCAGCCTGGATAACGAGGTGAGGGATCGACGTATCCCCACAGTAGTGAACAACACGCAGATGAAGCCAAACATAACACAAGCGCCTGGAGAACCCCGGTCTACGTTAATCAGCACGCTCGGGATGTGAGGAAAGCTACTGCAACCCGCCACTTAACGTCCTTTTCAGGGCGCACAAAAGATTAACCACTTCATTGTGGGAATTCGCAAACAACATTGTAGCGAATCTTGGACTATAAGTGAACGAGACAAGATGTTCATTAGACGCTGCATATATATCATTTTATGGGCGCCGAAGTTGAGAATTTCATCCCCAGGTAAAAAATCGGATGAATTAATACTGTTAAAGATGAAACCTCAGCTGCAACAACTTTTCAACAGTATTAGAAAGAAATACTCAGTGGTTTTTTGTGTGTGCACATATCATGCGCAGTGAAAGTATGGAGAACGTTGGCAAAATGCAAGGTAGGAGAGGCAGGGGAAGACAGAGAAATAAAATACTGGATGTTCTGGATACGTTGCACCAGAGACAGATAGTTGGTAAGTCCATTTTCCACTATTTCGGTGGGCATGGCACTTGATTATGATGATGCTGATGATGATATAAAAAAGAAGGTGAAAGAAAATAAATCAGATACGAACATATTGGTGTAGACTTCAGAGGTACAAAGACAATTGATGAACGAATAAGATTCAGACAGATTCAGAAACGGAAAGGAAAGAAAACCACTTTGCTGAAAACAATATTGTAAGAAAAAGTAGAGTGGAAACATGTAGGAGATAAACAACACTAAAGTCAAGAGAAAATATAAAAAATGAACGTGAAAAGTCCTGGAAAATTGCACCATAAAGGACAAGAGACAGAGGATGATCTTGCAGATCCAATGCATCCGATCTTCGCTGTGAAGATGGTACTTTAACTGAACTGAGCAATCGTTCTTTTTTTGCTTGGTCCTCTGTCTCAGAAACTCGGAACAATTTTATATTTCTGATTCTTAAAACGTGTTAGAACAGCATGAAATCTTACAACAAACAACATGAAATCTGAAAACAAACTGCATGAAATCTGGCAACAAACAGAAAGTCACGTAAATGTCCCGTATACGTTTCAGAAACCCGTACTCCTCAGATTTGTGGATTCCATACGTGCTGATTGGTGTGAGCTGTGTCATATTTCTGGCCGTTCACTTCTGGTGTTATCACAAGAGGAACCGGGAGAGGTAAGTCGCAGACATGTCGTACAGCATTTGTGCATTCGGTCATTCATTTATCCAAGTGCCGTGTATCACTCATTCATTTATCCGTTTCCTTTATTATTCATTCATTCCAAGTGCCGTGTATCACTCATTCATTGTTCCGTATCCTTTATCATACATTCATTCATTCATTCCAAGTGTCATGTATTATTCATTCATTTATCCGTTTCGTTTATTATTCATTAATTCATTCCAATTGTCGTGTATCACTCATTTATTTATCAGTGTCGTTTATCATTCATTCATTCATTCATTCCAAGTGTCGTGTATCATTCATTCATTTATCCGTGTCGTTTATCATTCCTTAATTCATTCCAAGTGTCGTGTGTCATTCATTCACTCATTTAGGTACCGTTTGTTATTCATTCTTTCATTCAAGTACTTGTGTATAGTTCAGCAATCCCGTGAAGTGCCGTTTATTCATTCATTCAACCATTCATTCAAGCGCCGGTTATCATTCATTCATTTGTTCATTTAAGCTCCGTTTATCAATCACTTTTTTCGTTTATTTATGTGTAGTTTACCATTCATTCATTTATGTGGCGTTTGCAATTCCTTCATGCATTTATTAAAGTCCTGTTATCCTTCATTCATTCAATCATTCATTCATATGCCGTTTATTATTCATTCATTTATTCAAGTTACGCTTATAATTCACTCATTCATTACAATGTTTTTTATAATAGATTCATTCATTCATTCATTGAAGTGCCATGCCGACTAACGTAAACGATTTTGTATCTCCATAACTGTCTGTCCGGACAACTGTTTACCAGTTCAGTTGAGGAGTTTTTTCCTCCGTATCCTGATTTCAAACCCCTCAGCATATTCTCTCTGTCTTCTATTGTCACAATATGTCATAGCAGCCAGCCCCTCCTAATTACATGTCTGAGAAAAATGGGTTTGCCGTTGCTCGATTTGTGTGATGACATCTCTCCGCTTATTGACCTACACCAAAACACTCAATAGCAGTTATGTCTGCCCTTTAGGATTTTAAACATTATTTTGTAGACTCCTGTTCCTTAACATACAATGTTATAGCGATCTCTGATCTAGTCATCAGATGAATTTATAATTAATTTTGAATTTACTATTTTGTGATTTTTACTTTTTTAAGCAGACTGCAATCAAGGGGAGGAAACTTTATTGCAGAGGACAAGCTGGTTTTCGGGCTAGTCGCAGCAGAATTGAACACATTTTTAATTTGCGTCTGCTCCTCGAAATATATCTTCAACGTAATCAAAAGCTATACCATATCTTTGTTGTCTTTAAAAAACGTTTTCGACATGGTCTGACATCTCGCCCTAACGACAGATATGCGAAAATATAAGATGGGGTGTCGACTTTCCTATTATCATCATATAGCATGTCCTTTATAAAACGTCGCTCCTATCACAGTCTTTCTGAAAGAAACTCGATCCCTTGCCACAACTCCAGCCTCCGCGACAGTCATATTAAGGCATTCCTGGATATCTTGGTTCCATCGTCTTTTATCTGGAACCATACCTTCCATCACTGTATTCTCGAGACCATTGTGTCTCTTGATGTGACCAAAGTATTTGCATTTTCTAGCCAAAATGGAATTGATAAAACAGTTCTCCTCTATGCTCAACTCTTGCCGAATGTCTACATTTGTTTTTTTCTCTGTCCAGTTATTCCGAGGATCTTTCTGTAACATTTTGGCTCGAAGGATTCGATTCTTTGTCTGGAGGTTTTGGTAATCGTCCATGATTAGCAGCCATAAGCTGCCACGTGAAAAACACAGGCTCTCAAGACTTTTACTTTTATCATTTTGTTTTTGCTCTGCCATAATTTCTTCAGAGTGTTCAGTCTCTGCATTGCTATGGCTAGTCTTCTTCTGATTTATTTCGAGCAGTTGCTATTTGTGTCAATTCTGGAGCCCAGATATTCAAAATGTGTGACCGATCTATTTCCTCACCACCCACTGTAAATTTATGCTGACATTGTGTTTTGTCGGTGGTCATTATCTGTGTTTTATTTTAGTTTATAAACAGGTTTTGATCTTTACTGTGTCCATTTACCGCTGAAATTAGCTGCTCTATCCCTTCTGCACTTCTTGATAGTATCACTGTGTCATCTGCGTATCGTAACTCTGGAATCTCGTACCCACCAATCGTAAATGGGTCGAAACTTTCAATGTTCTCGTCGTAGATATTTCTGAAATTGAATATGTGATCCCTGGTCTTTCCTAAAACCTGCCTGGACTACGTGAATTTAAAATTCAAACCTTTTCTTACCTATTTTCCTACGACTTACTTATATCATTGCAAAACTCTTCTTCCAGGTCACCAGTGCAGTCTTCATTAACGGGAAAACTGGGGAACGGTTCCCAATGTCATCCGGTGTACGACAATGATGTAATCTTTCACCGACCCTATTCAGCGATTTTCTTTAACGTTTGATGTTAGAAGCTTTGGATTATCACGTGGGTACTGTCAGCATAGATGGTCGCACACATACCAATCTCCGGTTTGCTGATGACATACCGGGCTACCTGGAAGGAGCTAGAACTTGCAAGTCTAATCTCAAACCTTGACAATACTGCTCAAAATCTTCGAGTGCAAATTAGTGCAGAGAAAAGTAAAGTCATGGTCAACTTTCCAGAGCGCCTATAAAGTCCGATTGCGATCAAAGACAAACCATTGCAAATTGTTAAACAGTTTAAATACCTGGGAGCACTGATGGATGCGGAAGGTTCCAGAACAGCGATAACCATGGCTCCTTTGACCAAACATAGGCCAATGAAGAGAGACAAGAACATCAACCTGAAATCCAAGTTGAGTTTAATGGATGCACTTGTCTCTTCCGTGTACCTTTACGTGTGCGAAACTTGGACATGATAAGGGCATGTTTCAAGATCGTCTTGTAAGGTACTGTACCTTGGAAGTATAAGAGAGGGAGGCAAAAAGAGATGGGTAGACAACATCAGAGAGTGGACGGGAAAGTTCATAGCTAGAACAAAACGGAGTGGAGTGGCGGGAACTGGCCCATTAATCTGCAGAATGGGTGCCCCAATGACCTTTCAGGTTACAGATCTGATGAGGATGATAGTGGTGATTTTTTTATTTAGCAGTAAAGTTCTTATATAATGTGACAGTATTTAAATATCAGAAGGAACTTGTTTTTATAGCATTACTTGATTATACCAGAATATGAAAAAGAGACGTTTTTATAGCATTACTTGATTATACCAGAATATTAAAAAAAAACGTTTGTATAGCATTACTTGATTATACCAGAATATGAAAAAGAGACGTTTTTATAGCATTACGATTATACCAGAATATGAAAAAGAGACGTTTTTATAGCATTACTTGATTATACCAGAATATTAAAAAGAGACGTTTTTATAGCATTACTTGATTATACCAGAATATTAAAAAGAGACGTTTTTATAGCATTACTTGATTATACCAGAATATGAAAAAGAGACGTTTTTATAGCATTACTTGATTATACCAGAATATTAAAAAGAGACGTTTTTATAGCATTACTTGATTATACCAGAATATGAAAAAGAGACGTTTTTATAGCATTACTTGATTATACCAGAATATGAAAAAGAGACGTTTTTATAGCATTACTTGATTATACCAGAATATTAAAAAGAGACGTTTTTATAGCATTACTTGATTATACCAGAATATTAAAAAGAGACGTTTTTATAGCATTACTTGATTATACCAGAATATGAAAAACAGACGTTTTTATAGCATTACTTGATTATACCAGAATATTAAAAAGAGACGTTTTTATAGCATTACTTGATTATACCAGAATATGAAAAAGAGACGTTTTTATAGCATTACTTGATTATACCAGAATATTAAAAAGAGACGTTTTTATAGCATTACTTGATTATACCAGAATATGAAAAAGAGACGTTTTTATAGCATTACTTGATTATACCAGAATATGAAAAAGAGACGTTTTTATAGCATTACTTGATTATACCAGAATATGAAAAAGAGACGTTTTTATAGCATTACTTGATTATACCAGAATATTAAAAAGAGACGTTTTTATAGCATTACTTGATTATACCAGAATATGAAAAAGAGACGTTTTTATAGCATTACTTGATTATACCAGAATATGAAGAAGATAGTTCTTCGTAGAAAAAAATAAAGGCTTCAACTGAAATCAAAAATGAATCATAAGAAATACAAATCTCCAAAATTCTGTGTAAAGGTGAACGAGACAGAAATAAGGACCACACTTAAAAACAATTAGGACTTGGAGGCGAGCAGCCGAGAGACGACCAGTAGGGTCAGTGCAAGAATAAATCAGGTGACAGAAATCAGAGAGCAAACCAGAAAAAAAACTCATTTATGATCTGCTTAAAGAATAGAAAATAGGACGCTGAAACTTATGGCCAAGTGACGAGAACGTATAAACACTAGATGATGTTCCTCAAGCTCCATAATAGAGTGACAGCCTAACACTCTCCAATCTAGATCAAATGTATTGTGACGAGATACATCTGAGACGTGCCAGTGTATGATGGAAATAGATGCGCGTGTTTTGAAAGGAAACAAATAAAAGAAGAGGAAGAAGAAGATGAAGAAGAGGCAGAAGAAAAATATAAAGAAGAAAAAGAAACAGAAGAAGCTGAAGAAGAAAAAATAAAAACAATAAGAAGAAGGAGAAAACAAAGAAGAAGATGAAAAAGAAGAATTAGAAGGGAAGAAGAAGTATTTTTTGTTCATTCAAATTTAATAAATATCACCCATGTAGTCACAGTATTTATTGCCAGGAACAAACAGATGGAAAATAGCAAAATGGAAGCAAGCACGTACATTATGAAGATGAGAAAAAATAAATGAAAAAAAAACAATATTATTATTGTTGATTAAAGTTAAGTTTAATCAAAATTTAAATAATGGGTAGGGTCAGATACTGCATCGACACGAGAACACAAACAAAACCTACGCTACGACCAATAGTCCTTCATCAGGAACAATAAATAACAACAATTCTGTAATAGCAATTCAACATATAAGGAAAAAATGGTCTACTTATCTGATATAGTGTCTGTCATCGCGACTGGTTGGGTCGGAAGCTCGACTGTGAATAGGAAAGAATAAAAAGAACTACATTATAATGAGCATTTCGTAAACTCAACTGTCCTAATTTTCAATTTCCACCACAAGTATAATTTCCTAAAGACAGTTATTAAAAATTGTAATGCACATTTACAGCGTGTTGTTATGAATCCACTAAGCCTCGGGTTTTCACCCATTGGCCTAATGTCATATTATGGTATATGTACGTGTTTACTAATTGTTTTAATATTTCTTTTGCTCCCATTCTTAAAACCAAAATAGTAATTAATTCAAATAATTATGTATCTAGAATTTCTTTTAAGTATATGTATGTGTATATATATATATATATATATATATATATATATATATATATATATATATATATATATATATATATATATATATATATATATATATATATATATATACATATGAAATGTATGTTTTAACCAATTGTGCAGGTACTTGCGCCAAAGGGAAGAGAAACGCGTAAAGTTCGGACTGATGGAGAAAAGGCGAATAACAACCCTAATGCTAGCAAGGTACCAGTCTGACCTAGGTGAGAGAAATGGTTCAGTTTGTAGATACGCTCTGAGAAGTAAGCGAGGGTCAAGTGTGTCTAGACACAGACATAGACAAGCTGTCTTATAGACAATATACATCTAATATAAATATGTGTTGGTTTTTGTGCATATGTATCGTTTCAGCTGAAAGTCAAGGATTTTACCCCTCAAGAAAAGAATGAACGAAAGCGAAAAACGGTGGGTCGTTCAATCATGCTAAGACGATGAGATCGGCTCTTGTTGTATCGGAGATGGACGAAAGACTCGGATGTCCGTGTACACACCATGAACGTAAATAGCTGATAACTGTTTAAAATCGAATAGTGCATGCTGTTAGCTGCTGTCCGGATAGAAATTCTAAAAGTAACAACATTCATTTCCAAGGGGTGGCTGGCATGAAGTCCAAATAGGTGGGGACCTACTCCATGTAGAGAACGACTCAGTTGACCAATCACCTGTTTATCTGCACACACCTTTGCAGGTATACAATATATCCATACATCTCCACCGGGGTAGAAGAGTTGTGACTTAGTGAATAAGTATAATAAGTGATGTGCCTAGGGATGCATGTGTGCTAGCAGGTGTGTCTGTGTGTGTGCGTACAAGTAGTATGCGCACAGATGTGTGTTCGTTCTGCTGCGTATGGGTATGTATGTGTGTGGGAGTATGTGCATATCCGTGTGGGTGTAGCATGTATGTGCGCGTGTGTTAAGGCGTGTGGGTATGTTTTAAACCTTTATACTAGTTTGAGTAACAGAGTTGTTAGAGCACCTGACTCTCGCAACAAGAGCACTGAGTTCGCCGCGCTGGTTGTTGAATGTCCACACTGTGTAACTATACTCTTTTGTACGTCCTGAAAAAGGCAATAGGTGGTAGTTTGATGTAGCTTTCCTCACATTCCAAGTATGCTGATGAAGGTGGACTGGGATCCTCAAGGCGGTTGTGATATAACTTAAATTAACGTTTTTATTCTGGTTTAGAAGACTCTGCAGAGCATGTTTACAAACAGTTTCTTATACGTTTCTTATACTTTTATACGCATTCTAAAAATTCGCCACTCTCTGACTAAAAAACAATTATAGTATCTAATCTGGACCTTTCTTTAATTAATTTCTAGTTGTGCTACATCTGCCATACTTTAAATGCTTGACTTCATCTGCGTGTCGTTCACTACTTCGGAGATCACGTCGATCCTCCTCATCGTTAACTAGAGTGTCATGCAACAATCTATATGTTTCCATGTGGAACAGCATTAAAAACAGGTTCTACTAGTGTAGTTTGGCTAAGTGAATAACGACCGCGGTGGAAGGGCAATCTCGATGCCCCTCAAACAAGACCAGCCAAAAAGCCTTGACATCGCAGTCTCGTTGTAAAACAACGACACAACGTCACAAGACGAAACCTGAAGAAGAAGAAGAAGAAGAAGAAGAAGAAGAAGAAGAAGAAGAAGAGTAAGAGCAAATATATTTACAATTAGATAAGGCAAGGCAAAGAAGTACGGAATTATTAGAAACTTCATTGTACGACGCTTTAGCTTTTTACAAATACTTCATCCCCGACGGCAGAGACTGCCGATAAAGAACCTTTACTATTCGTTAGTTCGAGACATTTTTTTTACCCTTCCTCTAATTCGCGGTCCTGGGTTCATTCCCCAGTTGAGGCTGAAATAACTTTTTTAGATCGCAGCGGCTCCTGGGTTGACCGGTTCAGTCTAGGTAGTGAAAGCGGCAATGGAGAGATATGGCTACATCCCTCATATAGCCGAGCCTTTGAAATGTGAGATCGAAAACACCTCACACCACTACGGCAGTAATGGTATGGATTTCTTTACTTTACTTTAATTTACTTATTTGGCGAGACATATATGCAATAATACATTTTGATTTACCCTATTTAAACTGGAGCCCTGACGCAAAATAAGTCAGAAGCTAGGACACACATCCAAAAGAAAATTTAAACCAATAAAGAAAACGTGAACAAACAGCAAACACCAACAAGACCTCGTCAACAGAACAAAAATTACCAAAATGTTATAATTGCAGGCTAAATGCAAATATGAATATAATTTAAGCAGCACAGGCAACACACTGCAATTGTCAATGGGGGCCCCAGACACCAGAGCACATCTTTCAAAAATGTCGACTGCATCAAAGCTCTCGTGAGAAGATATGGCCCAAAGAAAGGAGCGCGTGATATAAACTGGGAGACCAATGAGGTCCTACGACTGACGCGTCACTTCATGAAGACGGCCCATCTGGTGACATAAAATAAGCATACGAAACTCAAGGCTATGTAGAAAAAGAGTAATCGTTTTCTTTGCAATGTAGTTATATTAGTAACAGTCAACACAGCCACTATAGACTAGTCCTGGAAAACGCCGGAACGAAAGATGAAAAGAGCTGACGCAGGTCCCCTGGATCGAGTTATGGCAGGAACCTGCGCCTGGACATCATCTGCCTTATGGAACATGGAAGTCACTAAATAGTCTTCGAACTGGTGTATCATAATGCAGGAAAACCATAAAAAGATGGGGATACAGGGATGATGAAACATGCGAATGTGGAGCAACACAAGACCACCTGAAGATCTGCCCAGACCTCCTGGAGACTTGCAGTAAGGACAACCTGCTGAGTGGCACCGTCAGGGCAATCCGTGTGGTTGAATACTAGAAGAATGATGTAGTGCCTGGAACACGGAAAGTAAGTAGGTAACAAAGTAAGATATTTTTTAAAGTGTAGCCAAAATTTAATTTTGTTTTGTATTTTCCATTCCAGGCATCAAAGAGGGCGATACGGAAAACTACCTGTCACAGATGTATTATGATAACTGTGTGGATTATTTTACCGATGGGGATATAACAAACTACCATTGTTTGCAAGGTTACGCAGATACTACTAAGTCAAACATAACCATCTCAGAGACATCAACTCCAACTGCCTTTGTTGGTGTTTCGAGCCTTCAGAGCTGTGAACAAGTTCCAAAAACTCTAGCAAATTCTCAAACATGGCCGCTGATTGATGATCGACAGACTGCACCTTACAATGCTCATGTAATACCCATTCACGAAACCAAACCAGCGCACATGGACAAGGCAACCGCCAATAATAATATCAAGGATTACAAGTGTGATAACTCAACGTTTATTTATTCAAGAACCTCGTTATACAATACATGTAGAGATAATGCTGTTCCTGGCAGATTTGTCAGACAAGATGTCTCAAATACTAGCACGGTAATGGAGAAGAAGCAACAGCAGTTTGGGTTTGATACCCAGAATAATCCAGTTAATGCGAGGGGGGAGAATATTTCTAAGGCATCTTCTTCACCAAATGCATGTCCCACCGTTTTCTACACTGACGTAAGCTCAGCTTGTTCCGCTGCACGGTATTCCCAAATACGGTCTTCGTTTAAACCTAGGAACTCAAAACGACGCTACGATGGCGCACTCCTTGACGACGGCAACGATGGATCGTACGGTGATCAATATGGAATGAATTACCTTACATGGGAGTGTTCTAGGCTCGACTCAAAGCAAGCGTGTTCAAATTCGTACCTGTCTTACGGGGAGTATGACGATAGTTATGGGTACTACAACAGCGATCTGAAGAGTTTCGCTCAACGCACAGTTACATCCCAAGGTTTTGAAGGTTTTGAGGATGAAAGATATCAGTCGAGTTACCTGGGTCGTACTCGAGGTGGCGTTAGTTGTAGCTCGGACCATCAAATTATTCCTCTAACAGATCTACGGCAAAATTATGTAAATAATCGTTGTGACCCAGATGGCATTTGGCGGGCGAATTCTGCTGTGCATCTTGATAACCCTGTCTACTTTCAACAGAATAACCGTGATGTAGTATGGACGGAGACTAACATAGATTCCAATGCCGAAGTAACAGCTTCAGGAATCCACACAATTACTGATGCAGGAAACCATCTTTCGCTACACAAACATATCACCACTATACCAGAACCGTGTCGTTTGAAGAACATGTCTGTTGCTGACACATGTGTGTCCAATTCACATTCGATACCATTGTCTGGGATCAATAAATCTAATGTATCTAACAGTATCTCAAACGTACAGTGTGCAGACAAGGACTGTGATTTCGACCTGCGATCAACAACCATCGCTGAAGATCTGATAACAGAGCCCAAAAGCGTAATGAGTATAATTATGAATTCCCAAAACAGGGGAAATAATTTCTACAACAAGCAAGGAAACGTTTATCGAGGCACTGTGAAGGATGGTAATACTTTCACCAGAAGAACGCCCCAGCTCCGCGGTCTGGATCCAAGCCTAATATTTCCGCACAAACATCAGAGGCACGCAGTAAAATCAGACTAGAAAAATTCTTCTTCCCATTGTCCTGTTCTCAATCCAGAGCACATTGCCACCACTGCAGTTGTCTCCCCTTCCCTTTACTGAGCATGCACTAAAATACTTGGCGTGATTTTACAGTGGGCGATCCTGTAGTAAGTTACGCGCGTCGTTCTGTAGCTCCATGCACAACTCTCTTTGGTCACCTTTTACAACATGTATGGAGATTCAATGGTTCTATCCCTTCTTCCACAGGAAGGGACCCTGGGATTTATTAACGGGTTGTTGTTTTGAATGCCCACTATGAGTAGGTTACTCTTATGTGCGCTCTGAAAAGGGCGTTACGTGACTGTTGCAGTAGCTTTCCTCACATCCCGAGCGCGCTGACGAAGGCGGACCTGGATCCTCCAGGCGGCTGTACTATGCTTGGCTTCATCTGCGTGTCGCTCACTACTACGGAGATCACCTCACCTTATTAGCCAGAATGTTGTCCTCGACAACAGCCCGTTTCCATGACGACCAACAAGGAGGTCAGGTGAGGGACTTGGCCAGTATATTTCTCTGATCAGTGTGTTTTGTTTGACCAGACATCTTTTCTTTGAAGGGGAAGCATGAGGCGAGGCATCTATAAAAACAGCCGCTGAGCAACGGAGACAAGCTAGAAAGGTCGTGAAATGAAGATTTCACATCAGGAGTACTGTAGCAGATCCCACTGTTTTCCCTGGCCGTAATCTAACTTAGAACATTCTCACACTCATCCACATCATCATGACCATACTCAGTAAATGACATATCACACATCAGGTGGCATATTTATTATATCATACTCATATCATAGAATGAGCAGAGAAATTACAAACACAATATAATACATATCTTAACTAAACATTCTACTAAAACGGGAATTGTAAGCATTAGCTATTGATGGAGTTCCCAACTATCTAAAAACCCAGTTCTATTGCCTTGCAATTACATCACACACACATCGCCTAAACTGCGTATTCAACACACCTTATCAAATACTCTTCCTCACTGAAATCCCCTCAGGCGGGCGATCTCGACATACTCGTTCACAATGTGTCCTTGCTTACAAACACACGTTCAGATTATCCATTAATGCAAAACTCACACACCTATTTGAGCGATCCTGTTCTATCACTAAACATTCGTCCAACAGTCTATCAATCGCTCCTCTATCTAAGTCGGTGAGTAAAACATACTATCTTCATTCAGTCTCTCTCTCTCTCTTACATCCTCTCTCTCTTACAGCCTCTCTCTCTCCCTCACTCTCCATCTCTCCTCCAGCCTCTGGAGCTAAACTTTGTCTCGAGTTATATATCCTCAAGCAAGGCCAGAGCTTGACCAATCGATCTCAGGTATGGTCATCTTCAATCCCAATTGGACCGAAACACTTTGCCCACCTGTCATTCATTCTCTCGCAGCAAGCCCCGCTGCCAATTTCGTCTGTCAATCAATCTCCCCCTACCAAAATCGGAAGGCCAGTGGTCAGTTTCTATCTGTCCACATTCCTTAACCCAACTCTGTTCTCCTTCGCTGAGACGGTGAGTGACCTTGCCATGTATTCAGGTAGCTTTAGGCTTTAACATGTTCAGGCATCCTAAACTCCCCTTGCTCCGGCGGGAACTGTTACAGTACATTCCCTACCCACAATGCACCATGAATTTCCTGGCCCACATCGGGCTCCTCAATCCCCTTCAAACTCCTCGACTGACCAAGCATTTTCTAAAGGCATGAACATAGAGAATGACCATCACAACACATAATGGACTAACCTCGTCATCATCATCATCATCGTATTATCCAACACCTGCTGATTACGCGACGTTCCCCTTTACCGCCTTATTACTCTGTGGATGGGGAGTCTGTGATTCGCCACTTCCGACTTTTGTGAGCTCATCTCTCCTGTCGTTTCCAAGGATCCCATCGCGTGTCAGAATTCCCTCTAGGACTAAATCTGTCTTATTCTGGGATTGCAACTCGATGTTGTATTTTATTTCCTGTGAGAGAATGTCTTGTTTGGGGCTTGAGATGGCTTGGAGTACGTTCATTTCCTGTGAGAGAATGTCTTGTTTGGGGCTTGAGATGGCTTGGAGTACGTTCATTTCCTGTGAGAGAATGTCTTGTTTGGGGCTTGAGATGGCTTGGAGTACGTTCATTTCCTGTGAGAGAATGTCTTGTTTGGGGCATGAGATGGCTTGGGGTACGTTCCTGGAGTCTGTTAGAATGCCTTTTTTCCTGTAGTGTTTTGGCTTATAAGAATCTGAGAAGCTGTAGAGTAACAGTTGTTACAACATAGTATGTTGTTGATGATGTTGTTGTGAATGTCCACAATGAGTAGGTTTACTCTTTTGTGTGCTCTGAAAGGGACGTTTTATGATGGATTGTAGTAGCTTTCTTCACATCCCGATAGTGCTGATGAAGGTAGACCTGGATCATCCAGGTGGTTGTACTATGATTGGCTTCATCACTGCTGTGGATCGATCCCCCACCTCGTTAGCCAGGCTGCCAAGAAGGACAGTCCGTGTTAAGGGAGCGGTATGTGGGAGTCGAGGTGGAGGTCTTGGCCAGTATATTTTGCCAGACCCTAACTAACAGAGAGCCGCGTAGCGCAGTGGTTAACGAAATGGCTGGTCGACCTAGCCTTAAATGGGTACCGGTTCAGTCCGGAAAGTAAAAGTGGTTTACTCTACTTTTTTTACTAACTAACTTGTCTAATCAGTACGTTGTGCCGCCTGACCAGACGTTGGTCTTCCTCGCTATAAACATAGAATTGATACAATCAATGATGTCAGTCTTGTTATATGCCAGAATGCAAGAAGACATGTTAATGGATAAATGGGACAAATGTCTCATCTCGTCTTCTGCGTTGTTGCTGATGTTGAAAGTCAATCGTTCAAAGGTTATTTAAATTCTGTTTATTTTTCATCTGTGTCGGCTAACAGGGACTCATGAGGCATACTTAAAGAAGGCGGCTGGAGGCATTCCTGGTTATAGTGCAATGCGAGACTCTTCGGTTAGCTCACCACTGTGGGATTACAGTTTCAATCCCTTCCTCATTGACCAGAGCGTTGTATGTTTACAGTTGGGTGAACTGTGTCATTTCGTGATCAGAGAATTGACTCTTAAAACTGTGCCTTGAGAAGCAAGCATTACAGTCTATCAGCTCGTCAAACGACTAGCGTATGACATGCTCATTCTGCAGGCTGGTCATGACGCATTCTGACTAAATGACCAAACCACTTGATATGTTGGACGTCAATGTAGAATCTCGGTTTGTCTCCATTGTCTGCCTTAGCGTGGCTGTTGCCGATTCGGTCACGGATTGTCTTTCCGGCTGCTCTTCTCGCACAGCGCATCTCACAGCTCTGGAACTTACTATTCTGTTTCATGTAAGGACCAAGGTTGACATTGATTACACAATGTAGGAATAAACAGTGTACTTATCAACCTCGTCTTTGTTGAAAGACGTACACTAGGGTGTTCTCAAATCGGTGCACATAGTCGACACTGTTCGATTTCTGAACTCTGCGATCTCTCTGTCTACTCTGTCGCCATTATTGAACATAGTACATAGGTATTTGAACTCTCCTACTTGCCTGATACTTATATTTTTAAATGGGTACCACCACCGATATTTGCCAATCACTAGATACCTTCCTACAATCCACGTCTGATTTCAGATCTTTGTTAGTCATCTTACCGCTACATCGTGACAAGTTATGATAGCAACGACTGAAACGTTGTCTACACAAGGAGCCTTGTAGTTATGGCTTCTTCTAATTACCCTCCTGGCTTCTTGTGCCATATATTTAGGAGTTTGTACGAATCCAAGTCACAATGACAGGAATTTTTACAGTGTGCGTTTTAGTGGTCAAAGGGACGTAAACGAAGAATTGTTTTGGACAAATCATGAATCTTAACTCTGAACTATTTTGTGTCTTCTGTTTGTTTACCGCGTGCATTTTATTTGGAGAGCTCAAGTCTGATAAGGTATTTGTTAGCTCAATACTTTTCTTGAAATGTTTTTGTCTCCTATTTTCACCTCTGTTTCAATGCAGGTTTTTGGGTGTGAAATATTTATTTTTCGTTTATTAGATGATATTATGCTAGGCAATGCTGGCAATGTTTATCATCGATGCTGACATCCCTCCAATGGTTGATGGTGGAAATTAGTCTAGCAGCAAGATCGCAAGTGATAAGTGCTTCCCAGCCACCCACAGCACCGAAGACAGAGCGCAGATCCTATACTGTTGGGCAGGCTAAATGTAAACAAAGAATGTTGACAACGATCAAATGACAGCCATTTATCTGCACTCGGGCAACATACACAACGAACAGCAGAAACTTCTTCTTCTTCTTCTTTTTCGTACGCTGTCAGACGTCAACCTGTATTTGTTCGAAGAAAGCAACTGTCATCCTGAGGCTGTCGGCACTGCCATAGAGCTTGTCTAGTGTTGCCACTGGTGATGGCCACATGTGCTTTCTCTGGTCCTCGTATGTCGGGCAGTTTTGCAGCAGATATTCAGCGCTCATTTTCACTGTACCACAAGTGCATTCGTCAGTGCCACCTATCTTCAGTTTATTGAATAGGTGGTACCTCAGTCTGTTGTGGCCTGTGCGGAGTCTGAAGACCACGACCTGCTCTCTTCTGTTCAACTGGTAATAGGCATCATTTTTTTGTGTAGCCAGTATGTTCTGTTTCCCATTTGGCCATGTATCTGGCCCTAATAAGCCTTTTTGGCTCTTCGTAGGTCACACTAGAATCTGGTTGTGGTAGTCTTGCACCTTCTTTTGCCAGTCTGTCTGCCTCCTCGTTGCCTTCGATGTTACAGTGGGATGGAACCCACTGTACCACTACTCTTATTGGTGTGGACTGCTGGCATAGTTGACAGAGTACTGCTCTTAACTCATTAAGTTGAACAGCAGAAACGAAAGTGAAGTAATCATGGACAGCCCGGAATTCGAACACGGGACCAGATAAACACTTGTCTTGTGATCGTTGTCACGAACAAATATTCTTTGTTTAGAACTGATCGCATCGAAGTTTCTACATATTCCCTAAACTAAATGTCAACAGGGAAAAGCCTGGAGACCTGACACCATAGAATTGTATCTTCACCAGGTACAGTAAAGCACAGGATGGAAACCATCCACAACTTCGCTATAAATAAACGAGAACCTCAAAAAACAGAGCGTTGCATTCTACGAGCGAACCAAATGGGTTTGTTGGATATTTCATTAAAACTAGCTAGCGTCAGGTTCAAGTTAATAGTCTGAGTGAACACTAACATTCAACCAATCCAGTTTTCTTGTCTAATTATAATATGCCCGTATTAAACATTATAATACCACATCATGCCAATTGACTGCCAGTCTTTGAGATCATCATCATCATGTAGCATGTCCTTTGTCGCTCCCATCACAGTCTTTCTGAAATAAATTTGTTCTCTTGCCAAAACTCCAGCCTCCGCAACAGTCATATTAAGGCACTCCTGGATATCTTTGTGCCATCGTCTTCTTGGTCTACCCCTTCCTCTTTTGCCTGGCACCATATCTCCCATCACCATTCTCTCAAGACCGTTGTGTCTCTTGATGTGACCAAAGTATTTGCATTTTCTAGCCAAAATGGAATTGATAAACCAGTTCTCCTCTATGCTCAACTCTTGCCGAATGTCTACATTTATTTTTTTCTTTCAAATCACATTTGTAAAAAAAAAACCATTCAGATCATTTTTATAGAAACTAAGTGCGAATTTCAAAGGTTCAGCACTACATGTTATCACAAATAACGGGCGAGCATTGATCTGTTCTTGACTATGATCCTGAACAACTACCACTGTGCGCCTATAACAGTAGAATCTTTTGCAAATCTCGAATAAGACTACATGAGAGTTATAACAGGAGGCATGAAGTCAACGCCAATTGTAGAACTTGAAAAGATTACAAAACTGCAATCCATGACCGATAGAAGAGACTGCAGAGCCCAGCAGCAAGCAGAGAAACTCAGAAGACTGACTGACCATCCAATGCACCAGAGACTAAACAATTTTGGAAATGAGAAACTAAAGCGGAGAAACTTTGCAGAGATAGCCAAAGCAAAGATGCACGAAGACCCTATGAACGCACTAACAACACCAAAGCCCATCCCTACTGTACGAAAACCTACCTGGAGGCAGCATATATTTCCAGAGGTGGTAGAAAATATACCAGGTATTGGAAACAAAAATTGCCAGACTGAAAAAGAAAGAAGAGATACAACCCTGAGGTACATAATGAAAAACTACCCAACCATGGACTGGACCCATGCATACACCGACGGTTCTGTAACAAACACAACACAGAAAGGAGGGGCAGGAGCATTCCTGAACCTACCAAATGGCAGGAAAATAATACTGTCATTGGCAACTGGAAAATACACAAGCAATTTCAGAGCGGAGGCAGAGGCACTGAGGGCGGCAGTGGAAGAAATGGTGACAGGTAAAAGGAATGAAAGCCATATAGTCCTGCTTACAGATGCCCTGGCCGAAGTCACAGCACTAAAAAGCCAGAAAAATACTGAACTTAATGATTTACGAGCAGTACTCTGTCAACTATGCCAGCAGTCCGCACCAAAAAGGGTAGTGGTACAGTGAGTTCCATCCCACTGCAACATCCAAGGCAACGAGGAGGCAGATAGACTGGCAAAAGAAGGTGCAAGACTACCACAACCAGATATTAGTGTGACATGCGAAGAGTCAAAACGGCTTATTAGAGCTAGATACATGACCAAATGGGAAAGAGAACATACTGGCTACACAAAATACAATGCCTATTACCAGTTGAACAGAAGAGAGCAGGTCGTGGTCTTCAGACTTCGCACTGGTCACAATAGACTGAGGTACCACCTATTCAACAAATTGAAGATAGGTGGCACCGACGAATGCTCGTGTGGTACTGGGAAAATGACCGCTGAGCATTTGCTGCAAAACTGCCCGACATACGAGGATCAGAGAGAGCAGATGTGGCCATCACCAGTGGCAACACTAGACAAGCTCTATAGTAGTGTCGATAGCCTCAGGATCACCGCTGCTTTTTTCGAAAAAATAAAGGTTGACGTCTGACAGCGTACGAAGAAGAAAGAAGAAGAACAAAACTACAAACTAAAATATGATACGACACAACAGGAATACTTTTATATCACGTGATTACAAGAACCAATCATCAACCCTAATTGTCAAACTGACGTCGCTTAGCAATAACGTGAACACAATTAGTGATGTAGGTCAGAGAGAGAGCGAGAGAGAGACAAGAGAGGAAGAGGGAAAATGAAAACATAGAAAGGAGGGAAAGAGAGAATGGGAGAAAGAGGGATTAACTGAAATATGAATAATAAAAATGAGAGAGTGTGAATGAGAAAGAGAGCGAGAGGGAGAGATCAAGAGAGGAAGGCAGTGAATTGTTGAGAGATTGAGAGACAGGTGGAGAGAGGAGAAATGGTGAGAGAAGTAAGAGAGAGAAACGATAGGGAAGAGAAAGAGAGAAAGAGGGAGAGAGAGAAAAGAAGAGACAGTGGGGAGACATTCCAGAAAAGATGAACAGAACGTGTTTGCATGCTCGGTGCGCAGTTGTACGTGGAGCCCAGAACAATCAGACGCACAACAGGGGACAGAAAAAACTCTACCGACTCCTTAAAAATATATATGGAAAGTTTCAACATTGCTGAAACCTCTCGCGAGATGCTGGCACAGAACCGTTCGACCTGACACGCTAGTTGCACACAAGATCGGAGCGAAATAACATGGCTGAGACTCAGAGGAAACAAGCTGGCTGGAAGACCAGAACACACGATTACCCCACATCAAGCACTTGAGATGCGTGCCCAGAACCGTTCGACCGGATACGCTAATATCACACAAGATCCGAGCGAAATAACATGGCTGAGACTCAGAGGAAACAAGTTGGCTGGAAGACCAGGACACACGATTACCCCACATCAAGCACTTGGGAAGCGTGCCCAGAACCGTTCGACCGGACACGCTAATATCACACAAGATCCGAGCGAAATAACATGGCTGAGACTCAGAGGAAACAAGCTGGCTGGAAGACCAGGACACACGATTACCCCACATCAAGCACTTGAGATGCGTGCCCAGAACCGTTCGACCGGACACGCTAATATCACACAAGATCCGAGCGAAATAACATGGCTGAGACTCAGAGGAAACAAGTTGGCTGGAAGACCAGGACACACGATTACCCCACATCAAGCACTTGGGAAGCGTGCCCAGAACCGTTCGACCGGACACGCTAATATCACACAAGATCCGAGCGAAATAACATGGCTGAGACTCAGAGGAAACAAGCTGGCTGGAAGACCAGGACACACGATTACCCCACATCAAGCACTTGAGATGCGTGCCCCAAGTGTGACAGAGTCTGTCGTGTCGGCAAACGCTCCCCAAGTGACTGTGAACATACTTCATGTATGGATACCATCCAGTGATCTTGTGATTTGTTCGGGGTAATATGGATACCATCTAGTGGGGTTGTGCTTTGTTAGGAGTAGATTGGATACCATCTAGTGGCTTTTGGGCTTTGTTTGGAGTAGATTGGATATCATCTGGTGGCTTTGGGCTTTGTTAGGAGTAGATTGGATATCATCTGGTGGCTTTGGGCTTTGTTAGGAGTAGATTGGATATCATCCATTGGCTTTGGGCTTTGTTTGGAGTAGATTGGATACCATCCATTGGCTTTGGGCTTTGTTAGGAGTAGATTGGATATCATCTGGTGGCTTTGGGCTTTGTTAGGAGTAGATTGGATATCATCCATTGGCTTTGGGCTTTGTTTGGAGTAGATTGGATACCATCCATTGGCTTTGGGCTTTGTTAGGAGTAGATTGGATATCATCTGGTGGCTTTGGGCTTTGTTAGTAGTAGATTGGATACCATCTGGTGGCTTTGGGCTTTGTTAGGAGTAGATTGGATACCATCTAGTGGCTTTGGGCTTTGTTAGGAGTAGATTGGATACCATCTGGTGGCTTTGGGCTTTGTTTGGAGTAGATTGGATACCATCTAGTGGCTTTTGGGCTTTGTTTGGAGTAGATTGGATACCATCTAGTGGCTTTGGGCTTTGTTAGTAGTAGATTGGATACCATCTGGTGGCTTTGGGCTTTGTTAGGAGTAGATTGGATACCATCTAGTGGCTTTTGGGCTTTGTTTGGAGTAGATTGGATACCATCCATTGGCTTTGGGCTTTGTTAGGAGTAGATTGGATACCATCTGGTGGCTTTGGGCTTTGTTAGGAGTAGATTGGATATCATCCATTGGCTTTGGGCTTTGTTAGGAGTAGATTGGATACCATCCATTGGCTTTGGGCTTTGTTAGTAGTAGATTGGATACCATCCAGTGGCTTTGGGCTTTGTTAGGAGTAACATGGATATGATCTAGTGGTCTGGTGCTTTGTTAGGGGTAACATGGATATGATCCAGTGGTCTGGTGCTTTGTTAGGAGTAACATTGATATGATCCAGTGGTCTGGTTCTTTGTTAGGAGTAACATGGATATGATCCAGTGGTCTGGTGCTTTGTTAGGAGTAATATGGATATGATCCAGTGGTCTGGTGCGTTGTTAGGAGTAACATGGATATGATCCAGTGGTCTGGTGCTTTGTTAGGAGTAACATGGATATGATCCAGTGGCTTTGTGCTTTGTTAGGAGTAAAATCGAGGAGAGAGAGTGTGGGGTTTTAAAAAACCAGAATATGTAAATTATAGACAAAAAGAATGAATAAGAGACGGACAAAAATAATGAGACAAGACAGATGACGATAATAACATCAAAAGAAAGGAAGACAATGCAGAATAAGCAGAAAATGAAGGAAACTGAGAAGAAAAATAACTGCAGCAAGAAAATTTTAAAAAACCAGATAATGAAACCACGACCAAAAAAAAGTACCACAAAAGGTGATGTATCAATTAGATATATTTTAGTTCAGGCCCGTCTATATACTTTCATCACACCATTCAAAATGGCACAAAATTATCTTGTACAGGTTGAAGGAGAAAAGTCAAGTCACACAGAAGATGAAGAAGAAGATAATTAACTTAGATAAGTGTTGACATGTGTAATCTCTTGTAGAGCATTGTTTTTTCGTGTCACTTAATTCTGTTTTTTAATTTAATTTTTGTAGTAAGGTAAAGGTCACCCGAGTGGCAGAGAAGAATTAGACAACTGTAACCTTCTAGGCATAGTCATACGAGGGCAACTAGCATCCCCGATATGTAAAACCCTTGATACTGCAACCAGCATTGAACATTCTGAGATGAAGGTTTTCTGTCATGGGGTCAGCTGTTGTGGTGGTCCTAAGCTTTGAGCAAATGGACGAATCAAATAATTACATGATTGGCACTGCTGTTGGGGATAAAGTGATCTTTGATCGAGGACTCTTCTTCTTCTTCTTCGTACGCAGTCAGACAGTAGCCATTATTTTTTCCAAAAAAGCGGCGGTCATCCTGAGGCTGTCGCCACTGCCATAGAGCTTGTCTTGCAGTTCCACTGGTGATGGCCACATCTGCTCTCTCTGATCCTCGTATGTCGGGCAGTTCTGCAGCAGATGTTCAGCGGTCATTTTACCAGTACCGCACGGGCATTCGTCGGTACCACCTATCTTCAGTTTGTTGAATAGGTGGTACCTCAGTCTATTGTGGCCAGTGCGAAGTCTGAAGACAACGACCTGCTCTCTTCGGTTGAACTGGTAATAGGCATCGTTTTTTGTGTAACCAGTATGTTCGGTTTCCCATTTGGTCATGTATCTGGCTTTGATAAGCCGTTTTGACTCTTCGTACGTCATTCTAGTATCTGTTTGTGGTAGTCTTGCACCTTCTTTTGCCAGTCTGTCTGCCTCCTCGTTGCCTTGGATGTTGCAGTGTGATGGGACCCACTGTACCACTACCCTTTTTGGTGCGGACTGCTGGCACAGTTTGCAGAGTGCTGATCTTAAGTCATTAAGCTCAGTGTTTTTCTGGCTTTTTAGCGCTGTGACTACGGCGAGAGCATCTGTAAGCAGGACTATATGGCTTTCATTTTCATTGTGTGTCACTATTTCTTCCACTGCCGCCCTCAGTGCCTCTGCCTCCGCTCTGAAATAGCTTGTGTACTTACCAGTAGCGAATGACAGTGTTATTTGTCTGCTATTTGGTAGGTTCAGGAATGCTCCTGCCCCTCCGTTATGTGTAGTGTTTGTTACAGAACCGTCGGTGTATGCATGGGTCCAGTCCATGCTTGGGTAGCTTTTCGATATGAAGCTTAGGGTAGTATCTCTCCTTTCTTTTTCAGTCTGGCAGTTTTTGTTTCGATCGAGGACTCAATCTGTGTTGGGATGGCCAGTCCTCTTCCTTGCTGCTTTTCATTTGCTCGCAGTAAATCTGGGAATCCTTTTGGTGCTGGGTCAACTGGAGAGTGTCGAGAACAATATCGAACATAATAACTGTTCTGGGAGATGGATGCCTTCTGATATCTATACTATTGGTTCACAAATCTAAACTATTGGTTCACAAAACTATACTGTTGGTTCACAAAACTATACTGTTGGTTCACAAAACTATACTGTTGGTTCACAATAATATACTGTTTGTTCACAAATCTAAACTATTGGTTCACAAAACTATACTGTTGGTTCACAAAACTATACTGTTGGTTCACAAAACTATACTTTTGGTTCACAAATCTAAACTATTGGTTCACAAAACTATACTGTTGGTTCACAAAACTATACCGTTAGTTCACAAACCTATACTGTTGGTTCACGAATCTGTACTGTTGGTTCACAAACATATACTGTTGGTTCACAAACCTATACTGTTGGTTCATAAATCTGTACTTTTCTACACAAATCTATACTTTTGTTCACAATCTGCCACTTTTTTAGTTCCCAAATCTGTTTAAGCGGGACTCAAATATAGTAAGGTGTCCCCAGTTACAGACAAAACTCTCTGCCCAAGCAGGGTCCTCCAAACAAACTTCTCTTGTGGTGACAGAGCTCGTAGGAGGACTTTTGTAGCACTCCAAGAACTTGATGTTTGTTGCTGTCTTCGTGAAGATGGGGGATGTAAGTGAAGAACAAACTCTGATGCTGTAAAAACAGAAGACAAACAAATATGATTTTCAAGAAAGAAAAGAGGAATACCTTTAGGGTTGAATACTCTCCAACTGAGGCTATTCACGTGTGTTAAGTACATCCTGGTATAATACATTACTATCTTTATCGATTACGTTTTGTTAAATATTAGTTTTTGAAGTAAATGAGACAGTGAGATGTTAGCTAATCTAGGAGATTCTGCTGCCTAACAGGTAGGCTAAGAACAGCTCACGGCTAGGTAATGTTGTTTTTTTTTTAAAACTACAATTACAATGTTTATATTCCAATCACTGGGGCCAATCAAGCTCATGATATCGTCGCTGGTCTTCAGACCTCGACTTAATGACTCTAAACAAGGACATTAGACGGCTTGAGGTTCTCTGCACTTTCGTACAGCTTCTTGTAAAAGACACTGGCTGTTGCCAACTGCTTCTTCTATTTTCCGTAGACAATGACCGGGACTGCAAAATGTGTTCTGTAGTCACGGGGGCTGTGCCGCAGACACGAAGGTCTGTAGTGCCAATGTTGAACTTATTGTACAGATATCATCTCAGTCTGTTGTATACTGAAAATGCTGGAGAATGATCACCTAATCACTTCCAGAGAGTTAACCAAAATTGGTTGTCCCAGACCTAATGACACCTACTATATATCACAACTAAGCTACAAATTATAGGACAACATTTCTTAAGTTTAAAAAAAAAGGAATGAAGAACAGTAAGAAATTCATATATTTTTTAGCGTTATTCAAAGCCACTGATGAAGATCTTTTCTTTCATAGCATATCCTGAAGTTTTTTGCTGACCAAGTATAAACTGTGTGATATTTTGTTATTGTTATGAACAAATAGCCAGAGGACTGTCTGGACTTGGAAACTTTTAGGGTAGATGTCATTTGATATACGCAAATAGACATTGCCATAAGTCTGAAGTCTGTCGAGTGTGGAGTTTCATTAGTCTGGAGACTACTGTCGAGTGTGGGGTTTTATAAGTCTGGAGACTACTGTCGAGTGTGGAGAATCCATCTTGGATTTAGCTAAGCCTATATAAAGCAGAAGGACTCTCCAACTTGTGTATGTGCACATATAATCAATCACGGAAACCTAGATTCTGCTGAGTGTGGAGAAGCCGACCAGTTTCAACATGTTTCACATGAAATGGGCCATGTCTGACAATGACATCAACGTCCATGTTTGACCTTGAAACAAAATTGATTTTGAAACATAATTGATTTGTGGTCAAATTATTAAACATACAATATGGTTCCCAACTACCAACTTACGGTGCTTCCTATTTATTTCGATGCCTGCCAGATCTTGAATGGAGATTGGACTATCTGATACATACAGGGATCTATCGTGTCTCTCGCTGGCCATCAGGAGCAAGTCGGTGAATAGGAGAAGCTGAGATTTAAACCATGATCCTCGTTTTTAACGAGAGAAAGAAATGTGATAAAGTCACCTCTACACCTTAGGGTAGACGAGGAGAGAAGTGTGATAAAGTCACATCTACACCTTAGGGTAGACGAGGAGAGAAGTGTGATAAAGTCACCTCTACACCTTAGGGTAGACGAGGAGAGAAGTGTGATAAAGTCACCTCACCAGGAGAAGGAAAATGAAAAAAGAAATAATAAAGTACGTATGATACAGTAAGTAGCATACAACTTTCAAAAAGAGAATACAAGTTGTAAACACTTACCTAGCCTTACTTTATCCGCCTGTGAGCTCGTATTTCTAAGATCAAAAAATCGTTTTGTCCATCAATAATGAACTGATCACGAACTACTTTCTAGCGGACTGTATGCGCTCCAACACGATGAAATATTCACACAAATGTCGAAGTTGGCGTGAACGTCTAAAACAAACAGAATGTGTTTGATGAAGAGAGAACAAATGTTGTTCAACAAACCCGGACTTGGTCAATGATGAACTCATTTAGTTAGACTAGAGCTCTCCCTTTTGATCAGGTGTGAAGGACGGGCGGAAGTCAACTATCAAATCTATGGGCGGGGTCTGACTTCACACGGTCTGCATAAGGTTATGATATCCAGCTGGATGTCTTGGCCAGTCGAGTATGCCGAAACGATTGAGACCAGAATTGTATGATTTGCAGGTACTGGACAAGGTTGCGACATCCAATCAATGGTGTTGGTTAGACGGACAGGTTTCACGTAGATCGTCAGAAAGGCAGAGCTAAGTCAAGCGATTAGTCAGAATATTCCCAGGCCTGGGGTCTTCTTTTCGTTCGCCTTATTTTTCTATTCCTATAAGGCAGTGTGCGTTGCACTGTTGTTTTTATGTTGCGCCTGTCGGCCCAGTGCATCCGACTTCAGCATGCATTTTATGTAAGGGTCTGCTTTCTCCTGCATTTTCTAAAGGTTTGCTTCCCCGGGGTAACGGCCGGTGCTGTGATGGGGATCGAACCCAGCACCTCCGGATTGTGAGCCGTGTCACTTAACCACTAGCCCACGCCGTCCCCTGGGCCTGAGGTCTGACGAGGAAGGTTCAACAAACACGTGTGTCGACATCTGGGAAACGCAAAATAATGTTACGTTTCTCACCGGCAACAACTGAAAACAAATCCCGTAATTTGGTTTCCCCAGTCTATGAGAAGAAGATAGTAATATGTTAGCTCAGGTTTTTTCAGAATGTTGGCGCTTTTTTTAAGTGGTAGAGTGGTTAGAGCGATGGTGTCTCAAAATTAACGTACACGATTCGCACCTCCAGAGCGACATGCTCCAGTCTACCCAGCTGTAAATGATTTTATGATTTTCTGCTTGGAAAGTCAAAGCGACAGGGAAGGGAATTGATTCTATGTCAATCCCAGAACGAGTTGGTACTAGTACAATGAAGATTTCTAAACTTAATCCCTGACGGCAGTGCGAGCTAGGGGACTAACGTGACCTTATACTAGCACAAAACGGGGGACGGCGTGGACTAGTGGTTAAGTGACACGGCTCAAAAAACAAATGTGCTGTGTTCGATCACGGCACCAGCCGTTGCCCAGGGGAAGTAAACCCTTAGAAAATGCAGGAAGAAAAGACCCTTACATAAAATGCATGCCGAAGTCGGATGCACTGGGCCGACAGAATTAAAAACCGTAGTGCAACGTACACCGCCTTGGGGAATAGAAAAATAACAAAACGTAAAAAAAAGAAAACAAAAATCAACAACAAAAATCTACAGAAAGGAAGCGAACTGGTAATCTCACCTAAACAATCGTGTACATCATCTGCATAGTTCACAATACGGCATCAGCACAAATCGGTCCAACAAAGTCATATATGTGACTGTATGTGACTGTCTGTGTATCAGGAAGACTGTGCTGCACTGTTTTCTGTTGTCGGGTGCCCAGTGCCCCCCTGTTCAGCATACATTTGGTCGGGGCTATTTCCCTAGCTGTTAGCTGTCCCCAGTCTACCTGCAAGGCAGTAGTTTGTTGTCAAAGTTGTCCCCTCTCGGTAGAATATCGATTCATTCTTACCGTAGTACTACTTATTATAATACAATGACATTACTGCAAGTGGTGCAAACTCACAGGTGCTCAGCCTCTCTTGGATAATTGCGAAGAGTATGAGTGCTGATGGTTCCTGTAGCCCGATGGTTTTACACTATATCAAAAAGGAAGAGAAACCTTCATTGGCTTTTGGAAACTTATGAACATCTCCAGAAATGAAGTCCAGCCCAAAAATACTAATCTGCAACTACAATGTTCGTTCTGTGAGACATGGACAACAACCAAAAAGACACAGACTTTTATAAATGGGAGCCTGAGCAGTATAGAGAGATTGAAATGGTAGACCAAGATCATGTGAGACTGTTTGATGTGTCTGAGCAGTATAGAGAGATTGAAATGGTAGACCAAGATCATGTGGGACTGTTTGATGTGTCTGAGCAGTATAGAGAGATTGAAATGGTAGACCAAGATCATGTGAGACTGTTTGATGTGTCTGAGCAGTATAGAGAGATTGAAATGGTAGACGAAGATCATGTGGAATTGGTGGAAAGAATCAGACATATAAAAGTGATACATGACGTGAGGAGAAGGTGATGGAAACGTTGAAACCCCTTAAGATAATCTCTGTTTTGGAATTCCCAGGGCAAGAGCAGTAGAGGAACACCAGGAAACACATGGAGAAGTGAGCTCGAGACAAACATAAAGGAAGAAAGGAAGACGTGGCCAGAACTAGAACGGATCGCTCAGGAAATAATTTAGCGAGGATTTGTTGAAAACAAATGCTCCACAGGGAACTGTGAGATTTTGATTGATTGTCGTTGTGTCGCGTTTAGCAATCGAAGACAATTCCTTCTTTTGGCGCGGCACATCTAGTATCGGCAATTCTTGTTACATGTAAGCTCTCCCTACTCACAGGCAGACTGTGTATGATACCGTCGGTTAAATACATGATCAACAGCTTAATCCTATTTCTATAGAGAGTATTGATTGGGCCAAGAGAGTTGCATGTAAAGCTGGTTTTGTTTGTCACGACATTAACAGTTTGTTCCTTCATCGTTGTCAATGTTAATTCAAGAAGCATTACTAAACATCCCAGGTGAACAAATGCCGCGGAAAATAATAACAACAGAGCTCAAAAAATCCAAAGAACCTCAACAGTTTCTCTTCAGTGGCTACCTTAACATTGTGGAATCACAGGGAACAAGAGTGCTAATGTCCTGTCCAAAGTACGTTGTAGGAGGGAGTAACATCCCCACAGTATCTTACAGCGGGTCAAAAACTATCATCTACAACCAGTGTATTTCAAAATGGAAAAAAAGACATTGACTTGAACAATATATCTGACACAATCCACCAACTAACCACCATCTTTCGCCCAATAACAGGCTACTGCAAACTAATGGGCCACCTACATCGGATCAAGATATGACATACAAGTTAGTGCCCATGCGCAAGCCAGAGAACAGACCCCCGAACATATCCTGCAGGACTGCACAACAAACGGTGATACCAATCCTAGTCAGGGTGAGCACAGGCAGAAGCTGGATGCTGCAGTGGTACCTAGACAGTCAAAACCCTGTTGTGATATATTTGAGGAAATGCTACTCCAATGAAGACCAGGCAACATATCTCTCCCAAGATAACAAAGACGTGTTCTAATACAAGAAATTGGTACTAGCAGCATGGGTAGACTTAATGAAAGCCTTTGACAAAGTTTGGAAAGACCAACTTTTACAGTAACTGAAAAATAATATATATATATAAATGTGGGTAGAATGTACCAATGGATAAAAGCATACTTACATAACAGAAGGGCCAGAGTAGAATACAACTAGTTGGCCTCAAGTAAGAAAATTCTACTTCGTCATGGTTCTGGTTAATAGTAAATAATATTTTTCAACAGATAGAGGAGATGCCAGGACTCATTATCATGTAGTTCTGCAAGGGCAAATGCCATGGGCAGGCCTCAACTTTGGCGTGAGCTGCATGTAGCCAGGAAGAGGATTTCCTGCTTAGCGGGCTAGCTAGACTCGAGCAGCTTATTATTATGATGCGTTGGGAAAAGTGCCGCGGTGAGTGGTTAGCCGATGTGCGAGCGACGCATCAATAAATAATCTAAGATAAGAGATAACATAGTTCTGTTAGATGAAAGCGATCTAGAATGACAGAAATTGGTGATTCGAGTCAAGAACAGAAGTCTTAATTGTATGGATAGGGCATTAACAATGAGAGAGGTAAAACTATGATATTTAGCTAAGGAAACTGGAAACTTGCTCTACAGATAAAACAAGGCAATCAGATACGGGAACAGATCCAGAGCTTCTCATATTTGGAATAAAATAAAGCGGAATGGGAGATGGGAAATGGGAGATGGAAAATGGTTCATGTGAGATGATAAATGGAAGATGGGAAATGGAAGATGGGAAATGGAAGATGGGAAATGGTTGATGGGAGATGATAGATTCCAAATGACCATTGCGAAATGGAATATGTGTAACGGCAGTTGGAAAATGATAGATTAAAAATGGGAGATAAGAAAATGGCAGATGAGTCTTATATTGACATCCAACCAAGTGGCAGGATAACATCAAGAAATAGTCAGGAAAATCGCGGAAGATTGGGCAATGCTGGCAAGAGACAGAACGTGGAGAACCATTGCAGCCGACCTTTGCTGTGGAGATGGTACACGAACTGAACTCAAAATGGGTCTGTTGGGTAGAGCCAGACGGCGGAACATGAGCGGGCAAGAAGAAGCAAGGGTCAGACGGGACGCACAGTAAGAGGAAACCAAATTTCCTCATGGCAAGTGAACTTGATCCAGATGAGGCGATATTATGGTAGGGGGGATTGGGGCTGGGGGGGGGGGGAGGGGTAGTTATACCGGGCTCCACGAAAAATTAGCGAGCTACTGGGACTATCAGCACAAGACTCTGCATAATTTGATGAGAGAGACTGAGCATGCAGTGCAGTGACGCCGATTTTTTAAAAATAAATTCTGAGATATTTCAACATATCGCACCTGTCAATGATGCATTCTTCAAATGTGATGCCCGGGAGTTCACACTTTACTATATAATTATTAAAAGAGCACCACACCATGCAGGCCTTGTTCGGATTGATCTTGGAACCTGAATCGTTACACTACTGTGAGATTGCTTGCAAGGTTTTCTGGATATCTTTGACCAACTCTTGCCTGTCTTTGCCAATCCTATACGTTAGGATGTCATCTGCAAATGGTAACGTTGGCCTGTCCCTGTTGGTTGAATGTTTGCCACTTTTACTGTGCAGATGTTGAACAGCACGGGTGAGAGAGGGGACCCTTGGGCAGTCCTGGACATATTCGGCCTCGGTTCTGATGTCCAAGGCTCCACGTGTACTCCCAATGTTCTTTCTATCATGGAAGCTGATATCAAACTAACCAGTCAAGGGCTTAAACTACACTGCTTCAGACAGGTAATTAAGGTCCCAGAATCGACACGGTTGTATGCGTCTTCTAGGTCGGGTGCCACAGCGACTGTTTGTTGCTTTAACTGAAACCCCTCGTACACAACATACGTAAAAAATTCAGCGTTACCTCAGGTCTTCTTCACTGCTCTGTAGCTGCCCAGCGTATTGGATTGGATGTGCTAAGGATATTATTTTCCTGTCCACTACCTTCTCGAGGAATTTGCCATATGCATTCTGTATGGTCATTATTCGATAACTGCTGCGAAGCGTGGAGTCCTTACCAGGTTTAGGTATGAAGCCAATCCTCAGGCACAAATCTCTTCTCTATAGTGTGATTAAACTCCTTCACCATATTTCTTCCCTCTGTCATCCAACTGCTTGATGTGGCAATACTGCACTCCATCAGGACTCGAGGTGGTGTTGTTGCTGGTAGGTAAGCTATTTGCTACTTAATCCTTGGTGATGAAGTCTACATAAGCCTCCTCCCTGCTGGCTATGTCTAAAATGCCTTTTCGAATTTTATAACGTTCATCTCTGTCGCTTTTATCAGTCTCGGCAACATACCGACTTAAAAAACACAATTCCTTCCCTTGATCTGTATTCAGGGGAATTAATACAGTTTCTTGAATTGTGTCTAAAGCGTAAAAGGAATTTGTGGCTTTGCGTTTTGCCTCCTCATTCAACGCGTCGACATTACTACCTGGTCACTTTCTGGCTTTCCGCCACTCCTTTGAAGATTCTCTTTTCTTGGTGGTTTCTTGTCACTACAATCCCTTGTAGCTCGACATCCTCAATTTTACGGTTGCTAGTATATATCCATGCATGGGGGAGTTCTAGCATAACATACATTGCCAGCCTCTGATTGCCGAGTCCGCATGGATTACTGTAGCACCCATATCCTGGACACTTGATGGTAACATTCTCCTTCAAGCAGGTCTCCTGGATAGTTAAGATGTGGAATTCGTATACCAAGTTTTGGAGAATGACTTCTTGTTGGGTAGCCCTGCGGCAATTCCTGTAGTTTATACGTACATATTTTGACCCAAGTCTATCTGACTTTCTTCAACATCTTCTCTTTCCGCTCTTTTCTTTCTCTCTGTCATCTTGTCTCCCCCTCCTCTCCTTCTACATTCACATTCATTGGCGCGATTTGCTGGAGACATCGATGTCAGAGCACGATCTCCGTACCTCCCGCGATGGCTTGTATGTGTTGTTTGTCATCACAGTTTGCATTCTCCTAGAAGATATGCCTGCTGGGCTAACGAGTCTTCTCTACTCGGTATCTGGTCGGTTGTCTTCGCCATTGTTTATTGTGGTGTCACATCATGGTACGGGTAACAATGAAATCCGACCAATCGTGTCTTCAAATTAATGATCAGCTTTGTATGGAAATCAGGAACGATCGATGAGGATCCGTGAAATCTTGCTGACCGGTCACTTGGTACACATTTAATCTGTTGTATCGTTACTTCCTACGCCACACAATCTTGGTACCACCATCAAGTAAAAAAAAAGACAATTTACTCCGAGTCATGTAACATGTAACACTAAACCCAGACCACGTGTGTCTTCCCAGTAAGTCAGTTTTGCAACACAATCACAGCAATATCGGCGATAACCCGTGAAAACTAGTTAACCGATGACTTGCGAAGAACTAGCTACACACTGTCTTTGTTATTTTGTTACATTCTGCACCACAAATGCTGGTATTAACTACAACCCAAAGGCAAAACTATCGGATCAAATTTAATCCGTGTACACCCATTATTGGAACACCGCTCTCTCTCTCTCTTCTGAGATATAATCTTGTTTTAAGTCACCTAGAATTCTTCGTTTTTGTAGACACTGTTGCAGTTTTATCTCAGTCTTTCCACATGACTATAATTCCAAAACCCATGATCATTTTAGCAGCTCTTCGTTGTATCCTTTACAGCATGTCTATATTCACTATATGATAACGACTTCACACCTGAGCATAGTACTCCCATTCAGATCTCATAAAATGATTTATTTAGTTTGACTATCACTTCCTTGCGTAATGTTTATTTTTATTATACATAGAATTGCGTTTGCCTTTTTCACTGCTACCTGGACTTGCTTCCAAACCATACCTGTATGATCTATTATTAAACCTAGGTTTCTTTCTTTTTTTATTGTCATAATATTGTTCTTACTAACAATGGGATATTGCGATGTGAATGACTGTACAAAAAGCTCCATCTGCCAGCTTTCAGACTATTTTAAAATCGAATCTAAATCAGATCTCAATAGATCCACCTTTGCCTGAGAAAAGACCATGGCGCATAATGTTGTGTCATCAACCATTTTTGCAATCATGGACCCGATATAAATGTCACCACTTTTCTTACTCTAATATCGATTGATCTGACTCGGCTTTACGTGCCATGTGGACTCCAGAACGGAGACTGTCGAGGAAATGGGTTTCCCCTAAATGTTCGTCTCGCCTGATCTTGTTTCTTTTTGTCCCTTCATGTTCCGCCATCTGGCTCTACCCAGCAGTCCCATGTTCAGTTCACTTGGTGTGCCATCTCCGCAACGAAGATCGGTTGTAATGGTTCTCCAGCGTTCTGTCTCTTGCCAGCTTGCACAACCTGCCAGGCTTTTTCCTGTTTATTTCTTAATGTTATCCTCCTACTTATTTTGGAAGTGAAAATAAAACTCATCTCCCATGTACCCTATTCCCATATCCAATTTCCCATTTCACATCTCCCATTTCTGATCTTCCATTTTCCATGTTTAATAACCCATTTCCTATTTCTCTTTTCCCGTCTAGCCTTTCTCATCTCCCATTTCCATCTCCTATTTTCCATCTCTCATCTTTCTCTCCCATTTCATATCTGCCATTTCCCATCTATCTTTTCCCATCTACTACTTCACATATCCAATTACATATCTCATTTCCAAATTCTCATTTCGCATTTCTGATCTCCCATTACCCATTTCTAATCTCGCATTTACCATTTCCAATCTACCATTTCGCTGCAAATAAGCGACACAACACATTCCGTTCTCCGGACTACATCCATCTACTTGTACAGCCCTGTTCAGGACTTGGTAGCGAGTGATAGAGTAAGAATGCAGAAGAAGACGATTATTGAGTATAGAGTAAAGACTGCCAGAACTTACAGTGCTGTCTTGTCTTCCTTAACAGTAGGTCAGGTGCCTTGATCAAGCGGAGCAAGTGATCATGTACCGCATCAGAACGGGACATGCCAGATTGACTGACCACTTACACAGGCTAAAATTGGCTCTACCACCCATGTGTACATGCATCACAGACAGATGAACACAGCCTGTAAGTTTGTCTTTCTTTTCAGTTGTCCTAGTGGACTGTCCGTAACAAAACCGTGAACAGGTTGGATGATAAGCAACAACGAACGTTCCAGACGACAAGCCAAGGTTTGGCGCGTTGAAGGCGTATCATTCCTCGTTAAATTGTTTCTTGTTCCTCATTAGTCGCTCGTCCCGTGATCCATCACTGCCACGCCTTGTGTTAGATCTAGTGTCAGTGTCGGAGCCCCGTCGCCTGCTGTGTTAGATCTATCATCAGTGGCGGAGCGGAGTGGAGGAACACGTTTGTCGTCAAAACGATGATTTCAAGGGCCCGATTAGTTTAGGATATTAATTGTTAACCTACCCTTTCGTGTTAGATCCTTCGCCCACGACAAAAGCGGCAAGTGGTTGGCTGCTTATTTGAAGGCAGCAACAAACTCATTCCGCGCATCAAAGTCATCTGTGATATTTCACATGGTGCCCCAGTCGTTGTATGATCATCATTCAGCTTCAATGTTCTTCAGTTGTGTCATGTGTGTCTTTTGTCTGGAAGGTGGTAGAATGACGATTTTTGTGACAGAGACGATCCATTTTGAGCGTCGACCTCTTGTGGTGATGTGTAGCAAATCTACTTGGTTATTTCGATATGAGCGACGAAAAAGAACAAATACAGAAGAAGACAAGAGAAAAGAAAATAAAGAGATACATGAAAAAGAAGAGTAAGAATAAAACTAAAAAGAAGAAGAGAAAGAAAAAGAAGTAGGCTCAGACAGCGTGGGTACAGCGTAGGCTAGCTGTTACGTCACACGGCTCACAAACAGAAGGTGTTGGGTTCGATCCCCATCACAGCACTGGCCGTTACCCCGGTGAAGCAAACCCTTAGAAAATTGAGGAGGAAGCAGACCCTTACATAAAATGCATGCTGAAGTTGGATGCACTGGGCCGACAGATGCAAAATAAAAACCACAGTGCAACGTACACCACCTTAGGGATTAGAGAAATAAGGTGAATGCAAAAAAGTAGATGTGGAAAAATAGGAGGAAGAAGAAGAAAAATAAGAGAAAGAAAATGAAGAGGAGGACGAAGAAGAAGAAGAAGAAAAAGAAGAAGTGGAGGAAGTAGAAGAGGAAGACAGCACAAAAAGAAGGTGTAGAAAAAGAAGAGAAAGAAGTAGACAAATAGGAGGAAGAGGAAGAAGAAGAGAAGAAAAGGAAGTGAAAAACGAGCAAGAAGAACAAGAAAAAGAAGAGAGGGAGGAAAAAGAAGAAGAAAAAAAGGAAGAAAAAAACGTAGAGAAGGAAGAAGAGGTAGATGTACAAATAGAAGAAGAAGAAAAGAAAGAAGAAGAGGGGAAAAGAAGAAATTGAGAAAGAGAAAGAAGAAGAAGTGGTGGAAATAAAATGATGAAAAAGAGAAAGAAGAGAAAGAAAAAGTAGACGAGGAGAAAGAAGAAGAAGAACTCGAATAAGAAGAGCAAGAGGAATAATAAGAAGAAGAAGAAGGAGAAGATAATGACGAAGAAGAAGAGGAAGAACAAGAACGCCATTGATTTGGATGTCGCAGCCTTGTCCAGAACCTGTCAATTCCAAACCCCGCCCATACAGGTCTGGTCTCAATCGTTTCGGCACACTTGAATGGCCAGGCCACTCGACTGGATATCGAAATCTTTGGCAACATCTGGCAAATCAGACCCCGCCCACAGATAAGATAGTTGCCTTCCGCCCGTCCTTCACACCTGATACAAAGGGGCAGATCGATAGTCCAACTAAATCACTCTCTGACCAAGTCCGTATTTGTTGAACAACATTTGTGCTCTCTTTATCAAACACATTCCGTTTGTTTTAGACGTTTACGTTAACTTCAACATTTGTGTGTATATTTCAACCCGTTGAAGCGCATACAGTCCACTAGAAAGTAGTTTGTGATCAGTTCAATATTGATGCTCAAAACGATTTACTGATCTTAGAAATACGAGCTTACAGCCGGATATAGCAAGGCTAGGTAAGTGTTTGCAACTTGTATTCTCTTTTCGAAAGTTTTATGCTGGTGACTTTACGTACTTAATTATTTCCCTCTTCGTTTTCCTTCACGTCTAGAGGTGACTTTATCACACTTCCTTCTTCGTCTACCCTAAGGTGTAGAGGTGACTTTATCACACTTCCCTCTTCGTCTACCCTAAGGTGTAGAGGTGACTTTATCACACTTCCCTCTTCGTCTACCCTAAGCTGTAGAGGTGACTTTATTATGTCATTCCTCGCTGGAGAAGTGTAATCTCTTGTTATCGTTCTCATTTGTTTGTTGTTATTTATGTTGCAGTTGGTCTTTCTCCCTGATGAAGGCCATCGTCTGTGTGTGTCGCAACAGTGGTTTTGCTATGTTCTTGTTATTTCTGCATGAGCATCAGCTGTCCATGTTTTTCTGTTGTAAAAACGGTATGGTTAATTATCTTCAAAATTACATTCATGCACATTTGTAAAAGGTTCATTTTCTGTGTGCATTTTAACGGAGATGATGAAAGTGATAAATATGTTGAGTTCTGTGATCACTGGTCTTTTCACATCAATCACTCGTGTCTCTATGCATCGGTGGTGCAAGTCACTCGTGTCTCTATGCATCGGTGGTGCAAGTCACTCGTGTCTCTATGCATCGGTGGTGCAAGTCACTCGTGTCTCTATGCATCGGTGGTGCAAGTCACTCGTGTCTCTATGCATCGGTGGTGCAAGTCACTCGTGTCTCTATGCATCGGTGGTGCAAGTCACTCGTGTCTCTATGCATCGGTGGTGCAAGTCATTCGTGTATCTATGCATCGGTGGTGCAAGTCATTCGTGTCTCTATGCATCGGTGGTGCAAGTCACTCGTGTCTCTATGCATCGGTGGTGCAAGTCACTCGTGTCTCTATGCATCGGTGGTGCAAGTCACTCGTGTCTCTATGCATCGGTGGTGCAAGTCATTCGTGTCTCTATGCATCGGTGGTGCAAGTCATTCGTGTCTCTATGCATCGGTGGTGCAAGTCATTCGTGTCTCTATGCATCGGTGGTGCAAGTCACTCGTGTCTCTATGCATCGGTGGTGCAAGTCATTCGTGTCTCTATGCATCGGTGGTGCAAGTTATTCATGTTAAAGCTGTTAAACGTTATAGTACACCTCATCAAACACTCATACATGGTTAGAGGAGTCTCTTACACTTCATCCTCGACATATGAGACTATGGTCTTGTTCGTTATATCAACTAATGAGATGACACCCGGCTGTCAATCATGTGTAGCTGTAAGAAGCAGCTCACCCTGGAGTTGGTCACAATCCCACCTGGTGACTTATACAATGTTGCTGATCAATGTCGAACGATTAGAAAATATAGCTCAAAACTAAGTTAATATTGACGGGACACAACAATTATCACCAGACGGGGGGCAATATAGAAAGACAAGAACATTTCACTGATAACAAAGATCAAGTTCGTGAACAATTTGTTCCTGTCTGTATACATAAATGAGTAAAGCATGGACATTTAATGTTGCTATATCGCAGATTATCACAGCAATGGAACTAATTTACCTCAGAGAGATCCATTCAATTTTATGAAAGGATCGTATTTCAAATGCCAAAGTGTGGTAAGAAATATTTCATAATGTTGAACCCTGTACAGACCCAATGAGGTAAAACGAACATGGATCAAGATGTTTGAGAGACATAAACAATGACAATAGAAATTCAGACATAAATATTAGCAGTAGATAGAAGTCTAAACACAAAATTGAGAATATAGTAAAATGTGATTTCCCAATGACCGTCTATAATACGCAGACAAAGAAGATGTTCCAATTAATACGAAACGGTAGTTACGTTGTGTGTCCTTGATGATTAAACGAGTAACAACTACCAACAACCGAGACACAAAAATCCCTTCCACTGTTAACCTAAATCTAATGTCGAGGCGTGACTACCGGAACCCATGTAGCGACTGAGAGGCAATCAATCTTGATCCGTCTCATTCAATGACTTGAGCCTAATGAAAGAGGCTAGGCATTGCAATCAACCATTTCTTCATGTTGAGGAGTTCCATTATCTTGCCTGCTGTGAGGTGAAATAAGTTCAGATCTCTGGAGTGGTTTTTGTTCCCATCATCAAATCCTGGCTAACGATGCCCAAGTGTATCTTTGAGTTCCCCGTCATTGCTAATGGCGCTAAATTGTTTGTTTTCGTTTATCCCCTTCGTGAAAGTGAGAATGTCTGTTCCTGTGTGTTCTGTAGGAGCAGTCATACAAAGTCATTCTTTGGTTTTGTTGTTTGTTTTTATTTTTCAAAGTTGTGAAGATGCTCTACTTGCTATTGTCTGATTTTTTTTTACTTTATGTGTTTGCCTCACTATACTCGCGGAGTCACGCTTATTCCACCCACAGACCGTAGTCAATTGGTCGATATTAAGACGCATAAACCAGTGTTTTAATGCATGTGTGTATCAGTATGTACATAACCTATTGTATCAGTGATGCTTAAGTGTTTCCTGTCATTTGATGATCCTCTCATTGCTCCTCGTAGATATGAGATTTCTATTTTGGGTTTTCTTCTTTTCCTTGATGTACATTGTCCGGCTCCCGAAGTGAAATATGCACAATTATGAATTCCTGGGACAATTTTTGGGGAATGTGTATACTTATTTTACTTTTTAACTTTTTGGTAGTTTTTTTTTCAAAACTGATCAAAGTTGACCCCTTTCATTAATTTTTTAACAAATCATCATTTAAAATGTAGTAAAAATGCAATGTAGTGAAACGTATAACAGTGATGAATAAAATGGAATGATTATGAAAATGACAAAATATACGTAAATAGAAAGGAGAGTAAAATATTGAATATGTAAATTATGTGAATTGAGTACGGGATGGCGCGAGGTTGTGGTTAAGTGGCACGGCTCACAATCCGAAGGTGATGGGTTCGATCCCCATCACAGCACCAGCAGTTACCCTGGGGAAGCAAAACTTTAGAAAATGCAGGAGGAAGCATATTCTTACATAACATGCATGCTGAATTCGGATGCACTGGGCCGACAGGTGCAAAATAAAAACCACAGTGCAATGTACACTGCATTGGGGAATGGAGAAATAAGGCGAAAGAAAAAAAAGATTTTTTAAATATGATTTAAATTCTGTCACGAAGAACATCTGAGATGACTTCCACTGTCCGTCTGGTCTTGGTGTTTCAGATTTTCATCACTGCTCTCAAAGATTGTGAATCCCAGCCATATTTTCTAACTTGCTCCAGCTGTAAGAGAGTTTCTGGCTTTCGAAGTTGAAGTTTTTTTCACTGCACTTGGGCTCTCCTAGATATATTGTGATTACCCACTCTTCGAACTCTTGGGACTAATTAGGTGTCGAAAGTGAGGGAGACTCAGAGATAAACTTTATCAAGTATCAAGTATGGATCAAGATGATGAGCAGCGCATGGACTGCAGTGGTCAGAGACCCATAGCTGACTGCTAGCGTCAGGGGAGCGAACCAGAGCTGCCAAGACACTTCTACACCTCCACGCGGTGATCCTGGATAACATGCTGCAGCAGGACAGGATGGCTAAGGAGAAGGAATCGAAGAGGGAATGCTAACCCAGTACTAAAAAAAATGCTTGCTGAAGTCAGATATGTTGGACTGATAGGTGCAAATATCCCAGTCAAGCTATAAACTACGACACAACGCATTCCGTTCTCTGGACTACATTCTGCTACTTAACCCTTTTCAGGGTTTGAAAGCGGGAGATTGAGAACGAACGAAGCCAAGCCAAGTATAAAGTATATAAAGTGATGAGGATAGTTACAAATCCAAAATAAAGAGAATATATATATTATTTGGGGACTTACCAGTAAAAAATATACAAAATATGTCAATAGTGTGCTTACCGTTTGAGAAGAAAATGGTCACCTCACCTCAAAAGTTCTAGTACAATGAAACGGCACATCAAAGGATCGTGAGGAGACACAAAGAACGGTAACCTACAACTTCTTTCCTATTTCTTGTCGGTCCCTGAAAGGGGATCAAACAATGTAACCTACCAGGCATGTTGAAGAAGTGACTATGGAGGGTTGAACATGGGGCAAGCTAACCTATACTGTGGACATTTGGCCGGAAGAGAGGATAGTAATGCCCCATGGAAGAAGACACCAGGCAGTAGAAGATAAACCATCTAAGCAAGTCAGTTCTGGCCTGCCAACACACATACATTGTCTTTTCACGTTCCAGATGAGAAGTCTGGGGGAGACTGATATTCTGTTTCTGTAGAAACACGAAATAACCAGACCCTCAGAAGGCTGCCGACCTTCTTGAAATGTCATTCAACTGCACGTTAGTCTCCCACACACCTTGTGTGACTTACGTCTGGTCAGGCAAATTATACGGATCAGACATGCTAGTTATTTAAGGCAAAACATACTGGCTAAGACTCTCACCCTGTCTTCCTCGTAGCCATTCCTGAAAAACGAGCTGTTTGCATGGCAGCGTGCCTAATGAGGTTAGGGGTCAACGTGATCCCAGTAGTAGTGAGCGAAACGCAGATGAAGGCAAGTATAGCACATACGCCTGGGGTCCCCTGTCGACCTTCATCAACACGCTCGGAATGGAAGGAAGGCTACTGCAAGCCGTCACTTAACGTCTTTTTAAGAGTGAAAAAAAGAGTAAATCTACTCATTGTGGGCATTCCATCACAACAAGAAATGTGACGTATCGATAGCTTGTGTCGAACACGCTACATATTGTCCTGCGAGGAGTAAACCTTCTGCAAATCTCACATGGTTTAATTTCCGGTGGTTAGACATTCTAGTCTACCCAGCTAAAAATGAGAACCTAGCTTACTATTCGGTCTGACTTTTAAAAGCAGCGAGGAAGGTATACGGTAAACGCATGTCTTACGAGTTGGTCCTTGATGTTTCGGTTTGAAACAGCGGGCCTAAAATCTTGTTGATATGGGGCACATTGATGTGAGGGTTTGAAACAGTGGACCTCCAACCTTATTTAAGTGAGGTCTTTTGATATAGTAGTTCGAAACAACGGGTATCAAGCAGTGTTTTTGGAGACTCCTTAGGAAACAAGATAATCAACATCCCCTGATATAACCAAGTGCTGGATCGTTAATACCTGGTCAATAGGAGGGGAATAATCTAGCAGCAAATCGCCCCCCCCCCCTTTTTCCACACACACATGAATGCTCACTAATGTACACGACCTGAACCCCAAATTTACAACACGCACACATAAATGCTCACTAATTTACACGACCTGAACCCCAAATTTACAACACACACACACATAAATGCTCACTAATTTACACGACCTGAACCCCAAATGTATAACACACACACACATAAATGCTCACTAATTTACACGACCTGAACACAAATTTACAACACACACGCACACACACATACATGCTCACTAATTTACACGACCTGAACTCCAAATTTACAGCACACACACACACATAAATGATTACTAATTTATACGACCTTAACCCCAAATTTACAACACACATAAATGCTCACTAATTTACACGACCTGAACCCCAAATTTACAACACACACACACATAAATGCTCACTAATTTACACGACCGGAGCCCAAAATTTACAACACACACATAAATTATCACTAATTTACACGACATAATGTTGCCCCATCTTTATTTTCCAGGTTCTGGCTGTACACATTAAACCAATTTCTCGGACTTTTCTGCTGTATGCGACCTTCTAGCTTCACGATAAAAGAGAATATCACCTTTACAACTGTTAGCATTGTTCACAGTACATCTGGCCAGATAATGGGAATCTTCAAGTGCCTCTCACGAAATGCGTCTCTGGTACAGGAGAAGGAGGAGAAATCGCTGCGACAGAAACTCAAGCTGATATTCAAGCAAAACAAACGGAGGTCAAACGCTATCGATAAGAAAAAACTGACTCCTAAAAACGCAAAACGAAGAGCATCTGTTCGATTTACGCTTCCCAAAGGCGAGAATGCTCTATCATGGAGTTACGTCCCATATACATCTCCAACCAACCGTCAACTACAGAGAACTTACACTGGCCCAAAAACCGGTAGTCGAATTGGAATAAATTCGATTCAGTCAATTCATAGATCTATTTCAACGGCAGTGGGTATCGAAGACACAATCAACAGTCTGGACTGTTACATTTCAACACACGAGATTCGTTTTCATTGCAAGGAAACAATCACGAGCTTGTACACAGAACACTATTCAATCCCGACGTCGCGCTCAAATTATTCAGGAATGGATTCTTATTTTGATGATTCACAACAGCACGTCTCTAACAGCTGCGCCACTACAGCATCGGCTAACTTCAACAGCATCGCTGACAGCACAGAGGCTGATTCATACAGTACGGCCTTTGTATATGACACAACCTCACAGGAGTCTACAGGCATCGCCAACTTTCTTGATGGACCATGGCACACGGTAAGTGGCTATTATTTATTGGTATAAGTATACTGTCTTGATACTGACATACCTTAAAGTGGTGTAGGATACTGACATACCTTCTAGTAGAGATAGGATACTGACACACATTCTAGTAGAGATATGATACTGACATACCTTCTGTTGGCGATAGGACACTGACATACCTTCTAGCAGAGATGGATACTGACATACCTTCTAGTGGGGATAGGATACTGACATACCTACTAGTAGAGATATAATACTGACATACCTTATGGTGGGGATAGGATGCTAGCATACCGCCTAGTGGTGATATTGACACTGACATACCTTCTAGTGGTGATAGGACACCGACATACATTCTAGTGGTGAAAGATTAGGACATACCTTCTAGTGATGAAATGACACTGACATACCTTCTAGTGGTGAAATGACACTGGCATACATTATAGTGGTGATATGATACTAACATACCTTTTAGTGGTGATATGATACTAACATACCTTATAGTGATAAGACACTGATATACCTTCTAGTGGTGGTAGGATACTAACATACATTCTAGTGCTGATTGGGGGAGACACCCAACTGCAAGACTTCACACAGTGAGAGCTCCCATGGTTGCCACCCCCACTAGACCATACGCTGTTAAGCAGGCGAAATGTAAACAACAGATAAAGTCTGGAGGGTGGAAACCTGGACCTTCCCCAAACCTGATAGTCCACAAAAAAGGAATCCACCCAAGTCCACAAAAAAGGAATCCACCCACACAAGTACTACCAATAGCAAAGTGTGTTAGCTCATAAGACAGACATATGGACAGACATGATGTGTATGTAGAACAAAAAGGATCACTCCTGGTTGCTTGGCAACTAAGCTGATCTGTCTGACTGAAAACCAGGATTCCCGTATATAATCTCATCCGTGACTTGCAAAATTCGAAAGTTCAAGGTAGTCCCAGATCAGACGCTGCTATCGAGGATGAAGTGTTAGAGACTTAAATATCATAGTTAGAAGACAAGATCCACTGACAGAGAACACTCAAGAAACGCAATAACATGATAATAGCAGATAAATACTGAAATGAATACTCATATGAATACTGATATAAATGAAGTTATGTTAATGAGAAAAAATATAAAATTTGGACCTTCTGGTCATACCTTCATGAGGTTTTTTGGTGCCAGACCAGTTGTTGAATGATACCTGTTATTTCACTTCATTGACTTTGAGTCTCCTGAATGTTTCAGGTGAAATCATCAGACGGCAACAGTCAAACATCCGAAGCTCTGTCCCCCAGTTTGCTGGTTAAACATGAGTCAATCAACCGTTTGATGTCCATAGAACTGGATTACATTGACTGCATGCATTATGGGATGGAGAGGTACTCAAGACCGCTCAGACATTGTATCCTGTCCGGCTACCAACACTTGTCCATCTTCCAGAATATCGAGAAGGTATTACTTCCTGTCATTGCCCATTATATGCATTTGTAAAGAAGGATTGTAAAGTAAATAGGAAGTAATCATGTGTAATGTTCGGTTTTTATAGTCCTATTTTTTCCATCATAAGTAACACTTTTAATAATACATTCACAGTATATTAAGTGTGCCAACTTGGTCGCAGTTGCATTAATACATTCTCAGTATAAAATTGTGTGCCAACTTGGGGGTATTTGCAATAACACATTGACAGTATATTAAGTGTGCCAACTTGGTCGCATTTGCAATAATACATTCACGGTATATTTAGTGTGCCAACGTGATGGCACTTCCAATAAAACATTCACAGTATAAATAGTGTGCCAACGTGGTGGCACTTGCAATAATACATTCACAATATATTTAGTGTGCTAGCTTGGTGGCACTTGCAATGAAACATTCACAGTATAAATAGTGTGCCAACGTAGTGGCACTTGCAATAATACATTCACAGTATAAATAGTGTGCCAACGTGGTGGCACTTGCAATGATACATTCACAGTATATTTAGTGTGCCAACCTAGTCACAGTTGCAATAATACATTCCCAGTATATTTAGTGTGCCAACTTGGTGGCACTTGCAATAATACATTCACTTTATATTTAGTGTACCAACTTGATGGCACTTCCAATAATACATTCACAATATATTTAGTGTGCTAGCTTGGTGGCACTTGCAATGAAACATTCACAGTATAAATAGTGTGCCAACGTAGTGGCACTTGCAATAATACATTCACAGTATAAATAGTGTGCCAACGTGGTGGCACTTGCAATAATACATTCACAATATATTTAGTGTGCTAGCTTGGTGGCACTTGCAATGAAACATTCACAGTATAAATAGTGTGCCAACGTGGTGGCACTTGCAATGATACATTCACAGTATATTTAGTGTGCCAACCTAGTCACAGTTGCAATAATACATTCCCAGTATATTTAGTGTGCCAACTTGGTGGCACTTGCAATAATACATTCACTTTATATTTAGTGTACCAACTTGATGGCACTTCCAATAATACATTCACAATATATTTAGTGTGCTAGCTTGGTGGTACTTGCAGTAATACATTCACAGTATATTTAGTGTGCTAACTTGGTGGTACTTCCAATAATACATTCACAGTATATTTAGCGTGCCAACTTGATGGCACTTGCAATAATACATTCACAGTATATTTAATGTTCAAATTTGGTGGCACATAAGATAATCCACAGCAATTCTTGTCCATGTTGGTTGCTATAACAACTATTCCTGATTATTTCTGCGCAGCTTGTGACCATCTCTGAATACCACGTCAAACAGATGGAGGATAACTCTTCACTAAACACGGAACAGTCCAGCGAACGTGACATGTTTGTCCACTCACCCTCCCTTGTCTATGAATCAAAAGTAATAATTTGTTAAAATGTGTACGTTAAAGACCTTAAAACTATAAAAATACATACCAAGCTAATGATACTCAGCAACAGTGTGAAGTCAGTGCTTTTATATGAGGGTAAACTATGACGGTTTATATCTCTATATCATCACGTAGCATGTACTTTATAGAACATCGCTCCCATCACAGTCTGTCTGAAAAAAACTCGTTCCCTTGCCAAAACTCCAGCCTCCGCCACAGTCATGCCCATGTATCCCTGGATATCTTGGTGCCATCGTCTTCTTAGTCTACCCCTTCCTCTTTTATCTGGCACCATACCCTCCATCACTGTTCTCTCGAGACCGTTGTTTCTTGATGTGATCAAAGTATTTGCATTTTCTTTGTCTGGAAGTTTTGATAATCGTCCATGATTAGCAGCCATAAGCTGCCACAGGAAAAACACAGGCTCTCAAGACTTTAACTTTCATCATCTTGTTGGTGCTCTGCCGTAATTTCTTCAGGCTGTTCAGTCTCTGCACTGCCATGGCTAGTCTACTTCTGATTTCTTTCGAGCAGTCACCATTTTTGTCAATTCTGGAGCCCAGATATTCAAAATGTGAACTGATCTATTTCCTCACCACCTACTGTAAATTTATGCTGACATTGTGTTTTGTCGGTGGTCATTATCTTTGTTTTGTTTATGAACAGGTTTTGATCTTTACTGTGTCCATTAACGGTTGAAATTAGCTGCTCTAGCCTTCTGCACATCTTGATAGTATCACTGTGTCGTCTGCATATCGTAACTCTGGAATCTCGTACCCGCCAATCGTAAATGGGTCGAAACTTTCAATGTTCTCCTCTTCTCTAACATTTTTCATTATACATTCCGCTTATGCGTTGTATAGATAAGGTGAGTGGATACATCACTGTCTCCACATTAAGAGATGAAACGGTCTCATTCCAGTAAAACACAAACTTGGAGACAGAATAAGGGGATACATCGAAGAGCAATACAGGACATACAATTCCTATCAGTATAGAGGGACAGACCATAGAACTAGTGCAGAGATTTTCATTTGGGACAAATAATTACAGAGGATGCCCATTGTTAAATTGAAATCAGAATGATGATTGCTTTGAGTGACAAAAAAAGGCGTTCGGGTGAAAACAAATACATCGAATAATATCAATATTGAGCTGCGTTTAGCATTGTGGCTCTGAAACATGGTCTAAATGAAAATGAATCTGTAAGCTTTTTGAGATGTGGTGCTTTCAGACTTCAACACCGGTGTCCAAACTGACAAACCTGATGTTGGTCATAATGATGGCTTCACAAATAAATCCGCAAAACCATCCTTGAACAGTGGTTAGACAAGGTTACAGTGGTTTGACAAGGTTACAGTTGTTTGATAAGGTTACAGTGGTTTGTCAAGGTTTTAGAGGTTTGACAACGTTTCAGTGGTTTGACAATGTTTTAGTGGTTTGACAAGATTTTAGAGTTTTGACAACGTTACATTAGTTTGACAATCTCACAAACAAAAGGTTATGACAGAGATCAGTAACATGAAATCTGAAGAAGAAGCCCATATTACTAGGTAATCGTTGTTGTGTAAGGGCCCATGTGAAAAAATAGAACATATATACCATATAAATTATTTCCACTTTCATAAACTTATCTTGTGAACCATTTTTCAGATACACGTGCTGTGTCAGGCCTATGAGAGCTATGCCCAGGGATTACATAAATCCAACTTATTGCTGCATGAAATGAACAAGAACAAAACATTCTCAAAATTTATCAAAGGGTCATCTTGTGGAAGTATTGGGCACCTGTCTGTCACTGATTTCATTAACAAGCCTGTTATGGTAAGCATAATTATTAAGTGTTTTATATCAGATTTGATCTGTGTTGTTCGTTAAAGTTGTTGGTAAACATACGCTTTTCAAGCACAGAGTTATATTGTATTAGGGCGAGTTGGTATCGATGGGTTGCAGCCTGTTCAGAACTAAGTGCTTTCTGGTGATGCACATTGAGTTTAATTATGGATATAGATGCCAATTGTTTGTATGGGTGCCCATTGTTTGTATGGATGCCCATTGTTTGTATGGATGCCCATTGTTTGTATGGATCCCCATTGTTTGTATGGATCAAGTCTTGCTGCATGCCCAACTAGATAACCTTTCGGAAGTCATCTGTATCTATTGTATTTTATCTGCAGCACATTCACGAGCTACACAAGACCATGAAAGAAATCCTCACAACAACACCTCCATACAATCCTGACTTCCCCAACCTGAAGCAGATTGTGGAGAAGCTGTCTCGGTGCGTTAGAATCATGACAGAGCCCAGTTTTGCTGAGAAAGTTCCAGATCTGGTCACAATAGTCTCGTCAAAAAATAGCCAGACTACTAGAAGGGGTAAGTGTTCGCTTCTTTTCTTTCCTGGTAAAATTTAATTAACAATTTCTTTGTTATTTAAGTAATTTTATTGTGGACCACAATTGAAACGTCAGGATTGAAAGGAAATTGTGTTTTACTACCTTTGGGGTGTGACTGTCAGCTTGAGATTAGCTCTGATAAGGGCTGAATTAATGTGGATCATAGTATACATGTCAGAACTTTAGTATAGTGTATCTGTCAGAACGTTAGTATAGTATACCTGTCAGAACTTTAGTATAGTGTATCTGTCAGATTTTTAGTATAGTATACCTGTCAGAACTTTAGTAAAGTGTATCTGTCAAAACTTAAGTAAAGGGTATCTGTCAGAACTTTAGTATAGTATACCTGTCAGAACTTTATTATAGTGTATCTGTCAAAATTTTAGTATAGGGTATGTGTCGGAAGTTTAGTATAGTATACCTGTCAGAACTTTATTATAGTATATCTGTCAGAAGTTTAGTATAGTAAACCTGTCAGAACTTTGGTATATTTTACCTGTCAGAACTTTATTATAGTATACCTGTCAGAAGTTTAGTATTGTATGCCTGTCAGAGCTTCAGTATAGTATACCTGTCAGAGCTTTACTAAAGTAGACCTATCAGAGCTTTACTATAGTATACCTGTCTGAACTTTATTATAGTGTATCTGTCAAAACTTTAGTATAGGGTATGTGTCAGAACTTTGGTATAGCGTATCTTTCAGAAGTTTAGTATAGTATACATGTCAGAACTTTAGTATAGTGCATCTGTCAGAACTTCAGTATAGTATACCTATAAGAACTATAGTATGGTATACCTGTCAGAAGTTTAGTATAGTATACCTGTCAGAACTTTAGTATGGTATACCTGTCAGAAGTTTAGTATAGTATACCTGTCAGAACATTGTTTAAAAGAGAGAGAGAGAGAGAGGGGGGGTGTGGGGGACCTACCATCCAAGAGATTCAAACTACCAATGCTCTTTTCAACCGTTGACAGTCTTCTTATTTATATTGGGGCATGTACTATTATAAAGCACTTAGCCCTGAAAAAACGTGCAGTATGAGCTTTGCTGAGTTATGTCTCTCTCATATTTTCTGTAGCCTCACAGTGAGATAGAAAGGAGCAAAGTCCTGGTCAGACAGAACTTAACATTTATATTGACAGAAAAAGTCTCACGCCAGACAGATGGACTAACGCTTATTACATTTCTACATTCTTCATACTTCACAGAGAAAGACAATTTGACTTCTTCAAAGGAAGTTGGATCAGGTGTTCAGGTCAAGTCTGTAGATGGTGATGTTGTTCGGATACAGGAGAGGCTTGTCTTTTCTTCCCGCTTACAGGTAAGTCAACAAAATGTTAAATCATCAAACACTTTATAGCCGAACAATTTGGCAGAAAGACATAACAGAAGACAGAATCTGTTAACTTAAGAGAGAACACATCAGACTGAACATCTCTGTGGAGACACTAATAGCCTAATCACAATTCTATGGAGACACCAATAACCTCAGACTGACCAGCTCTATGGAGACACCAATAACCTCAGACTGACCAGATCTATGGAGACACCAATAGCCTAATCACAGATCTATGGAGACACCAATAGCCTAATCACAGATCTATGGAGACACCAATAGCCTAATCACAGATCTATGGAGACACCAATAGCCTCAGACTGACCAGCTCTATGGAGACACCAATAGCCTAATCACAGATCTGTGGAGACACCAATAACCTCAGACTGACCAGCTCTATGGAGACACCAATAACCTCAGACTGACCAGATCTATGGAGACACTAATAACCTCAGACTGACCAGATCTATGGAGACACCAATAACCTCAGACTGACCAGATCTATGGAGACACCAATAACCTCAGACTGACCAGATCTATGGAGACACCAATAACCTCAGACTGACCAGATCTATGGAGACACCAATAGCCTAATCACAGATCTATGGAGACACCAATAACCTCAGACTGACCAGCTCTATGGAGACACCAATAGCCTAATCACAGATCTATGGAGACATAATAATCTCAGACTGACCAGATCTATGGAGACACCAATAGCCTAATCACAGATCTATGGAGACACCAATAGCCTAATCACAGATCTATGGAGACACCAATAGCCTCAGACTGACCAGCTCTATGGAGACACCAATAGCCTAATCACAGATCTATGGAGACACCAATAACCTCAGACTGACCAGCTCTATGGAGACACCAATAACCTCAGACTGACCAGATCTATGGAGACACTAATAACCTCAGACTGACCAGATCTATGGAGACACCAATAAGCTCAGACTGACCAGATCTATGGAGACACCAATAACCTCAGACTGACCAGATCTATGGAGACACCAATAACCTCAGACTGACCAGATCTATGGAGACACCAATAGCCTAATCACAGATCTATGGAGACACCAATAACCTCAGACTGACCAGCTCTATGGAGACACCAATAACCTCAGACTGACCAGATCTATGGAGACACTAATAACCTCAGACTGACCAGATCTATGGAGACACCAATAAGCTCAGACTGACCAGATCTATGGAGACACCAATAACCTCAGACTGACCAGATCTATGGAGACACCAATAACCTCAGACTGACCAGATCTATGGAGACACCAATAGCCTAATCACAGATCTATGGAGACACCAATAACCTCAGACTGACCAGCTCTATGGAGACACCAATAGCCTAATCACAGATCTATGGAGACATAATAATCTCAGACTGACCAGATCTATGGAGACACCAATAGCCTAATCACAGATCTATGGAGACACCAATAACCTCAGACTGACCAGATCTATGGAAACACCAATAACCTCAGACTGACCAGATCTATGGAGCACCAATAATCTCAGACTGACCAGATCTATGGAGCACCAATAACCTCAGACTGACCAGATCTATGGAGCACCAATAATCTCAGACTGACCAGATCTATGGAAACACCAATAACCTCAGACTGACCAGATCTATGGAGCACCAATAACCTCAGACTGACCAGATCTATGGAAACACCAATAACCTTAGACTGACCAGATCTATGGAGCACCAATAACCTCAGACTGACCAGATCTATGGAAACACCAATAACCTCAGACTGACCAGATCTATGGAAACACCAATAACCTCAGACTGACCAGATCTATGGAGCACCAATAGCCTCAGACTGACCAGCTCTATGGAGCACCAATAGCCTCAGACTGACCAGCTCTATGGAGACACCAATAGCCTCAGACTGACCACTGTTTTCTGTATATATGTTCACATCTTTTCATAAATACTTTTGTGCTTGTTATCTGGTTAACCGTTGTCCACACTCTCTTTTCTGTAATCTGATGAACAGTTTAACTGATAGATCACTGGTGCTTATATATTGCCTTTTTGTCTGCATTATTCTAGGACTTATACTTTTGCCTATCAGAGAGACACCTGATCTATCAAGGCAACATTCACAAACGTTTTAAACGAGGATCATGGTTTAAATTCCAGCTTCTCCTATTCACCGACTTGCTCCTGATGGCCAGCGAGAGACACGACGGATCCCTGTATGTATCAGATTGTCCAATCTCCATTCAAGATCTGGCAGGCATCGAAATAAACAGGAAGCACCGTAAGTTGGTAGTTGGGAACAATATTGTATGTTTAATAATTTGATTAACAATCAATTATGTTTTAAAATCAATTATTTTTCAAAATAAATTATGTTTCAATTTCAAAGATGGACGTTGTAATCCCTATCAGACATGAACCCTGTTATAACTGACCTGTTATCACTGTCAGATATGGACCCTGTTATCACTGTCAGGCATGAACCCTGTTATCACTGTCAGACATGAACCCTGTTATCACTGTCAGACATGGACCCTGTTATCACTGTCAGACATGAACCCTGTTATCACTGTCAGGCATGGACCCTGTTATCACTGTCAGGCATGGACCCTGTTATCACTGTCAGACATGGTCCCTGCTATCACTGTCAGGCATGGACCCTGTTATCACTGTCAGACATGGTCCCGGTTATCATTGTCAGGCATGGTCCCTGTTATCACTGTCAGGCATGGACCCTGTTATCACTGTCAGGCATGGACCCTGTTATCACTGTCAGACATGAACCCTGTTATCACTGTCAGACATGGTCCCTGCTATCACTGTCAGGCATGGACCCTGTTTTCCCTATCCGACATGGTCCCTGTTTTCCCTATCTGACATGGTCCCTGTTATCAGTGTCAGATTTGGACCATGACCAACAAACACAAGAACATATGATCATGACATATGCAATTAGATGCTAACTCTATGATGGATCTTGATCACTTGAAGAGACTTTGAGAAATGAAGAAATACATGGCGTACAAAGAAGCACATAATCGAAATGCTGAAAAAAACCAATGCATATCATTCCATCAGACTGCAGAGCTTCACAGCTAGATGAAGAAACAAGATATTGATTAACGCTGTTAAGGATATGTTACGGAGGCATGGATTGAATATATCAGTGGCCACACACAGAGCATGTGAAACAGGTCGAAACTGGTCAGCTTCTCCACGCTCAGCAGAATCGAGGTTATTGATTTTACTACACATACACAAGTTGGAGAGTCTTTCTACTTTATACAGGCTTAGCTGAACGTAAGATGGTCACTCCATACTCGACAGACTTCATACCTATGAAACTCCACACTTTGATATACTTCAGACTTATGAAACGCTACACTCAACAGACTTCAGACTTATGAAACAGTCCAAATGCGACAGATTTTAGACATGAAACTCCATACTGGACAGACTCCAGAGTTATAACAATGTTTATGTGTGTATATCAAATGACATCTACCCTAAAGTTGTCCAAGTCCAGACAGGCCTCTGGTTATTTGTTCATATACAGCATCTGATATGAAAGAAAAGATCTTCATCAGTGACTTTCAATAACACTAAAAAATATCAGAGTTTCTTCCTGTTCTTCATTCCATTTTTTTAAAGTTAAGAAATGTTTTCATATAATTTGTTGATTGGGTGTGATATATAGTAGGTGTCTTTAGGTCTAGGACAATCACTTATGGTTAACTCTCTAGAAGTGGTTAGGTGTTCATTCTCCGGTTACGCACAGGACACAACAGACTGAGATGTCGTCTGTACCATAAGATCAAGATTAGTACTGCAGACGTTTATGTCTGCGGCACAGCCCCCATGACGGCAGAAGACATTTTGCAGTCTTGTCCCTCGTATACCCACAAAAGAAGTAGCATTTGGCAACAGCCAGTGTCCTTTCACGGGAAGCTGTATGGAAGTTCAGGGAGCCTCCAGTCTACTGCTGCTTTTTTTAGAATGATTAAAGTCCAAGTCTGAAGACGAACGAGGAAGAGGAAGAAGAATTTGTGAGCTCGATTTCCCCAGCAATTAGAATATAAATATTTGTATTGTAAAAGTATCCCATAGCATAACTGCCGTAGAGGTGTGAGGTGTTAGAGATCTAACATTTCAAAGGCTCGGCTATATGAGGGCGGTTGCCATCTCCTCTCCCTCGCCGGTTTTACTTCCCGGACTGAACCGGTACCCATTTAAGGCTGGGTCGACCCAGGACCCATTGCGGTCTGAAAAAAACATTACCGCCTCAACTGGGGAATGAACCCAGGACCACTCAGATGCGAAGTCAGCGCGCTAACCACCTTTAAAAAACAAAATACCAACCCTTGAGCTGTTTTCGGCCTACGTGTAAGGCAAGTAGGGTCTCCTAGATTAGATAACCTCTCTAGTGGTACAGTGGGTCCCATCCCACGGCAACATCCAAGGCAACGAGGAGGCAGACAGACTGGCAAAAGAAGGTGCAAGACTACCACAAACAGATACTAGTATGACGTACGAAGAGTCAAAACGGCTTATCAAAGCCAGATACATGACCAAATGGGAAACCAAACATACTGGTTACACCAAAAGCGATGCCTATTACCAGTTGAACCGAAGAGAGCAGGTCGTTGTCTTCAGACTTCGCACTGGCCACAATAGACTGAGGTACCACCTATTCTACAAATTGAAGATAGGTGGTACCGACGAATGACCGCTGAACATCTGCTGCAGAACTGTCCGACATACGAGGATCAGAGAGAGCAGATGTGGCCATCACCAGTGGAACTGCAAGACAAGCTCTATGGCAGTGTCGACAGCCTCAGGATGACCGCCGCTTTTTTTCGAAAAAAATAATGGTTACTGTCTGACTGCGTACGAAGAAGAAGAAGAAGAAGATAACCTCTCACTGTCTCATTTCTTTTAAAAACTAGTATCTAACAACACTTAATAGATAAAGATATGTAATGTAGTATAACATGATGTTCTCAACAAATGTGAATAGATTAAGTTGGAGAGTATTCAACCCTAAAGATATTCTTCTTTTCTTTCTTGAAAATCATATTTGTTTGTCTTCTGTTTTTACAGCATCAGAGTTTGTTCTTCTCTTACATCCCACATCTCCATGGAGACAGCAACAAACATCAAGTTCTTGGAGTGCTACAAAAGTCCTCCTACGAGCTCTGTCACCACAAGAGAAGTTTGTTTGGAGGACCCTGCTTGGGCAGAGAGTTTTGTCTGTAACTGGGGACACTTTACTATATTTGAGTCCCGCCTAACAGATTTATGAACTAAACAAGTGACAGATTTGTAAACAGTAACGATTTGTGTGTCAACAGTACAAATTTGTGAACTGTAGTGTACAGATTTGTGGGTCAACAGCACAGATTTGAGAACAAAAGTACAGATTTACGAACTGCGAACTATAGAATCCAGCTTTGTGAACTAACAGTACAGATTTGGACCAATAGTATAGATTTGTGCACCAACAATTTGGACTTGTAAACCAATAGTATAGATTTATGAACCATCAGTATAGATTTATGAACCATCAGTATAGATTTATGAACCAACAGTATAGATTTATGGACCAAAAGTATAGATTTGTGAGCCAATAGAATAGATTTCTGATCCCACAGGGCATCTCCCAGAACAGTTATGTTCGATCTTGTTTTTGACACTCTCCAGTTGGTCCAGCTGCAAAAGGATGCCGTGACTTACTGTAAGCATATGAAAGGTAGATAGGAAGAGGGCTGGCCCAACACAAATTGAGACATTGAACAAAGACCAATTTATTCCCAACCGCAGTGCCAATCATGTAACTATTTGATTCATCTATTAACTCAAAGCATAGGACCACCACAACATCTGTCCCTCTGACATGAAACCCTCATCTCAGAATGTTCAGTGCTGGTTAGTCTCAATAGTTGTACATGTCGAGGTTGCTGGTTACCCTCGTATGACATGACTAGAAGGTTACAGTGGTTCCAATTCTTCTCCGCCACTTGGGTGACATTTACCTTACTAGAAAAATGTAATTAAAAATAGAATTAAATGATACGATAAAACAATGAACTACAGGACACGACACATAGCAATACCTAACTAAGCTAATTTTCTTCTTCTTCGGTGTAACTTGACTTTTCTCCTTCAACCTGTATAAATATTGTAGATAGTTATGTGCCATTTTGAATAAAATGATGGAAGTGAATAGATGGGTCTGAATTAAAATATTTCTAACTAAATATTTCCACCTTGTTTGTGGTACTTTATTGGTTGTGGTTTTCGTTTTTCTTGCGTTGTGCGTTGCATTATGTTTTTAATCTGTGCATGTCGGCCCAGTGCGCCTGACTTCGGCACGCATTTTATGTAAGGGTCTACTTCCTCCTAGTATTATCTAAGTTTGCTTCCCCGGAGTAACGGCTGGTGCTGTTATTGGGGAGCAAAACTAATACCTTCCGGTTGTGAGCCATGTCACTAGTCCACGTCATCCCCCAGTGATGGTTTCATTAATTGTTGTTCTTTTTCTTTTTACTTTATTTGGTCTCTACTTGCTGCAGTTATTTCTTCTCCGTTTACTTCTTTTTCTGCATTTTCTTCCTTTCTTTTGTTTTCTTTTCGTCATCTTTCTTCTTTGTATTCATTTTTTTCTTTCACTTATTCATTTCGTTGTCTTTATGTTACATGTTCTCTTTCTATAACCCCTCCCAATATAACTCCAAACTTAATTTAACGTCTTTATACTGGTTTAGAAGACAATGCAGAGTATGTATACAACTAGTTTCATTTACATCACCTTGCTCTAAATGCTATGCGTATCCTTCTTCGTACGCTGTCAGACGTCAGCTTGTATTTGTTCTAAGAAAGCAGCTTTCATCCTGAGGCTGTCGACACTGCCATAGAGCTTGTCTAGTGTAGTCACTGGTGATGGCCACATGTGCTTTCTCTGGTCCTCGTACGTCGGGCAGTTTTGCAGCAGCACGAGCCACACGAGCATTCGTCAGTGCCACCTATCTTCAGTTTATTAAATAGATGCTACCTCAGTCTGTTGTGGCCTGTGTGGAGTCTGAAGACCACGATCTGCTCTCTTCTGTTCAGCTGGTAGTAGGCATAATTTTTTTTGTAGTCAGTGTGTTCTGTTTCCCATTTGGCCATGTATCTGGCCCGAATAAGCCTTTTGGACTCTTCGTAGGTCACACTAGAATCTGGTTGTGGTAGTCTTGCACCTTCTTTTGCCAGTCTGTCTGCCTCCTCGTTGCCTTGGATGTTAGTCGGGTGGAACTCACTGTACCACTACTCTTTTTGGTGCGGACTGCTGGCATAGTTGACAGAGTACTGCTCTTAAATCATTAAGTTCAGTATTACTCTGGCTTTTTAGTGCTCTTGACCATAGCCAGGGCATCTGTGAACAGGACTATCTGGATTTCATTGCTTTTGCCTGTGAGCATTGCTTCTACTGCAGCTTCAGTGCCTCTGCCTCCGCTGTGAAATTGCTTTGAGAATTTTCCAGTTGCCGCTGACAGTGTTATTTTTCTATCATTTGGTAGGCTCAGGAATACCCCTGCCCCTCCATTCTGTGTTGTTTGTTACAGAACCGTTGGTGTATGCATGGGTCCAGTCCATGCTTTGGTAGTTTTCTGTTATATACCTCAAGGTTATGTCTCTTTCTTTTTTCAGTCTGGCTGTTCTTGTTTCTAATACCTGGTATATTTTCTACGACCTACGGAATGATATGCTGCTTCCATGTGGGTTTGCGTACAGTAGGGATGGGCTTTTGTGCTGTTACGGTGTTCATAGGGTATTCGCTAATTTTTGCTTTGGCTATTTCGCCAAAGTTTCTCCGCATTAGTTTCCCATTTCCAAATCTATTTCTTCTCTTATGCATTGGATGGTCTGTCAGTCTTCTGAGTTTCCCTGCTTGCTGCTGGGCTATGCAGTCTCTTCTGTCGGTCAAGGATTGCAGATTTGTAATCTTTTCAAGTTCTACAATTGGCGTTGAATGTTGTAACTCTCATGGGTTGGTTTTGAAGTTTGCTAATTTGATCAAAGTTCGCCTTGGCTGCTGTTGTCCATGCCGCAATGCCGTACTCGAGAACTGGTCTCACTCTTCCAGTGTACAATTTCTTTAGTATTCTTTCATCTGCTCCCCAGCTTGTGCCAGCCAGTTTCCTCTTGATTGCCATTCTTTGTCTGGCTCTCATTCGGTTTCTCTCGATCTGACTTTTCCGTGCCACGCGCCGATCAAATGTGACGCCCACATATTTTTTGTTGTCATTTGGCCGCAGATATTTGCCGTTAAGACTTATTTTGGTGTTCTGGGGTTTGTTTGAAAGCGAGAAAATCGTACATGTTGTTTTTTCCTCGTTTATTGTGACCAGCCATGAGTTTGCCCACTCTTCCAACGATGTTAGGGTCTACTGCATCCAATTGTTTGCTACGGTGAGATTTTTTCCGAGGTCCACAAAGCCAGATCGTCTGCAAACATGGAGCTGTGGACTCTTCTTGGTATATTCTCTGTGATATTGTTTATATACACCAGAAAAAGTGTGGGTGACAGTACTTCCCTTTGGAGTACTCCTTGCTCCAGTATCACCTTTTTGCTTATCTGCCCTTGTACTTGAACTCTGGCTATTCTGTTTTCGAGGTAGTGGCTGATCCATCTGTACATTTTTTCAAGATACTTCACTTCTTCGTAGCTTGACTAAGTCCCTTTTTCCACACCTTGTCAAATGCCTTCTCTAGATCCACCCAAACCGCTACTGTATGCTTTTTCTCTTGGTAAGCATCCTCTATTTCCTGTGCTATGAGGGTGATCTGGTCCTCAGTGGATCTGTGTTGTCTGAATCCTGCTTGCTGTGGAATTAGTATGTGTTTTTCTTCCAGGTGCCACATCAGTCTGGTGTTTATCATACGCCCCATCAGTTCACATACACAGCTCAGTAGGTTGATGGGCCTGTATCCATTTGGATCTGTTCTATCTTATTATTTCTTTGGTACTGGTATAAGTACAGCATCTTTCCATGCCTGGGGTACAATTCCCCTTTTCCAGCTTTGGTTCAGGACTGATAGTAACTTCCTCTTTGCTGTTTGGCTCAACGCCATCAGCATTTCGTTTGTTACCCCATCTTTTCCGGTGATTTCTTTTTCTTTAATGTTCTCATGGCCTCATCCATTTCATTCATTGTTAGTTTTGCCATCATGTGCTCCTCTGGTGCCATCTTCATGTTGTCGTGGCTCTTTTGTTCTTCACTAATGTCTGTATGCCTGTCTGTAGAGACATCCATGTGGTTTGCTCGGGCATAATGTTCTATAAACGCGTTTGCAGCTTTTTTTTCCGGTAAGTATGTTGTCACCTTGCTTGATATTAATTTGTTTATTTGATGGTGTTTCGTCGTTCATGGCTCTGACTAAATTCCATAGTTTGTTCCGTTCTTTATCGAGATTGAGGCTTTCTGTTTTGTTTTTCCAACTGTCTCTTGTTATTCTTGTTATTTGGTTGTGTTCTTTTGTATTTCACAGTGATGGCCTTGAGGGCGATATTTGCTTCCATAGATTGCTTTCTCTCTGCCATGTTCCTAGCATTTGAGACTTCATCCTCCGCTTTCTGCAGTTCATGATTCCAATATGGCTTGTAGTTTTTCCTTGCCTCTCTTGGGATGGTTTTGTTGGCTGCTTGCAGTATTGCTTTGCTTTGGCTTTCCACCATAGGTTTCATATTGTTATTTCGTGTGTTGATAGTTTCACACAGTCCATCTGTCAGCATTGCAAATCTGTCCCAGTCGGCTCGTCTATAGTTCCAACGTGGCAGCGGTTTTAGTTCCTGGGGGCCTACTTCCATATCAATTTCCAGCCTAATTGGCCTGGGGTCGCTACCTGCCAATTGGTCGAGCACCTGACGATCTATTTTGTGGTGAATATCTCCCATGGAGAAGGCCAAGTCTGGAGTGGAAGTGGTATGCCATGTTCTAGAATAGAAGCTAGGGCTGTCGTGCGGCCTATTGATGAGATAGAGATTTGTGTCTATCTCCCAGTCTTCCACTTCATCGCTTCTGGTGTCTGTATCTGAATATCCCCATCTCTCTGAGTGACTGTTGAAACATCCAGCCACTAGGCAGCTGGAGTCCTTGATTTCCATACTCGAGAGCGACAAGTCTTTGTTGGGTGGGCCATACAGGTTGAATATACGGGTTTTCGTTTCGTGACATTATGTCGACTCCTACAATTTCTACTTGTTCCGTGTGATTTACAGATACTGCGCTACTTGGTATGCAGTTTCGTGTCAGTATCAGTACACCTCCTTTGTGACCTTCTCTATCAAGACGGAAGGTCCGGTATCCTCTGATTGTGGTTTTTGTTGAGGTGCGTTTCTTCTATGCGTATCCAATTTATTCTTAATTGCATTAACCGTCCTTGTCTCCACTACCTCCCCTGGCAATGAATTCTAAGCATTCACCACGCTCTGACAAAAACAAATATTTCTTTAGTCTTTTTTTTTTTTTTTGCTTAGATGTTTGCCTCACTAGTTTCTACTGGCTGAGGCGCGCCATTTTCCACCCCAGACCGTAGTCAATTGGGCGATATCAGGACGCATAAACCAGTGCTTGGATGCATGTGTGCGTCTGTATGTACCTATGCTAGGTTTGTGCGCCCTCAGAAGCTAGCCCAACCAAAGTGCAATGGAAAGGCTTTTCCAAGAGGGCGCGTGTGAAAGTTGTGCAAGGGTGTGACTGTAGGACAGAGTCAAATGAAACAGAGTGAGGTAAGAAGAGAGAGAAGAGTTGCCCCCAGGGTAGAAGACCTCTCTCTCTTTAGTCAACTTGTAGCCCTCTTGTTATTTTTAAAAAAAATTTGTTATAGTCTAATTTATCCATTCCTCTGGTCATCTTGTAGCCCTCTTGTTATTTTTTTAAAAAATTTGTTATAGTCTAATTTATCCATTCCTCTGGTCATCTTATAAACATGTATTAAGTCACCACGTATTCTTCTCTCTTCTAGACACTGTAGGCCGGTTTTTTTAGTCTTTCCTCATAACTGTAATTCTGGAATCCCACTATCAGCTTTGTTGATCTTTTATTTTATTTTATTTTATTTGTTAACTTTCCAGCATGTTTATTTCCTATCTATGATAATAACTCCACACCTGTACACAGTACTCCAATCTAGATCTAACTAAAGCTTTATACAGTTTGACTATCACTTCCTTGCTCCTATGTTTAATATTTCTTTTTATCACACCTAACATTGCATTTGTCTTTTTCACTGCTACCTGAACGTGCTCACTCTCCTTACCTGTATGATCTATTATAACCCCTAGGTCCCTTTCCTTATCTATCTTTCTAATATTGTTCTCTCCTATTCTGTAATTATGTTCAATAATGGATTTACCCATGTGGATGACTACATTTATCTACATTAAATAAAGCAGAAGACCACTGGATGGTATCCATGCATGAGGCATGTATCCAATCACTTCATGTGCGCTTGCCGACATGACAAACTCTGTCACACTTGGCGCACACATCTGAAGTGTTTGATGGGGGGTAACCGTGTGTTATGTTCTTCCAGACAACTCGTTTTCCCTGAGCCTTGCCGCTGACATTTCGCTCGGATCTTAGCATCTTGTGTAATATTAGCTTGCCAGGCCGAACGGTTTTGCGCAAGCATCTCGCAAAAGGTGACAGCAATGTTGAAACTTTTCATGAACATTTTTAAGGAGTTCGTATTGTTTATTCTGTCCCCTGATGAGGGCCTGAATGTTCTGAGCTCACTATTCAGCTGATCCTCGGGCTTGCAAACATATTCCGTCCATCTTGTCTCGGTAATAACATATATCTGCTCAACATGTATGAGTTGGTAAGAATTGTAGAGTTAAAATATTTTGTCTTGGACAGTCTGTAAATACAGCTTACGTGGACACGATTTAGTTGTCTCCTATATGCCCATGTGGGATCAAGAGCAGCGCATGAGTTGGAGCGGTCAGCGACCCATAGCTGATTGATTGTGTGAAGGCTAGCGAACCAGAGGTGCCAAGACCCTAGATAACATGCTGCTACAGAGCAGACTGGCTAAGGAGAAGCGATCGAAGAGGGAAGGCTAACCTGGTACTAAAAAAATGACTGCTGAAGTCGGATGTGTCGGACCGAAGTTCAAATATCGCAGTCAAACTGTAAACAACGACGCATCGCATTCCGTTCTCTGGACTACATTCTGCTACTTGCAAGGATCTTTCAGGGTTTTGTAGCGGAGGATTGAGAACAAAGAAGAAGAAGAAAATGATATGTGGATTTTCTTATGTTATCTCCCTTGTCAACTCATCTCAGCTATACTGCACATATATTGTGTATATTGGACATGCCCGATTGCGCACACATCTGTATTTTGCACCATGTCCTGCCATCTAATCCTCAGTAGTTTCCGCAAGCAGTGCATGTGGAAATCGTATAATTTCCTGACATCTTAGTCATAATTTGTCGTACCATCGTGCACAATAAATGAACACATATTGAAAGCAACACTTCCGCTATATCAAGGTTTATTCAAATTATTAAATGAAGTTACACACTATCAATCAATAGCTCATGTAAATATACAATTTGTGATGTCAAACTTGTGAATATCAACGAATTTGCCACTCAATTGCAGGTAAGTTAAACGTTTAAGGACGTCAATCAATCACTCAATTACAGGTAAGTTAAACGTTTAGGGACGTCAATCAATCACTCAATTACAGGTAAGTTAAACGTTTAAGGACGTCAATCAATCACTCAGTTACAGGTAAGTTAAACGTTTAAGGACGTCAATCAATCACTCAGTTACAGGTACGTTAAACGTTTAAAGACGTCAATCAATCACTCAGTTACAGGTAAGTTAAACGCTTAAGGACGTCAATCAATCACTCAGTTACAGGTAAGTTAAACGTTTAAGGACGTCAATCAATCACTCAGTTACAGGTAAGTTAAACGCTTAAGGACGTCAATCAATCACTCAGTTACAGGTAAGTTAAACGTTTAAAGACGTCAATCAATCACTCAGTTACAGGTAAGTTAAACGCTTAAGGACGTCAATCAATCACTCAATTAAAACTGTTGAACTCCCTGCGGAGTATGAGTATGATGATGTTAGTCTATCACATGTGATAACTTCACTTAACTTCATTATACAGGTTTAGAAACTACAGAGTCTGTATATAACCAGTTTAATCCACTTTTAAAATGTATGTGATCATCCAATCTATTCTATAATGCATTAACTGACCTTGCCTACACCACATCCTGTGGCAATGCATTCCAAGCATCCACCACTCTCTTGACTAATTTCCTAGTATCTAATCTGGACCTTTCTTTAGTTAATTTGTGTCTGTGCCATCTTGTTGTCGTTGGTGGTTGTATTTTGAAAAACTTGTTATAGTATAATTCATCCTTTCCTGTGATTATCTTATAAACTTGTTTTAAGTCACCTTGAATTCTTCTCTTTTCTAGGCACTGTTTTTCTTAGTCTTTCCTCATAACTAATTCTGGAATCCCACTATCAGTTTTATCGCTCTATAGTCCTGAGCTACCTTTGGTTAATATCAAGACTTTATCCAGACGACTTGTGATGGCACAGGCTGTAGATTTGTCCTCATGGATTACTTCCCGTAGCCTTTCCCTGCAAGGCAGCGGAGTGGGGACCGAGGGGGAGGGGGGTGTGGGTGTGGTGGTGGAGAGGGGGGGGGGGTAATCGTATATCGTTGTGTGTCTTGCCTTTCCCATAACCGTAAGAGGTCGTAGGGACATCACTCTGCGTGTGATTGGTGTATCGGACATCGCTGCCGGGTCGTGTTTTAGTTCATTATAGTCACGTGACTAAATTTTACAATCGCACCAATACCGACACTGTCTGCAGCCAGGACAAAGGCTCCAATCTCGTAACGTTCAGCCATGTTCCATAGGCCGTGAAAATAAGGCACTGGGTTAAGTGCAGTACTAATTCACATAGCCGATGTCCACGTGAGGATAATCGAAGGGAAGAAAGCAAAAACATAAAAAATCCAATTAACTAATCCAAATGCGATCAAGATGCTGAGCAGCGCATGAGCTGCAGTGGTCAGCGACCCATAGCTGACTGCAAGCGTTAGGGCCAGCGAACCAGAGCTGCCAAGACCCTTCTACACCTTCACGCGGTGATTCTGGATAACAGGCTGCAGCAGGGCAGACTGGCTAAGGAGAAGGGGTCGAAGACGGAATACTAACCCGGTACTCAAAAAATGCTTGCTGAAGTCGGATGCTTTGTACCGAAAGGTGCACATATCGCAGTAAAGCTGTAAACTACGACACAACGCATTCTGTTCTCTGGATTACATTCTGCTACTTGAGCCATTACAGGGTTTGGTAGCGGAAGATTGCGAACGAACGAAGCCAAGCCAACTACTCCAAATGGAAAACAACGACATTTTTCCGTGAACGCAAGTGTAAGTCGTCGACTAGTGGAAATTCCAGGCAAATCCGTGGTCTAGAGGCAAACATAATGAACTAAAACACCAGAGCAATGTAGACCCGCATCCGGTACGGCGTATCTTTGCTGCTCTCTTTACTGTGGAGTATAGGTCATCAACAAATGCTCATGAAGTCTTCCTGACGTTTTTAGGTTGGTCTCGGCCTGCCTTCTCCGTGAGGGTTCAGATCTGTCTCTACTTCTCTTGCCTTTAGGATTCCAGAACAGTGAATGTCTTGTAGTGCTATCAGCTGTTCTCCTAATGTTTCCGCTTTTCATCGGAAACACCTCACGAATCTGCCTGGTTCTATCCCACAGCTCTATATTAATGACTTTATCCCACCATTCTGTCTTTTTATTCGGTGTAAGCACCCATCGATATAAGCTTGAACCTTTTCAGTTGCACTTCTCTTTAATCCCCACGTCACATTGAACGAACTTTGCATTGGTGCTACAGATCTGTACTTTTGTGGTGAACTTAATTTCTATATTTTTCAACAAGTTCCTCCAAACAATTAAACTACTCTCGTCTATTTTATTCTTAAACTGATATCTCTACCAGTACCTCTGACCTTGTCTGTATTACTACCAAGAATAATGAAGGATTTTACCTCATGTAGCACGGTGTGTGTCTCTCTTCCCCCCCCCCCCTCCTCCTCCTCCTCAATATAATTGTCATTACGTGCTTTTACTCTCATGAACTGTTTTTTGTGTGTGTGTTCCATCAGACATACCTTCATAGGTCAATCAGTAAGCTTATTTATGTTATTTTGCATGTTGTTGTGAAACAGAGGAGCCAGGTCATTAATCCTTTACGTTTTGCACGTGTGGATCAGATATCATTATCATCATCATCATCGTGTAGCATGTATTTTGCAGAACGTCGCTCTAATGACAGCCTTCTGTAGGAAACTCTATCTTTCGACAGTCTTCCGGCCTGCTCCAAGGCCAAATCTAGCGTCTCATTTATCTCCTGGGTCCATTGTCTTCTCGGTCGGTCCCTGCCTCTCTTCTCAGTGACCATCCCTTCCATAACTGCTCTCTCCATACCGTTGAGTTGTTTGACATGTCCAAAACAAAACTGTTTTCGGTTCATTACGTAATTTGTGAGCCAATTCTCCCCTACATTCAGGTCTTGGAGGATGGATTTGTTTTGTTTATTTCTTTGTCCGCTAGATTTTGAGGACTCTTCTGTAGCACTGTGTTTGAAAAGCACCGATCTTCACTCTTATTGCTTTTGTAATCGTCCAGGTTTCACATCCATAGGTTGCCACAGGAAAAATGCATGTTCTTGGGATCTTTAGTTTTAGTTCTGTGCTTCTATTATGCCATAGGTTCTGCCTACGACTTATCTTCTGCATTACCATAGACAGTCGTCTTCCAATTTTTATTCAGTATTGATTCCAGATATTCAAAATGTGCAACATTTCCAACCTCTTCGCTAGTGTTCTCGATTTGAGGATAGAGTTTTGTCAGATCAGATCAGACATGCTCGAGAAAAGAGTCTTAGATGTCCACTGTAACAAAGTAAGCAGTAAAAGCCGACTACTGAAATTTTCGTGGACCTAGCCCATTTATTATATTAATCACAAAAAAGCTATAGAAGCTACAGAAAAATAGAAAAGTAAGAAGCACTTCCTTTACATCTTATCTTCCACAAAAAATTTGCCACAAGAAAATCAGGCACATATGGAGATGAAGAGGCAGTTTGAGATACGAGTTTGAGTAACTTTCTCAATAACTCAAATTACAAGAATGCCTGTGCCTTCAAACTTCAGGTCCCCATAATAGTCACGAGTGCTGTCTCTGGTCTAGTTAACAGAGAACAATAGAAGGATATGGAATATTATGGGATTGAAAGTGAAGCTGTATTTGAGGAGAAGCCATAACTCTTACCAGACGTGTCAGCTCGGTGAGAGATAGCTGAATGATATATACATTTGGAGGCAAGCTGTGATAACCAAATAAACAGCCATGAATCACACACAGTGACCTTCATGAAGGTAAAAAGGAGACATCCTCTATATCATGCAGAGACACAGATTAATGACTTGTTTCTCTACCATCCCGATTACAAATGAACAAAGGAAAAAAACCGGAGTACCTTAAAGATAACGAACTGGCGTGAATTACTAACTTCGATTCTTTGGAACCCGGAATGCTAGATCTAGGCCCCGAAGACGACCCAACGTTGACTAGTATGACATCATAGCGGAGCATAACAGAGATCATGAAGTCGACTGGAACTTGCGACTAGAACTGCCTGGCGTTATTTCCGGGAAACCGTTTCAGCTGAAGGTAGAAAACGAGCGGCTAAGTAAGCAAGAACTGCTTGAATTTTGTTAAAATCATGATTATTATTGTGATTATTATTATTATTAATATTATTATTATTATCCATGCTTAGAGTTTCCAAAGCAGAAAATCTGCAGCAATGGTTGCTGTTTGTAGATTGTACTATTTGACTGATGTCGTAAGTTTGTTTGGCTTAACCCTTCTAGCGTTTTTTTCCGAATAGTTTATATTATTCAATCTAAAGCACACTAGATTTACTACCATATCGCTCAACTAACGATAACTAAAGTTATTCTAGAACAGCAAAATGTTCAGGCCGTCACAAGTTTTGAATTTGTCGGTCCGACTATAAGCAAAAGAAAACGAAAAGTCCTTCAAGAGCTCAATATACGAGGCGTGTTCAAAGGAACCAGTCCAAACTGCAATAAGTGAACATACGTAAAATGCCCATGATGACGTCACTTCTGATGTAAACAGCGCATATCAACTCGCCAAGTTTGCAAAATTGCAATATTCTCAGACTCATAGTTTCCTTAGCAGACCATTGAAAACATGGCGGGTGTGATATGGAATCCGCCCAGAGTTGATCAGTTAGCAGTCATTCGGTTTCTAATAGCTGAAGGATGTCGACCAGTTGACATTCCTCGCAGAATGCATGCAGTGGAATGGGGACAAAAGTGTGTCAAAGAAAACATATAAGAACTGGACAACGATACTTAAAGAAGGACGCGAGAAACGAAAGATCTTTTTAGACCAGCTCAGGCGCATATTGTTGCGTTAACTCACGTCCTTCTTTAAACATCGTTGTCCAGTTCTTCATTGTTGTCTTCGACACACTTTTGTATTTATATTTAAAACTGTCGACCACTTCGAGTTCCTGGCCATTAGGGTTTATCCTACTGTTGAAGCCCTCGACGTTATTGGCCATTAATGTTGTCTTTCCAGCGTTCATCTCTAAACCATAGTCAAGAGCTGTTTCATCGAGCCTTCTGACCTATTCCTGAAGTTCTGCTTCTGTGCCCGCCAACCCGTCGATGTCATCTGCAAAACGAAGGTTGGTAAACGTTCGGCCCCTATCTTGACAGTAAAACGTGACATCCAAGTGCCTCACTCCTAATTCTCTCATGTAATATATTGAAAAGAGTTAGAAAGAGTGTCCAACCCTGTTTCACGCCGACTGATGTGCCAAAGCAGTCCCCGCGCCTCCCATTCATAAAAACGGCACTGGACGCCTTGTAATACAGGTGTTCAAGGACCTTAATAATATTTTCGTTAATTTTATACATCCTCATGGTTGCCCATATCGCTTTATGCCATACCTTATCAAACGCCTTCTTGAAATCAACAAACACATGATAGTTTTTTTTCTGATCTTCTAGATATTTCTCGCTAAGCAGTCTTAAATAAATTAAATATCCCTTCTGTAGTGCTTCTTCACTGTCTGAACTCTGCTTGCTCTTCAGCAATTATGTTCTCTGCTTTGAGTTTCAATCGATCGAGGATTAATCTAAGCATGACCATGTTAGGGTGGTTGAGGAGGTTTATTTGGGCACATCTTTAGGTTTCCAAACTTAGGTAACGGTATAACCATTGATTTTGTCCATAAGTCCGACCAGTTTCCCGTGGCCCATATTTTGTTGCAGATGTGTGTCAGGCCTTCCACCACTACCTTCCTAGCTGCCTGTAAGAGCTCTGCTGGTATATTGTCCACGCCGGTCGCCTTCCCTCTTCTCAATGTCTTTACCGCTGCAGCTACCTCTTCCTTCGTTATCAGTCGATTATCCTCTATAGTTGTTGGTGTTGGAGGGATTGTTTTCTCAGGTTCGTTCTGTCCCTCATAGTTGTATAACTCGGAACAGTACTCTGTCCATCGTGCCAGTACGTCATTGTCGTCAATAAGGCAATTGCTGTGTTTATCCTGGATCATCAAGTTCCTGTCTTGTTTTGGTGTTACCAGTTCTGTGACCACCTTGTATTCTCCCTTAGCGTCATCTCTGTCTAATCTCTCTTCCATGTTTGAACATTGCTCACATATCCACGCTTCTTTCGCCTCTCTCATCTTTTGTTGTATCGCTTTCTAGACCTATTTATATCTGCCGACCTCATCAGGTAGATGTTTTTGATTTTTCAGTGACCTTCTTCTTTCACAAAGGTCTAGAATTGCAATGGTCATTCATGGCTTCTTTCTTTTTTGTGTGTTTGTGTGGCATCACACATGATCTCTGTTGCTGTTTCTTGAGTGCCGAGTTAAGATACTATGTTACTGTATCGGTATCCAGTCCCTCTCTGAGAACCAACAGTGGAGAAAATCTCCCTCCTACTCTCGATTGTTACAATTCGATGATTGTTGGGTCTTTTAGTTTGTCCAGGTCAAACTGTAGTGTGGTCACTTCTTCTTTGTGATTCTCTTCAATCGCAGACGCATTATCATCATAACAAAATCGTGGTCGCTTCCTATATCCGTTCCAGGAAAACTTCTCGTTTTGTCGGTGTTGATGCTAGATGTAAATCTCCTCTGGACCAGTTTATAATCAATCTGGCTGTTCACTTCATTGTTTGGGTTATGCCATGTCCAGCGTATAGACAGTTCGTTAAACCCAAACGTGTATGCTACCAACAGCTTATTGCATCGTGCAAATTCTAGGAGTCTGGGGCCCCGGTTATGAGTTTCTTTGTTTCCGTATGGGCCACATGTTCCCCTCCAGTCATGGACTGCATCTTCTCCAATTTTTGCCTTCCAATCCCCCTGGACTTCCAACATGTCCTTTTTTAGGAGGGGGGGGGGGGTGGGGGGCGTTTCGGTTATCAGACTCTGAGTTGATCATAGAATGCCTATAATTCACAATCTTCAGTCTGCAGTGGGTGCGTAGCACTGTGTTACCGTAATATTAACGGTGCTGCCTTTAGTCGTAAAATGATAAATCGGTTAGGTATTGGACGACAACCAATACGCACCTGGTTATGTTTTATGTACCAGTATCCCCGATCCATGCAAGTGTTTGTTCTTCCTGCCGCTGAAGTAGAACGTGTGTCTCTCCTCCGTGGTAAACTCACCAAAACTTCTCCATCCAGCCTCGCATAAACTCAGGATGTCCCAAGGGTAGTTATTCATCTCGTGTGTTAGCTCACTGATTTTACCACACGGGTTCGATGTTCTGATATTCCATGTTCCTATTATGAGCTTGTCCTTCCTCAGATTTATGGTACCACCAGTAGCCCACTTATCACCTCAGCCCTGCTGTGTGACGGTAGGCGCACCAGGTGTGCAATGGTGTGTTTGCGCTGGGCATCGGAACCCACCAATGTCGGGGTCGGCTAGCTCTTCTTTTGAGAGGCGAAAAGTGAAATGAGTGAACACACAAGTCAACCTCATCTCCAAGTTGTGCACACTGGGAAACTATGGCCATGAGGATGTAGGCAAACGAGGAAATGGCTCGCCTGGGGAGACGGGCTCCTCCAGGTCAGATGCAGATGTTGACCCGCACAGGCTTGGAGAGGAGATGGTCGCTGCCAAGAGACAACCTTCCAAGATTCACCCATGAAGACACAATCAACTATACCGGCTCGGTCACAGCCCGGGTTAACAATGACCTAGACAGAACAATACTAAAGAGTATGTCACCTGGCTAAAGAGGCACAGACAGACCGAGGAGATGATGGATAAGAGACATTACAGAGGCTATGGGGCTGATAGTGGCGGAGGTCGGAGAGCTGGTCAGTGATCGAGTGTCTTACAGATCGGCTGTCATGAAAACGACGTTCGGTAAAGAACATGCTACCTTGTTATCTTAGGACAAATCGGACTAACGGAGAAGTGGCAATAGACGTGCATCAATAACGTAAAAGTACTTAAGAACGTCCCATGGTTTATTTAATGATCATATAATACAGGGGTATATTAATCACGCATTTCTTATTTATCACTGCTCGCGTATATCTTCGATATGGACAATATCAAGAAATATGCACCCAGTTATTCATACTAGGATGCCACTGAGGTACGTATTAGGCCCTGTCAGCCTATGAATATGTTTGTGTTAGAGGATATGGAGCGAGAGGAAGTGGAACACAGCTTCACTCCAACAAACACGACGAGGGCGCCACGCAAAGTCCCAATCTGTGTTTCACGACTCAAAAGACTAAAGACTCTGTTAACAAATACATAAGTGAATAATTCGCTTTTCTCTGATTTAGGTGAAAAAAGGGAGCCACATTGGAAAATGTCTTATAGGACTGACTTCATTGCAGCTGGGACCTGACAAATGTGCTTATTCCTTTTCCCTACTGAAAGCACCGACGACAGAGCACTAACTCCGTAGCTCTTGTGACGGTCCCAACTCTTGTGACGGTTCCAAAATGCATCTCTCACTTTGTCAGGTACCCATTTACAACTAAGTCGACTGAAAGAAGCGGTCACACCTCGGAAAATGTCAACAACTTGTGCAGCCTTTCAAACCGATCTCGACTTTATTTAAACCTTGAGAATTTGAATTTTACGCACAGACCAGAAATCAATGGAAATAACTTGATAAATACTGATGCATTAAATAATCATGCTCGTATTTATACGTCTTTCCATCATAATTATAGTGTTTCTGTCTTTTCTCCTTATGCTTTTTGTTTCTCTGGTCATGTTATCAAGTTTTGTTGTCCATTATTATTAATATATCTAACCTCTTAAAATCTGTAAATCCTGGTATTCAACCAGGCACGTGCGTCTGATGCCAGGTAGCCAAATGGGGAGTAAACTCATTTTGCGCTTTTGCCTTGGTGTACCATGTTAGACCCAGGGACACCTGCATGACATCTCTCCACCTCAGCTTCGATGGCATTCGAGGGAACCTAAAGTTTTAGGGCCACCAGGAACACGTGTTGGTCTGTTATCCAGCATGTGTACCTCGTTTTTAACTTAGCTTAATTTCATTATACTACTTAGAAGACTCTACAGAGTCTACATACAACCAGCGAGACATCTATGATGACAGTGAAATAAGTTCGACGTCTGATTTCTTCGTTACAGATTTGGTCTTAAAGGGAGATTTTCGGTGTTCTTCTCTTGTTGGACAACGCTGAGTCTATCTGCATCAGCTTTTCGGAAGCTCCACATCTAGCAGCTATATGCCATGGCTGGAGTAAACACACAGTTGAAAGTGTGAGCACTAGTGCTATCGTTTCTCATCTGTTGCAGTGTGGGTTTAATACAGTTTGAAGCTAAACCAGCCCCCTGCTATCCTTCTCGAGATCTCGCAATTTATTGAATGGAACATGGTGATCTCTTGGTCCAAGAAGACTAATAATTTACGTTTTCGTCGGGACAGTCTCCAAGATGGATATCTCCAATTGGACAGAATGTGTTGAGCTTGAACTGGATATTATTTCTAGTGATTTGCAAAACGAATATAATAATAATTACTTTTATTATTATTATAATTCTGCTTTCCGTTGCGTTTACCTAATGGGATTATGTTTAATAGGGATGAGTGTCCCTTTACACCTCGACAGAAACCAGAAAGGCACATGTCTTATATAGCAGATATATATATATGCATGTAACGACATAAAGATTTACGTATGCATATATATATATATACGTGTGTGTGTATGTGTGTGTGTGTGTGTGTGGTATGGTGTGGTATGGTGTAGTGTAGTGTGGTATGGTGTGGTGTGGTGTTGTGTGCGGTTGTATTTGCATGTCCTGTGGTCGAGAACATGCAAGATTCTTATTTATGATTTCTGCCCCGGTTGAGAAGTACCACATGGAACACCCAGTTCTATTAAATAGTATTTACCCAGAGCTAATGGCACTGGAAAGCTGAACAGTAACAACACCAACATGAGAGAGAGAAAATGAGAGAGAGAGAAAATGAGAGAGAGAGTAGTGAATTAATGGAATGTGCAGAAATCAGTGATAGCAAATCATTAGAAACAGAAAAGGACCAAACGAGCATAAACATGTATATTGATAGGTAGACAAATGGAAATAAACCACAGATTTTACAGACATGTATTGCACATATACTCGCATGCGCATGGACAGAACAAAATACCACCAGGCTATGTACATCTAGCTTATTTAGACACAAGGACGCGTGAACAAACAGACAGGCAGGTAGGCAGAAATAGAACATTAACAACAAACTCACCAAATATGTACAAACCGAACTACTGCCAAATAAAATGAATTTTTGGCTGTATGTGTAGGACAAGGCAAATACTCACAAGTAAGTAAAGTAAAGTAAAGTAACCCATATCATTACTGTTAGCGATATCACATTTCAAAGGCTTGGCTATATGAGAGCGGTAGCCATCTCCCCTACCTCGCCGCTTTTACTTTGTGGACTGAGCCGGTACCCATGTAAGGCTGGGTCGACCAGGAAGCCATTGCGATCTGAAAAAACATTACCGCCTCAACTGAGAAATGAACCCAGGACCACGCAGATGCGAAGCCAGGGCGCTAACCACTGCGCTATGCGGCTCCACTCACTAGTAACAACATACTAATTAAATATATTCCAACAGAACAACTGCATGAAAGGGAATACTTTGTTGTATGTGTAGAACTTAGCAAATGCCCAGCAACAACAACATACTAATTAAATATATTCCAACAGAACCACTGCATGAAAGGGAAAGCCTGGCTGTACGTGTAGGACAAACAAAACCTCCCCAGTAGCAACATATAATGGAGCAAGACGAGAATACGACGGTAAATCCCCCAGAGGAAGCAGACAATCAAGTTGTGGATCCACTAGCAGAAGTCTTGACAGTCGCTAATGAATCTGTAACTGAACTCCCAATATCAATTCCGGATGTTGATGTGGACGTTCCATTCCAGGAAGCTGAAATCATAGGTACACTGTAATGCCAATTACGAGCGACAGTTGTTGGTGTTGTTGTTGTTGGTGTTGTTAGTGTTGTTGGTGTTGGTGTTGTTGTTGGTGTTGGTGTTGTTGTTGGTGTTGTTGTTGGTGTTGTTGTTGGTGTTGTTGTTGGTGTTGTTGTTGGTGTTGTTGTTGTTGTTGGTATTGTTGTTGGTGTTGTTGTTGGGGATGTTGTTGGTATTGTTGGTTATGTTGTTGTTGGTGTTGTTGTTGGTCTTGTTCTTTGTGTTGTTGTTGGTGTTGTTGTTGGTGTTGTTGTTGTTGGTGTTGTTGGTATTCTTGTTGGTATTGTTGTTGTTGGTGTTGTTGGTGATGTGGTTGGTGTTGTTGTTGGTGTTGTTGTTGGTGTTGTTGTTGGTGTTGTTGTTGGTGTTGTTGTTGGAGTTGTTCTTTGTGTTGTTATTGGTGTTGTTGTTGGTGTTGCTGTTGGTGTTGTTGTTGGTGTTGTTGTTGCTTAACGCTAACGATCAATATGTTTACTCTTTAGTGCGCCCTCAAAATGGCATCAATTGGTGGTCGTAGTAGCTTTCCTCACATCCCGAGAGTGCTGATGAAGGTGGGCTAGGTCATCCTGACTGTTATGATGTCAGTAACGGTAGCTGCTCAATAGTAGTAAGGAACAGCTTCTGTGAATTGGGCTGTTTTGCTTTCTCTAACATTATTCGGTTCTGTTAACAATGGAAGTCATTGCACTCCGGGCAGATCTATAGGTGGCTATTGTCTTTCTCAGTAACTGACAAACAGTGCAGATACTGATGATATTGTAGTTCGCTATTTATACACACTCGTGTTTCATTCTCGTAGATGTCCTTTTCTGTTGGCCCTGCTTTTGAATCCAAAACTGGTTCATCGATTGCAGTGTTTTCATCTAAGAGGCAGCAGTTGATCAGCTGCGAGATAATAGTTAAACTAGCCGAACAATAATAGTCAAACCAGCAGCGAGCTAATAGTCAAACTAACAGTGAAACAGTAGTCAAACGAACAGAGCAACAATAGTAAAACTAGCAAGGCAATAATAGTAAACTAACAGGGCAACAATAGTCAAACTAACAGGGCAACAATAGTCAAACTAGCAAGGCAATAATAGTCAAACTAGCAGTGAAACAATAGTAAAACTAGCAAGGCAATAATAGTCAAACTAGCAGTGAAACAATAGTCAAACTAACAGGGCAACAATAGTCAAACTAACAGGGCAACAATAGTCAAACTAACAGGGCAACAATAGTCAAACGAACAGAGCAACAATAGTAAAACTAACAGGGCAACAATAGTCAAGCTAACAGGGCAACAATAGTCAAACTAACAGGGCAACAATTGTCAAACTAACAGGGCAACAATAGTCAAACGAACAGAGCAACAATAGTCAAACTAACAGGGCGACAATAGTCAAACTAACAGGGTAAACAATAGTCAAACTAACAGTGAAACAATAGTCAAACTAACAGTGAAAGAATAGTCAAACTAACAGGGTAAACAATAGTCAAACAAGCAATGAAAAAATAGTCAAACAAGCAGTGAAACAATAGTCAAACAAGCAGTGAAACAATAGTCAAACAAGCAGTGAAACAATAGTCAAACAAGCAGTGAAACAAAAGTCAAACAAGCAGTGAAACAATAGTCAAACAAGCAGTGAAACAATAGTCAAACAAGCAGTGAAACAATAGTCAAACAAGCAGTGAAACAATAGTCAAACAAGCAGTGAAACAAAAGTCAAACAAGCAGTGAAACAATAGTCAAAGAAACAAGGAAATAAAAGTCAAATTAACATGAAAACAACTGTGTAACTAACAGAATAAAATAAACCACACTAACTGTGAAAACATTTGTCATACTATCATGGAAAAACTTAAAAATATAGGACTAATATTGAAGGACACATAATTAAAAAGTGAAAAGATTTAAAAATTTATGACAATTAAATATGTGGTTTAACAAGTCTACATAAATAAATAAATACAGAGAAAACGTTGAACAAACCATAATTTTTTTTAATAGGTTTTCAAATATGCTGGTTAGATTTCGAAACTTCTTCGAGAGGTCTTTGTGTCTTAGTAAAATAGTCTGGCAGCGGCTGTTGGTCCAGTAACTTGCTTTCAAGCTGTGCTCTTGCTTCTTTGGAGCTGTGGTAGCTCAGTAGTTAGTTCACTGGCTTTTCAGTCGAGCGATCGAGGTTTGGTCCCCAGTTAGAGTTGGATTTTTAGCAAAACAACTCGCTGGGTCTACCTAGCCTAACAAAAATTAGGTACCAGAATAATTTTGGAAGGTAAATACGGCCAGAGTGATGCTGATCACATAACTCCTAGTTTGTCGTTAGTCAAGGCAAATATGGGCCTAATACCATTTTCTCAATATGCCACACTGACGTATTCACTGGATCTTTACTTGTTTCTTCTTTTTTTTTTTACATTTGCTTGTTTAAGTTTAAAATTGAAGAACTATAATTGTTGGGATAAAAGAGACCTGGGTTTAAGAAAGAAGAAGCTTCGCTGCACGTTTTGGTAACAATGACACCTAAATAGCTACATTTATTGAGTATTACTCCACTAATTGTTGTCGACTGATTTCTTTCATTTGTGACATATCTCAAGAGGTACACTATGATGGGGAGACATCTGATGCTGATAATGAAGATGCAAAGAGTGTTATTCAAACCGATGACAGGCCACCACCTATGGCACCGTCCCCGGCAATCTTTAAAATTGACGATCCGTCTGATGAGACAGACCAGCCGCCGTTATGGGGCGAGTTCTTACAAGATCGAGTAGTCAAACAGACAGTTAAATTGCCAAAAGAGCTAGGTAAGCAGTTATTGTGTCTGTTGTTGTTGTTGTTGTTGTTGTTGTAGTTGTTTCGAATGTCCACAATGAGTAGGTTCACTCTTATGTGCGCCCTGAAAAGGACGTTAAGTGGTGGGTTACAGTCGCTTTCCTCACATCCCGGTCTGTTAATTCCTAGATCAGGTGATCTTGGCCAGGGATTTTCATATCTTTTGAGGGTATGGAATCAAATAATAGATATTGGACCAAGATGTTGAGCAGTGCATGAGCTGCAGTGGCCATCTATCCAAAGCTGACCGCCAGCGTCAGGGCCAGCGAACTAGAGCTGCCAAATCCCTTCTACACGCAAATCCCTTCTACATGATCCTGGATAACATGCTGCAACCTTCGAAAGTGGTTAATGAGAGGGGATCGAAAAGAGACTGCTAACACGGTACTCAAAAATTCCTTTTGAAGTCGGATATGTCGGACCAAAAGGTGCAAAAATCGCAGTCAGGCTGTAAACTATGACACAGTGCTTTCCGTTCTCTGAACAGCATCCTGCTACTTGCAAAGTCCTTTTCATGGCTTGGCAGAAGGAGATTGAGAACGAACGAACGAAGAAGAAAAAGAAGAAGAAGAAGAAGAAGAAGAAGAAGAAGTAGCAGCAGAAGAAGAAGAAAAATAGATAATAGATGTACGGTAGTATGTCTCGGAACAATTATCATTCGACATAGCATGCTTATGGCGCGACAAATCCCAAACGCAGATTGGCACTCCGCATAGAAATGAGGGCATGTCACCTAACATTTCAGAATCCATCTCGTATTTACTCCCATGATTTTCCACCCCATCCTCAATTACATATACCCCCTTCAATTTTAATAGTTTGATCATGTTCGTAGCCTTGACAATTTTTTCATCCAAATAGATTTCCTATATGGCAAGTTGACGGTGGACATTAAAAAAAAAAAGTCAGCCAACCACAGCTTTTTTTCACGGATGTGTTTAAACGTGACACAAAGTCACTCGGCACGAGTCTGATATCATGGGAAGACGAAGTTGAAGACTGACCCAATGGGAAATATACCCTGAAGAACCACCTCAAAATTGATGAAAAGAAGTTCTTGCAAAACGGAAAAATGAAACGTCATGGTCACAGAAAAAAAGAAACAAAAAACGTACGATGAGTTATCACTCCAAGGTCGCATCACCCTATAGCCAGTCGTGCCTGAAAGAGGTTACTACCACTACATATAAAGGACACATAATATCATATTTTCTTGAGTTTTCTCATGTCCTGTCACCTTCTTTCAAGGTCGACTACCGGCATTGTGTTACGCAGCCGATAAAGCAAAACACAAATAAGAAATAGCAGACACAGGTGAATATTACGCTGAATATAAACTTAAATTTACATAATTAGAGTTTATATTTTCAAGAAAAATCTGCCGCACATTCCGGCATGTTGAACAATCCTGCGAGGAACCTTTCACTCAGACCTGCCTCCCTCCGAAATTGTTTATTTGGAACATAATTCCCAAACACATTCGTCATCTCATCAGATAGCTTGCAGAAGACAAACAGACAACGTAACAGCTGGTAGAGAATGAAGTATAAGAGCCTAAACTAGACTATACCCCAGCTTGTCCGACGTGTAGTGACCAGTTTCTTTCATCTCTTTCTTTTCTTCTCTAACCAAAAGCCAATATCTCATTTACAACTCCATCGACTGAACCATACTGGTAAGGGTCATTCAAACCTCTACAACGCCATTATATATATATATATCATTTTCAATTCCATTATGTCCAAAAATGTAAATATTTGGTCACATCAAGAGGCACAGCGGTCTTGAGAGAACTGTGATGGAAGGTATGGTGCCAGGTAAAAGAGGCACGGGTAGACTAAGATGTAGATAGTACCAAGATATCCAGGAATGCATGGGTATGACAGTGGTGGAAGCTGGCGTTTTCGTAAGGGAAAGAGTTTCTTTCAGATGGACTGAAAAAATTAGAGTGTTCAAAGCAGGCCTCGGCTGCCTGAATAATGGTGCATGGAATAATGGAATAGGACCTCGGTTCTATTTTGTTGGTTTTCGGAACTGGAGGTAATGATTAACAGGGACAAACGGGGGCATTCGTATTGCGGCGTTAGAGGTGAAATTCTTGGATCGCCGCAAGACGAGCTACTGCGAAAGCATTTGTCAAGAATGTTTTCATTAATCAAGAACGAAAGTCAGAGGCGCGAAGACGATCAGATACCGTCGTAGTTCTGACCATAAACGATGCCGACTAGCGATCCGCAGGAGTTGCTTCGATGACTCTGCGGGCAGCTTCCGGGAAACCAAAGTGTTTGGGTTCCGGGGGAAGTATGGTTGCAAAGCTGAAACTTAAAGGAATTGACGGAAGGGCACCACCAGGAGTGGAGCCTGCGGCTTAATTTGACTCAACACGGGCAACACTGAAATGATTGACATGCCGAGACCACTCTTCTGGAGTCTAATATGGAACTGGTGCTGGACTTAGACCCCCAGAAATCTGGGGTTATGTCCCCTGTGGCTCGGTTTTGTCTGCATCCAGTGTTTGATAAAGGAATTGACGGAAGAGCACTATCAGGAGTGGAGCCTGAGACCTAAGTTAACTTACCACGCCAATACTGCAGAATGACTATCAAAAAGTACACCTTAGTGGGGTCTAATAGAGAACATGTGCTGGAATTAGACCCTCGAAAATCTTTGGGGCTACCCTTTAAGAAACTTGATTGTCTCGCTAAGGGAATTGACGGAAGGGCACCACCAGGTGTGGAACCTGCGGCTTAATTTGACTGAACACGCCAATACTGTAGAACAACTGACAAATTGAGAGCACTGCCGTTTGGGTCTAATAATGAACGTACGCTGGTATTAGACTCACGGACGACAAGTCAGCTCAAATGAAAGAACGCTACGGAAATCGTGTTTAACTCTGCAGATTTCAAATACCTGGTCATTGACAAACAAAAGCCCTCAATAAATTCGTCTGACAAAATAGTGAACGGGTGCTGGAAATAGATCTGAAGACAGGTCAGTTTTACCCTACAAATGACAGGGCGTTGCTACGGAAAACCAGCTCAAATCGAGAGGAGCCGCAGACACTTTGGTTCACGTACCAGGCTGATAAGCCAAGGGCGCGAGGCTACCATGTGGGGGATTACGGCCGAACCCTTGAAAGCCGCAATCCCGCCCAAAATCTCAGCACCACTGCAATGGGAGGCTCCTACATGCTCGGGACCTGGGGCTTGCGCCCCAGCCCTATCAGGTAGAGCCACAGTAAGAGGTCCTTGCCGCCCGCAAATCAAAGCGGGCGGAAAACTGCTTGATACTCACCCTATACGGCGATGGGGTGCGAAAAACACCAACCAAAGACTTAGAACCTGGTCGGGGTGTCGAAAACAGTAGAGCAGCCACCACACTGTGAACTGTCAAGACTCAACCACTGACCATGAGAGTTGTCCGCACACCAGGCGATCAACATCTCTGTGACATTACCAGGCTTGTCCTCTGGCTAAATGCACTCCGGTTACGATATCTACCTCTGTACGTTATCAGCCATAACTATCATGCTGGACGCAGAAGAGATGCAGACCAGCGGACATTGCACACCTGCCCCACTGTGTCAACACCCCAGGTGGCGGGGAATGCTAGGCGTACCATCCCTGCATAGAAGCCAAGAAAATAAAGGGAAAAAGAGATACCCCACTCACATGCAAATGCTACATTTCTGGCAGGACGTGACGATCCTGGGATACAGACACACTGGACTGCCTCTCTTCCGGGTAAACCAGTCCATCTCATATATCACATACCATCATTGCACCCTATAGACACGAGTAGTGAAGACTCGATAGTCTGGTAAGACAACTTCCATAGGAGAGAAAACTCTGATCGTAAACAACTGCTGCCTTGCAGATAGGCTGGGGACAGCCAAAGGCTAAGGAGGGCATCCCTACAGAAACGCCTGTTGAAATCGGATGCACGGGGCCGCAAGCCTAACAAAACAGTGCAACGTAAATCACAGTATGATGGCAGCACAACCTATTCGAAAAACGTATGGCGCTCATCCTGAGGAGACCCGCCAGGCAGCGATAGCGCCGGGCCCCACGCCTCGAAGGGGCCCACCCTTGGCTACTGGTGGTCACCCACCCATGTGTCGTGGAGTCAAGGCACATGGCTATGGGGAAACGACTATTGGCCAAAACTTCAAGACCCTCAGAATATTACAGTGGAATGCGGAGGGAGTCATTAACAAAAAACTTTCCCTAACACATCACCTGCATGAAGGTAAGATTGACGTGGCATGTATCCAGGAAACGCACCTCAACAATAACCATAAATTCTCAATCAGAGGATACCAGACTTTCCGTCTAGATAGAGAAGGCCACAAAGGAGGGGTCCTGATACTGACCAGAAACAGCATACCGAGTAGCGCGGTACCTGTCAATCACACCGGACAAGCAGAAATTGTAGGAGTTGACATAATGGCTCAAGAGACGAAGCTCCGCATTTTCAATCTGTACGGACCACCAAACAGAGACCTATCGCTCTCGAGTATGGAGGTCAGAGACTCCAACTGCATAGTGGTTGGAGATTTCAACAGCCACTCGGAGAGATGGGGATACTCTGACACAGACAGCAGAGGTGACGAAGTGGAAGATTGGGAGATAGATGCAAATCTCTCCCTAATCAATAGGCCGGAGGATAGCCCTAGCTTCTATTCAAGAACATGGCATACCACCTCGACTCCAGATTTGGCCTTCTCCACACAGGACATACACTATAAAATAGACCGCCAGGTGCTAAACCAACTGGCAGGTAGCGACCACAGGCCGATCAGGCTAACCATTGACATGGAAGTAGGCCCACAGGAAACAAAACCGCTCCCACGTTGGAATTACAAACGAGCCGACTGGGACAGATTTGCAATCCTGACAGATGGGCTGTGTGAAACCATCAACACACGAAACACCAAAATGAAGCCCATGGTAGAGAGCCTAAGCAAGGCAATAATGCAAGCCGCCACTGAAACCATCCCAAGAGGAGCTAGGAAAAACTATAAGCCCTACTGGAATGATGAGTTACAGAAAGTGGAAGATGCAGTAACAAATGCTAGAAACATGGCAGAACGAGAAAAATCCGTGGAGGCAAACATCGCCCTCAAAGCCGCCGCGGCGAAGTACAAACACACTCTCAAGCAAACAGCAAGAGAAAGTTGGAAAAATAAAACGGAAAGTTTAAACCTGGACAAAGAAGGGAACAAGCTATGGAAGCTAGTCAGAGCCATGAACGACGAAACCCCGTCAAATAAACAAATTACTATCAAGCAAGGCGAGAACTTGATCACAGGTAAGAAAGCCGCAAACGCCTTTGTCGATCACTATGCCAGAGCAAACCACATCGAGGTCCCTGCAGATAAGCATACAGACATTAGCGAAGAGCTAAAGGGGCACGAAAACAAAAATACGGCTCCTGAAGAGCACATGATGGCCAAACTAACAATGCGCGAAATGGAAGAGGCTATGAGAACACTAAAGAGAAGGAAATCTCCCGGAAAAGACGGGATAACAAACGAAATGCTGATGGGGCTGGGCCAAACAGCGAAGGAAAAACTACTGTCAGTCCTGAACCAAAGCTGGAAAAGGGGTATTGTACCCCAGGCATGGAAAGATGCAATACTGGTACCAGTACCAAAAACAGGAAAGGACAAAACAGATCCGAATGGATACAGGCCCATAAGCCTACTGAGCTGTGTCGGCAAGCTGATGGAACGGATGATAAACACCAGACTGATGTGGCATCTGGAAGAAAAACGAATACTAATTCCACAGCAAGCCGGCTTTAGACAGCACAGATCCACTGAGGACCAGGTCATCCTCATAGCCCAGGAGATAGAAGATGCCTACCAGGCACAGAAACACACAGTAGCTGTTTGGGTGGATCTGGAAAAGGCATTTGACAAAGTCTGGAAGGATGGACTTAGAGTCAAGCTAAGAAGAAGTGATGTTTGTGGGAAGATGTACAAGTGGATCAACCACTACCTCAAACAAAGAACGGCCAGAGTCCAAGTACAAGGGCAGATGAGCAAAAAGGTGACACTCGAGCAGGGAGTACCCCAAGGGGGAGTACTGTCACCCACACTCTTCCTGGTATATATAAACGATATTACAGAGAATATACCAAGAAGAGTCCATAGCTCAATGTTTGCAGACGATCTGGCTATGTGGACCTCTGAAAAGAATCTCACCATAGCAAGAAATCGGATGCAAACGGCCCTAACATCGCTGGAAGAGTGGGCGAACTCATGGCTGGTCAAAATAAACGAGGAGAAAACCACGTGCACAATATTCTCGCTCTCATTAAAACCCCAAAGTACCAAATTAAGCCTAAATGGCAAAATCCTGCAGCCAAACGACAACCCAACCTATCTGGGAGTCACATTTGATCGGCGCATGACATGGAAAAGTCAGATTGAGAGAAACCGAATGAAAGCCAGAGAAAGAATGGCGATCATGAGGAAACTTGCTGGCACAAGCTGGGGAGCAGACGAAGGCATACTAAAGAAACTGTACACTGGAAGAGTGAGACCAGTTCTCGAGTATGGCATCGCGGCTTGGACAACAGCAGCGAAGGCGAACTTCGATAAAGTTAACAAACTTCAAAACCAAGCTATGAGAATCATAACTGGTGGCATGAAGTCAACGCCAATTGTAGAACTTGAAAAGATTACAAAACTGCAATCCATGACCGACAGAAGAGACTGCAGAGCCCAACTGCAGTCAGAGAAACTCCGAAGACTGACGGACCATCCAATGTACCAGAGGCTAAACAATTTGGGAACTGGAAAACTAAAGCGGAGAAACTTTGCAGAAATAGCCAAAGCAAAGATGCACGAAGATCCCATAAACGCACTAACAACACCAAAACCCATCACTACTGTACGAAAACCTACTTGGAGGCAGGATATATTTCCAGAGGTGGTAGAAAATATACCAGGTATTGCAAACAAAAACTGCCAGACCGAAAAAGAAAGGAGAGATACTACCCTAAGCTTCATAATGAAAAGCTACCCAAGCATGGACTGGACCCATGCATACACCGACGGCTCTGTAACAAACACTACACAGAACGGAGGGGCAGGAGCATTCCTGAACCTACCAAATGGCAGAAAAATAACACTGTCATTCGCTACTGGTAAGTACACGAGCAATTTCAGAGCAGAGGCAGAGGCACTGAGGGCGGCAGTGGAAGAAATGGTAACACACAGTGAAAATGAGAGCCATATAGTCCTGCTGACAGATGCTCTCGAAGTAGTCACAGCGCTAAAAAGCCAGAAAAACACTGAGCTTAATGACTTAAGAGCAGCACTCTGCAAACTGTGCCAACAGTCCGCACCAAAAAGGGTAGTGGTACAGTGGGTTCCGTCACACTGCAACATCCAAGGCAACGAGGAGGCAGACAGACTGGCAAAAGAAGGTGCAAGGCTACCACAAATAGATACCAGTATGACGTACGAAGAGTCAAAACGGCTTATCAAAGCCAGGTACATGTCCAAATGGGAAACCGAACATACTGGTTACACCAACAACGATGCCTATTACCAGTTGAACCGAAGAGAGCAGGTCGTTGTCTTCAGACTTCGCACTGGCCACAACAGACTGAGGTACCACCTCTTCAACAAATTGAAGATAGGGTGTACCGACGAATGCCCGTGCGGTACTGGTAAAATGACCACTGAACATCTGCTGCAGAACTGCCCGACATACGAGGATCAGAGAGAGCAGATGTGGCCATTGCCAGTGGAACTGCAAGACAAGCTCTATGGTAGTGGCGAGAGTCTCAGGATGACCGCCGCTTTTTTCGAGAAAATAATGGTTACTGTCTGACTGTGTACGCAGAAGAAGAAGAAGAAGATGGACTGTGATGGGAGCGACTTCTATAAAGGACTTACTTCATGATGATGATGATATATATATATATATATATATATATATATATATATATATATATATATATATATATATATATATTTATATACGCACGCACGTGCGTTTGTAAATCAGTAAGTAAGTCACAAATTAACATGAAATTGCTGAACAATGTAATTGGTTGTTTATAAAGGAGTCATTAAGGCACAGCAGCATCAGGCTTTGTGACTTTTGTAGGCAGGACACGCTAAATGTCGCATGCACGTGCGCAGAAAAGATACAAAAAGGAGATGCTTCGAACTGGCGACGAGTAGAGATGAACAGTGCAGTAGTGTTATGCATGGTTTAGCCTACAGCATAAACGATAATCTCATCTTGGCGAGAGACGTTTCGCTAATACGAACATGTTTCATTTACAGTTCAAATGTGACTGATACATGGAACCAAATATTTCTGACCTGCAATTTTAATGCTCTGATAAAAAAATGGGATAAGTGTATAAATGGCTGATATATGGAACCAAATATTTCTGATCTGCAATTTTAATGCACTGATAAAAAAATGGGATAAGTGTTGAAATGACTGATATATGGAACCAAATATTTCTGATCTGCAATTTTAATGCACTGTTAAGGAAATGTGATAAGTGTATAACTGTTGGTGAAATTTATTTTGAGAAATAAGAAACAATGTAACTTAAATAACAAATGGTTTTCAATGTCGTATTTCATTTAGTTTTATTATTATATAGTCGTTTGTGATATTTCTACTGCCTTGCCTTCGTATATCGGTGTGTGCTCACAACAGAAATAATTCCAGAAGTAAAAGATACAAAACCCAAACATAATGCCAAAAGGCAAGCAACCTATCCTTTTCGAGCTAAAGTCAGATCCGAAAAGGAAATTACAGCCGCACTAAAAGTAAGTATTCGCATTTTAGGGAGACTCACTGGTCGAGTTGTAAGGTGTCCGCCTCGTAAGGTGCCGAAGGTCGAGACCGGGATTTTTTGTCACAGGGATCTTCTGGTAAAAATTCTCCTGGTCTCTGGGTAGCGAGATCGAACTCCCGTGTTTAGTGTCAAGCACGTTAAAAATCTTTTTGCAGCTAGAGATCTGAAGGAGCGGACTTAATTCTAAATTATAGCTAAAAATCTATTCTAAAAATGATTTCTATTAAGAGCAGCATAAATGGCGCCTAACTGAATGCGGGTCTACTTAGCTCTAGTCTTTGAGTCTATTTAGATAAACTCGCACATTTGTTAAACCACCCTCCAAGAAACTGGTTGCATACAGACTCTATAGAGTCTTCTAAATCCGTTTAAGACGTTTAATAAGTAAAGTTTTTACTTTGACAACTAGTCAACTACGATGACGCTACGACTTTAGTGGTGTTGATTCAACATTAACTCCCCTGCCATGAACAATGACTGACATGTGTCGTGTTTCAAGTATACCTAATCACTGCGGACAACTAGGTCTGATAGATGTCGTGGACTTTTTAATGGCTTGACGGCATCTCCCAGTCGACCCAGCTGTAAATGGGTAATTAACTAGCATTTAAGGAAGGCATAACAATGGTGAAGAGAATGGTACATCTGGCACAGATGTACCATTAATAATGACTCATGTAAAACGTCATCCCTGTCGGCAGTATTAGCTATTAACTATCTATCTATCTTCATTCCACTTATGACGTTTGACGTCGTGGGGGAGGGGGGGGGAGGGGTTTGACCTACTTTGTTTCATATATTTTGGCAGGTGAAAATCCACTGGTGACTTGCCAGGTCAATCCCAGCATCTGTTAGCCCCTGGAATATACGATCGCCTATTTTTTATACTGGTGGAGGTGGAAGCGTAAATTAGAGGAAGGTAGACCCGCAGCCTTTCAGGCGCCAGCTAAGTCACTCCGCTAACCACAAGGTATTTTCAACGTGCGCGACACTGCACAGACGTGTCTGATCTCACTACTCAGAGATCAGGGGAAATATTTACCGGATGATTCACGTGAAAAAATCACGGTGTCTCTACCAGGATTTGAACCCGCGATCTCCAGCATCCGAGGCGAACACCTTATCTCGAGCCAACTGGGTCTCCTATTTACTACCTCTTTTAAAAAGTGACCGATGAGTTGGAGAAGGTATGTGTTGTTGTTTCGAATACCCACATTAAGTAGGTTTACTCTTTTGTGCACCCTGAAAAGGCCTTGAAGTGGCGGATTGCAGTAGCTTCCCCTACATCTCGAACGTTGGGAAATGTATAAACAGCAAGGAAGGGAACTGGCCATCCTACCTCACATAGGCTGCAGCTTAGTCCATGAAGAGTTATCTTCATCTCCGACGACAATTTTTGCCATGGGACCCACATTTACCTTTACCTTTAAAAACTGACTGAAGTAAATAATTCTATATGTAAAGGCGAAACGGGTACCTGGTGAACTCTGGGGAACATTTTGCAGTTGTCGTGGGAGCTGTGAAGTCCGTCCTCTGTAGTCGGCAATTTAAGCAATTAATTTTCTTCTTCTTCTTCTGTGTTCGTTCTCAATCTCCCGCCTCCAAACCATGAACAGGGCTTTGCAAGTAGCAGGAAGTAGTCAGGAAAACGGAAAGCGTTTTGTTACTAGTTCACAGCTTGACTGCTGTATTTGCAACTTTCGGTCCGACACATTCTTCTTCTGCAGAAATATTGAATTTGACTGAGCATATTCAGGGATTCCAAGTAAAAATAAGTCCGTTCTATGAGCCATTCTCCATCATTGTTACACCATACATTGGGGAAACTGGTAAGGAGCTGCATGAGCGTTTCCACCAACACCTGAATGATATCCACAACCGCATGAATTCTCCATTTGCCAGCCACCGCAATGGTCCTGAGCACCGGGGTAAGGCTGACGTTAGTGTCAATGGTCTAATTTCTTGCTTCTCTGACGATCGTCATCGATTCGCCTTTGAGAACAGACTTATCCCCAGCATGAGTTGCCACCAACCACGTGGCATTAATATCTTCCATAACATTTCTTAAAATTTCATACTGGCCCCCATCTATTTTCCTTTCTTCCACCCTCCACCCCCACCCTTTACTCTATCACCCCCTCCCCCCTCACCAATCCACCTCCCGGCTTATATCACCTTCTTTTTGTTTCATCCTTGGGATCTCTATTTGGCTTTTTTCATATTTGCCCACCAGTGGCTTATCCATTTCATTCCCTCTCACTTCTTACGCTTTCCTGGCCACCTGATTGGACCGCTGCCCTTCATTTTCAACCCACCCAGTCGCGCAGACAGACACTATATCAGATAAATAGAACATTTTTTCCTTATATGTTGATTTTTTAGTTCAGTATTGCTGTTATTTGTTGTACCTGAAGAAGGCCTATTTTTCGTAACATATTTTTTGTTTGTGTACTTGTCTCGGTGCGGTATCTGGCCATGCCCATTTTTAAAATTTTGATCACTGTTTAATCAACTTTAACATTTTTTTTTCATTTAGTTTTTTTCCATTAAAAAAAACTAGTACACCAGGTATATTTGATTTTATTCTACCTATATATTCGTTTTATGTAATCACACACTTTCAATTCATCATTATCAATATTACCTTCGTTTCATTGCTTCAATTTACCTTTGTTATTTTCAATCATTCTTTCTTTCTCTAAGTGAGAAGATGATTGTGAGAATAACCTGTATTGTCTCTTCTCCCAGAAAGTACCTCCCAAACATGAGTACTGTGGGTTCCTCTACTCGTCGAGCACTCCAAGTAGGTACACGCATAAATAGCAACGTTCGTTACAGAAGACAGAAGAAATAAAATAATCTCACAGTTCAAAGAGAAGACAATAGTAGAACGTGTAACACTAGCGTTTTTACAATATAGAATAATAAAGTACAGTTCAGCATAGAATAGTATAGTATAGTATAGTATTGTATTGAATAGTGTAGCATAGCACAGCATAGTGCAGTACAGTACAGTAAAATACAGAATAGTATAGTATAGTATAGTATAGTATAGTATAGTATAGTATAGTATAGTATAGTATAGTATAGTATAGTATAGTATAGTATAGTATAGTATAGTAAAGCATAGCATAGCATAGTATAGTATAGTATTGAATAGCATAGTATAAGATAGCATAGCATAGCATAGTATAGTATGGTATGGTATGGTATAGTATAGTAAAGTATAGTATAGTATAGTATAGTATAATATAGTATAGTATAGTATAGTATGGTATGGTATGGTATGGTATGGTATGGTATGGTATGGTATGGTATGGTATGGTATGGTATGGTATGGTATGGTATGGTTTGGTATTGTATGGTATGGTATGGTATAGTATAGCATAGTATATAGTATAGTATAGTACATAATTAGAGTTCCGATTTTCAAGAAGAATCTCCCGCACATTTTGGCATGTAGAACAATCCTGCGAGGAACCTTTCACCCAGAACTCTGCCTCCCTCCGAAATTGTTTATCTGGAACCTAGTTCCCAAACACATTCGTCATCTCATGAGCTAGCCTGCAGACGACAAAAACAGAAAACGAAACAGCTGGTAGAGAATAAAGTGTTAGAGCCTAAATTAGGCTATACCACATCTTGTACGATGTGGAGTGACTAGTTTCCTTCTTCTCTTTCTTTTCTTCTCTCATCAAAAGCCGAAATCTCATCCACTGAACCTGGTAAAGGTCTCACAGCATCTCTCTCACAGCAAAGCATAGTATAGTATAGTATAGTATAGTATAGTATAGTATAGTATAGTATAGTATAGTATAGTATAGTATAGTATAGTATAGTATAGTATAGTATAGTATAGCATAGCATAATATAGTATAGTATAGTATAGTATAGAATAGTATAGTATAGTATAGTATAGTATAGTATAGTATAGTATAGTATAGTATAGTATAGTATAGTATAGTATAGTATAGTATAGTATAGTTATTACATATGTATATTTATTACATCTGTTATTTATTACACATGTTTCACTACTTACTATGTATGTTTATTATATCTGACTTTTATTACTTGAACCTGTTTCTTACATTTGTCCGATTATTACATATGGCTGTTTATTACTTGCATCTGGTTATTACATTTATCCGTGTATTACATATGTCTATTTATTACTTGCATCTGGAAAGTCCCCAGGATGCGATGATATCCCAGCAGAGCTAATACAAGCAGGAGGAGAGGCATGTGCTCGAGTCTATCACAAGCTGTGTAAACAGATATGGCACAGTGCAGAGTGGCCAGAAGCATGGAAGAAATCAATTTATATTCCTCTCCCCAAAAAAGGCAACCTGAAGTTGTGCACGAACTACTGAACTATCGCACTGATCAGCCATGCTAGCAAGATACTCTTGCGAATCCTATTAAGAAGGAAAGAGAAAAGGTTTGAATCTGAAATTCACGTAGTCCAGGCAGGTTTTATTTAGGAAAGACAGAGGGACCCGGGACCACATATTCAATTTCAGGAATATCTATGAAAATTGTAGAGAGTTTAATGTAGACATGTACACATGTTTTATTGATTACGCTAAGGCCTCCGACACGGTAAAACATCAAAATCTGTGGAGAATCATGAAGGAAATGGGGTTTCCTTTGCAAATAGTACATCTCATTGAAACATTATACCAAGGTCAACAAGCCGCTCTCCGAGTATCTGGGCAAACATCAGATTGGTTTGCAGTACAAAAGGGAGTCCGACAGGGATGTATCCTCTCACCTTATATGTACAACATATATGCGGAATGTATAATGAGAAATATACGAGAAGATGAGAACATTGAAAGTTTCGACCCATTTACGATTGGGGGGTACGAGATTCCAGAGTTACGACACGCAGATGACACAGTGATATTATCAAGAAGTGCGGAAGGGCTAGAGCAGCTACTTTCAGCCGTTAATGGACATAGTAAAGATCAAAATCTGTTCATAAACATAAACAAAACAAAGATAATGACCACCGATAAAACACAATGTCAGCATAAATTTACAGTGGGTGGTGAGGAAATAGATCAGGTTACCCATTTTGAATATCTGGGCTCCAGAATTGACAAAAATGGTGACTGCTCAAAGGAAATCAGAAGAAGACTAGCTATGGCAATGCAGAGACTGGACAGCCTGAAGAAATTATGGCAGGGCACCAACAAAACGATAAAAGTAAAAGTCTTGAGAGCCTGTGTTTTTCCTGTGGCAGCTTATGGCTGTGAAGCATGGACGATTACCAAAACTTCTAGACAAAGAATCGAATCCTTCGAGTCAAAATGTTACAGAAAGATCCTCAGAATACCCTGGACAGAGAAAAGAACAAATGCAGATATTCGGCAAGAGTTGAGCATAGAAGAGAACTGGTTTATCAATTCCATTTTGGCTAGAAAATGCAAATACATTGGTCACATTAAGAGACACAACGGTCTTGAGAGGACGGTGATGGAAGGTATGGTGCCGGGCAAAAAGCGGAAGGACCAAGAAGCCGATGGCACCAAGATATCCAGGAATGTCTGATTATGACAGTGGCGGAAGCTGGAATTTTGGCAAGGGAACGAGTTTCTTTCAGACAGACTGTGATGGGATGATCTGGTTATTACATGTGTCCGTGTATTACATATGTCTGTTTATTACTTACATCTGGTTATTACATTTATCCGTGTATTACATATGTCTGTGTATTATTTGCATCTGGTTGTTACATTTGTCCGTGTATTACATACGTATGTTCATTTCTTGCATCTGTTTATTACATATGTCCGTGTTTTATAGATGTATCTTTATTAAATATGTTTATTACATGTCTGTTTATTACATCTGATTGTTTAATACATATGATAATTACAAATGTTTGTTTATTACATACGTTTATTACAAACGTCTAATTATTGCACATGTCTGATTACTAACTATGTCTGTTTCTGTTATCTGTTTATTAGCTGTGACTGTTTATTAACTTTGTCTGTTTGTTACATATGTGTGTTCATTACATGTGCTTGTTTATTACAAATATTCATTGCATATGTTTGTTTAATTACATATGTCTATTTATTAAATAGGTGCATTACACATATCACTCTTATCACTAACAAATTATGGAAAATATAAAAAACAATAATCAGACGCACACTCAAAATGTTTTCGTTTCACTAAGGACCTGCTGGCGGCATCACAAACTTCTTCCTGCCAATCTACTCACAACCACAAGCTAAACAACACGTACAGATCAACGGCGTACCGTAAGTTCACAGCTAATGATAGTACAGTGTTTTATTTATGTCCAAACACATACATTGTGTTTCCCGATTCGTCCTTAGCAAGATATATATATATATATATAAACGATTTGGAAATTGATATGGGATTCATTATTGCTGAAGACACAAAACTATACTAGTGTTTCATCTCAAACAAAAGTGGATTTATTGAGGTCGGATTAAAATACAATTCAAGAAGGGTCTGTAATCTGGCAAATGGAGTTTAATCTTGTTAAATGTATTGCCATCCACATAAGAGATCCAATACGGAACATATTTATTGAATTGGCCGAGAACAATATTAGAAAGATAGATAGGGAAAGAGACCTAGGGGTTATAATAGATCATACAGGTAAGGTGAGTGAACAAGTTCAGGTAGCAGTGAAAAAGGCAATTGAAATGTTAGGTATGACAAAAAGAAATATTAAACATAGGAGCAAGGAAGTGAAAGCCCAAACTGTATAAAGCTTTAGTTAGACCTAGATTGGAGTACTGTGTACAGGTATGGAGTCCTTATCATAGATTGGATATAAACATGCTGGAAAGAATACAAAAAAGAGCGACAAAGCTGATAGTGAAATTCCATAATTACAGTTATGAGGAAAGACTCAGAAAAACCGGCTACAGTGTCTAGAAGAGAGAAGAATTCGTGGTGACTTAATATAGGTTTATAAGATGATCAGAGGAATTAATAAATTAGACTATAACAAGTTTTTCAAAATACAGCCACCCACAATAACAAGTGGGCATAGCTACAAATTAACTAAAGAGAGGTCCAGATTAGATATTTGGAAAATATTTTTATCCAGAGAGTGGTGAATGCTTGGAATGCATTGCCACAGGAGGTAGTGGAGACAGGGACAATTATTGCATTTAAGAATAAATTGGATGCGCATAGATTTTAGAGCAAGGTAATGTAAATGACACTAGTTGTATACAGACTTTGCAGAGTCTTCTAAACCAGTATAAAGACGTTAAGTTAAGTTGTTTGTTGGACGCTGTGTCCTAGTTTGAATTAAGGCCCGGCACTTCTGATTTTTACAGAAGCATTTCTGAGATAGAGTTTGGCTTCTCTCTTCCAGTCCTAATGTTGTTCGTCCAGTGTAATCTATCAGGACTACTTTGTCAACATGCTACACATACAATGGTGTGTGTACTTGTCTCGCCCGATCTCGCCAACATATCTGCATTTTGTACTATGTCCTGTCAGTAGTTTTCGCAGACAGTGCATGTGGAAGTTTTTAATTTTTCGACATGACGACTATAGTCAGTCCAGGTCTCACACGTATATAAGAAGGTATTGTGGTAGCGTAAGGCGTCTCCACAGTAGTTAGCTATCTAGAATGTTATGACATACATCCACATCTCGACACGAAACACAACACAGCCAATAACACATTAATGGCAGGTAATAGATTTATTATATTAATATCAACAAAACCAACATTTAGCAATCAGAACAAACATAACAACAGTAAACATATATATTAATATAAATATTAACTACAGCAGAAGTTTTAAGCATTAACTTTTGTTAACTTTTCCCAACTACTTACAACCCAGTTCTAGCCGCTATACTCCGGTCCCCTTATCTGCACACTCAACAAACTCTCACAAACTCGTCTTCACTTTCGTATTCCGTGCATTCACTCAAACTCAGATGCCTTCATGCAGGTGATGTTTAAAATAAACATTCAATCTGTTCAACGTATACTCACATATGATCACACACTCAATCGATCTGCGTACACACATACTCCGGAACATACATCGTCTCTCGGTGTCCTGAACACACCACACACACACACACACACCCACACACACACACACACACACACACACGCGCGCGCACACACACATTCAGATCTTTTTCTAGTCCCAGGGTGTCCAACACACACCTCATAGAGCGACTGGTCCCGATTCAGAGGCGTATGCTGGTTCAGTCACCCTGCAACTTCTACTCCCTCTTACAAACTACTAAACGGCCTGCTAACTGGTAGCAGACTATCAATCGTTCTTCTAGAAAGTCGGTGAGCTAAACTCTCATTCCTTTTCCAGCCAGTCTCCTAGCTAAACTCTCAGTCCCTCCATGGCAAGTCTGCTTGCGTTAAACTTTGCCTAGTATTATATATTCTCAAGCAGTATCAGTGCTGTCCAACCGTCTTCTGTGGGTTGTCTGACTCAGCCATCACTCTAGTATGGATCTACCTCCAACTCCAACTAGTTGTTATTGGAACGAATCACTCCGAATTCATGTCACTCTAAGATGTCGCAGCAAGACCTGATGGCCTCTGCCTGACACTAACCTCCCACTACCCAAATCGAAACGCCAGAGTGGTCAACGCCTAACCTCTATCTGTATCAGACACATTCTTCCCCTCAACCCCACCCCCCCCCCCCTCTCCCGTTTTCCTTTGTCGACTTAGTGTCGAGACGGTGGGTGACCTTGGCACATTTTCAGGTGCCTTTGTTCCCAGAGTGGCCGGTCTCATCACCCCTGCCCTTAACGCCCATGCTCCAGCTGGAAATGGTACAGTATGTAGAACACCTGCTATTCTCTTAGTCAGACAACACATGTGGAGTCTGTTCCAAACCTATAACACAGAGACGGAATAAGGGCTTGATCAGGTCTGTTTCGCTGACCCTGAAGCAAGCAGCGTATGAAGAGTTGCTTCCTCCTGTCAGTTCTTTCACTGATGCATCTTCTTCCCGCAAATATAAACATGACAGCTATGTAGTTGTTGTGCTTGCTACTGTCAATTGTTTTTATCTTAAGCACTCGAAGAGGGAAGGCTTATCCAGTACGCAAAGATGTCTGCTGAAGTCCGATGTGTCGGAATGAAAAGTGCAAATATCGCAGTTAATCTGTAAAACTATGACACAACGCATTTCTTTCTTTGGACATCCTGCAACTTCCAAAACATTTTCATGGTTTGGTAGGGGAGTTTCAGAACGGATGACAAAGAAGAAGAAGAAAATGGAAAATGCTTCATAGAACCGACTAATTGAACCTTGGCTCCCCTATATGTGCTCAGTTTCTGTCAATGCTGAAAGTGCCAACGATGCAGCACGAACTATGGAGCACCAGCACGGGCACCGTAATTCTCCCTTGACTTCGTCAGGTCATAACATACAGTTTGTTCAACTGGGAGACGCTGTGAAATCATGAAAAAATACCGGCATGACCGGTCTGTCTAAATTGAATTAGGCATAGTTTATGGTACGTCGGAAAGTAAACTGAGTTCACAAACACTTTGACCACCAAATATCATTTTTCGATATTGAAACAGTTAAATAATCACATTTACAGAATGCTTCATTTTCTTCGTTGTTCGTTCTCAAACTCCTGCTACCAAGCCCTGAACGTTCTCAAACTCCCGCTACCAAGCCCTGAACGTTCTCAAACTCTCGCTACCAAGCCCTAAACGTTCTCAAACTCTCGCTACCAAGCCCTTAACTTTCTCAAACTCTCGCTACCAAGCCCTGAACGGTTCCAAACTCCCGCTACCAAGCCCAGAAAATGGGCTTTGCAAGCAGCAGGATGTTGTCCGAAGAACTGAATGAGTTGTGTTGTAGTTTACAGCTTGACTACGATATTTGCACCTTTCAGTCCTACACATCCGGCTTCAGCTGATTTGAATGAGTACCGGGTTAGCCTTCTCTCTTCGAACCCTTCCCCTTAGCGAGTTTGCCCTGTTGCAGTATGTTGTCCAGGATCACCACGTAGAGGTAGAGAAGGGTCTTGGCAGCTCTGGATCGCTGGCTCTGACGCTAAGAGTCAGCACTGCTCAGCATCGTGATACAGAATGCAAGTACCGAGACAGCTATTTAATACGATTTGAATGATTAGATAACATACCATGAGTTGAAAACAGCTATTGCTGTTTTCAGATATTAGATAAAAATACTTCTCAAACATCCTAACAAATTATACCAGAAAAATAAATCTTCCTGAAATGTAAAAACATGATCCACGGAGGTGTTGTATTAAACTATGTCAAGTTTCCTTTTATAAACAAACAAATGTAAATTCCGAAGTCAGTATATTATAAACACAATAGATTAGCACCAACAAAGATAATGCTAGATTATCATCATCATCATGTAGCATGTCTCTTGCAGAACGCCACTCCCATTACATCCATATCGTTCCCTAGCCAAATCTAGAGCCTACGTCAATGTCATGTTCAGCAATTCCTGGATTTCTCGGTGCCATCATTTTCTCGATCCACCCCTGTCTTTTTTGCCTGGCATCATACCTTACATCACTGTTCTTTCAAGACCGTTGTGTCTGTTGATGTGACCAATGTAATTACATTGTATGGCCATGATGGAATTGATAAACCAGTTCTCTTCTATTTTCGACTCTTCCCGCATGTATATATTTGTTCTTCTCTCAGTACAGAGTATTCTGAGGATCTTTCTGTAACATTTTAACTCGATAGACTAGATTCTCTTACTGGATGTTTTGGTAATCGTCCATACTTCGCAGTTATTTGCTGTCACGGGAAAGACACATGCTCTCAACACTCTTTCTTTTGTCATTTGCTTGTGTTCTGTCATAATTTCATCAAGTTATTTGGCGTCTGCATTGTCATGTGAAGTCTTTTTGTGATTTATTTGGAGCAGTTGCCATTTTTGTCAATTCTCGAGCCCACATATTCAAAATACATGAACTGGTCTATTTCCTCCCCACATATTATAAAATTATGATCACAGCGTGTTTTGTCGGTGATCATTATCTTTGTTTTGTTTATGTGCCTAAATAGGTTTTGATCTGCTTAGTGTTTACATATACGGCTCCATCAACTGCTCTATCCGTTCTGCACTTCTTGATAGTATCACGTATCACTGTGTCATCTGTGTATCGTAACTGGGATCTCGTTCCATCATATGTAAATGGATCGGAACTTCATCAAACTTCGTGTCTTCTCTAACGTTTTTTCATAATATATATATATATTACATAGATGGGGAGAGAGAGTGACATCTCTGACGTGCTCCCTTTTGTTCTGCGAATCAGTCTAATGTTTGACCAGATTTGCAGATGGTGTGTTGTTACTCTTGATATAATGATAGATATGTTCCTCAATTAATAGCCTTAAAATGGCATATTGTTTTTGCTTGAAGAAAAATTAGATGAGCACTTAGTGTTGAGATGTAGATCAAGTGAATACTTGGTTTCCTTGGTTTTGTAATTCGATTATGCGGTTCCAAATCATTGTTCAGTTTGACTGCGCATGTCAGAGATTTATTTTCTCGGAATGACCACAGAAATGATCAACACAACTACACAACTGCCCTAGTTGGACACAAACAACAATACATTACAAACTGATACACTCACACATCCCCACACTGCGCCAAATCTTCCGATATAATCTCCCTCCTTTATTCACCAAACAACATCAAATTAAGCGCTTTAGTGACATCTCAGCATCAACCAAAAACAGAGTGTCGTAGTAAGACCTCAGCTCAACCAAAAACAGAGTGTCGTAGTAAGACCTCATCATCAACCAAAAACAGAGTGTCGTAGTAAGACCTCAGCATCAACCAAAAACAGAGTGTCGTAGTAAGACCTCTGCATCAACTAAAAACAGAGTGTCGTAGTAAGACCTCTGCATCAACTAAAAACAGAGTGTTTTAGTAAGACCTCTGCAATAAATATTTCCTGGCGTTATTTATGTCTTCGCTATCAATATTGAAGCCTACTTTATCAAGCATCCAACATATTGCCACGTAGCATCGTGATGCGTTAGATTAGATTCATTTGATCAGGACTGCTATCAACATATATTTCAAGTGCGCTTTATATTTTTACTACAATTGCATCTGCGAATACATACCGTTATGTGATGTTATGGCTTTTTTCGTCTTGACAGACGGTCAGTAACCTAGTCTGTTGTAGAGATGGCGGTGGCAGCATCTGTTCTGGAGGGACATAGACTTACGTGGCTCAGCTTTGTGTATAGATCAGACACAATCCAAAGGCGAAAATGCATCTTAAAACTTGAATCGTGGAACGTTAAGACCATGTGTCCTGAAATCGACATTCCCAAAGTGACTCAGGACACATTCACAAAGTGACTCAGAACACATACACAAAGTGACTCAGGACACATTCACAAAGTGACTCAGGACACATTCACAAAGTGACTCAGGACACATTCACAAAGTGACTCAGGACACATGCACAAAGTGACTCAGGACACATACACAAAGTGACTCAGGACACATACACAAGAACAAACTGTCACCACAGACTTTGAGCTCGGAATACTGGGCGTTGACATCGCGGCCCTTCAGGAAACTAGACTTGGCGTTGACATTGCGGCCTTTCAGGAAACTAGACTGGGCGTTGACATCGTGGCCCTTCAGGAAACTAGACTGGGCGTTGACATTGCGGCCCTTCAGAAAACTAGACTTAGAGGCAGTGGTACAATTACAGGAAAATACGACACCTTCTTCTGGCAGGGCCTTGATGCAGAAAAACCCAGGATATATGGCTTCGGCTTTGCCATATAAAAAACAAACATTTGGACTGCACCAGTACACAAACAGGTATATCAGAGTAGTTCATTTATCTCATTCTTCAAATGAGCGCAGGAAAAATAAATATAGTCAGTGCCTACTCTCATCTCAGTCTTCACACGAGCGCAGGAAAAATAAACAGTCAGTGCCTACTCTCCTTTCAGTCTTCCCATGAGCGCAGGAAAAATAAACATTGTCAGTGCCTACGCTCCAACGTTAACAAGCACATGTAAAGAACAAGACTCATTCTATGATAGCCTTCAGAGAATTACAAACTCATTTCCCAAAGATGAGGAATGAATCATTATGGATGATATCAATGCGAGAGTTGGGGCAGAGTACCTCTCCTGGCCTACGTGCTGGGCCATCATGGTACAGACAAGATAAATGAAAACAGGCAGAGGTTGCTGGAGTTTTGCTCAAGAAATCATATGTGCGTTATCAACACCTATTTTCAGGTTAAAAACTGTCACAAAACCTCATGGCGTCACCAAAGATCATGACATTGGCATCAACTTGACTACGTTTTTGTACGCAGGCACCACTTAAACGCGGTCAAAATTACTCGAGCTTATCACAACGCATTACCCATTAAGCATTAGCAAAGTGGAAGCTAAACCAAAACGGATACATCGCTCCAAAGAGCCATCTAGGGTCAAGATAAACACCATAACCGTGAAGGACGAAAAAAAAGAAAGACGTTTTCCGTCAACAGCTCTGCGCTGGCATAAATGAAGGCAACGATAGTGGAAGTGTTGACGACATATGGAACGCATTGAAAGAAACAATTTACAAAAAGCACAATTTCTGCATTCGGAGGGAGGAAAATATATAGAAAAGATTGGTTCGACATAAATCGAGAAAAAATGTTGCCACTTATTGAGAAGAAAAGGGAGGCGCTCATCCAATTCAAGAAAAACCTGTCAAAATTCACAGAAGACAGTCTTTTCAAGGCCAAACTTAGTCCAAAGAGAATCCAGAAGATGTGCTAACGAGTACTGATCCAATCTCTGCTCCACAATACAAGAAGCCGCAGACCCAGACATCAAACGAGTACTGGTCCAATCTCTGCTCTACAATACAAAAAGCCGCAAACTCAGACATCAAACGAGAACTGGTCCAATCTCTGCTCCACAGTACAAGAAGCCGCAGACCCAAACATCAAACGAGTACAAGTTCAATCGCTGATCCACAATACAAGAAGCCGCATACTCAGACATCAAACGAGTACTGGTCCAATCTCTGCTCCACAGTACAAGAAGCCACAGACTCAGACATCAAACGAGTACTGGTCCAATCGCTGCTCCACAATACAAGAAGCCGCAGACTCAAGCAACATCAAAGCGATGTACAAACACGTAAAACTCCCCTGGGTCCAAAAAGCTCCAAAATAACCCCATTAAAGTCATAGGGTGGTGAACATACCGCTTTTGTACATTGAAAGTTCTGCTGTTTCCTGCCAGGATACCTATGGAACGAATTTACACAAACAATAACGTTCCCAAGGATATGTTACCTCTCAGTACCATCAAGGTTAAGTGGGCGTCCAATAGAATTAGGACCGTCTACAAACCTGAAAACATCTTTGCATACCTATCAAGGTATTTAATCTATTGGTATCATCATCATTACCGCTATCATTATCATAATCATTATTGCTATCATCATCATTATGTGGTTAATCAGTCTGGGTGAAAGTTTGTCTGAGTATGTCTATTGATTTGACCCAGTCGCCTAGTTGATCGGTCCTTAGACTGGTTGTACGTTTGCATGCTCTTCATTTTACCATATAGTCTAGTTGGTCAGCCCTAAGACTGGTTGTAATGTCTAACCTTCTTGCTTTCATCCCATTCTCTATAGTTTCCTTCCTTTCAGCACATGTTCGTACACTAAAATACGAGGCATGTTCAAATGAAACCGGACCTAACTGCACCAAGTGAACATACGCACGATGCGCATGGTGACGTCAGTTCTGATGTAAACAGCACATACCAACTGTCGAGTGTCCAAAATATCATAAGCCTCTGACTTATAGTTTCCTCAGCAGAACGTTGAAAACATGGCAGGTGTGATAACACATTGATCGCAGAATGCAGGCAGTGTATGGTTACAAAAGTGTGTCGAAGACAACTGAAGAATTGGACAACGGTATTTAAAGAAGGGCGGTTGGTATGTGTTGTTTTACGCCAGAAGTGACGTCACCATGCGCATCATATGTATGTTCACTTGTTGCACTTTGGTCGGGTTTCACTTGAACACGCCTTGTATTATTATTATTTATTATCCTACGGGTAAGTATCATAATATTAACCCTTTCTTCCTCCACCAGATTTGGACCAATAGACGGGATTTATTCGACCAGTGTAAACTCTGTTTACGTCATCTTTTCAGATTTAGAGGCGGCCCGAGAGGCGGTCTCGTGTCCACGCTTAGGCGAGCCTTGGGACCCCCTGATCGCTTTCTGGGTGGAGCCAAGAATGTATAACTCTAATTTCTATTTCAAATATGCAGGAATCGAGAACACGCCAAATAGGATACGCATCTAATATGTGTCACCATAAACAGAACCATTTGTCAAGATTGGATTTAATCTAATATCAGTAACAATCAAATTCTGAATACACAGCCGTGATATGAGTGGCTCATTGCACTAAAGACGAATTGCTAAAATTTCAAAATAACATTCTACCTTTTCATAGTTCCATCAGTAACTCCAAAGTTTGACTAACATTTAAATAACCTTTTTTTTTATTTGTTCATTATTAGAAAGTTTGGTTAACATTGTAAACTGGCATTATTTTTCATTGCTTACACTTGCAACCAAAAAATAATGTCAGCTATTCCATCCTTGCTTCAAAAATTATAAATACGTCGTGGACATGTCCTGTACAGAAATGGACCAAAAGAAATCTTTCTCCAACCTTGCAAATAATACATTTGTAAAAAAAAAACACTTGATTTTTACCTGAATTGAATTATGACCGATGTGATATATCATTACAGCGATACACAACAGTGAAAAACAATTCAATGTTTCGTTTCCAGTTTATTTTGAAATGAAATCCACTTGTGCTTACAGCTTAACTTATGCAGTTTTCGTTCTCTGGCGATGTGTACTGAAACGACAAGCCTGTTTTCCCGTGATATACTTCATCGGCGGTTCTTAACCTTTTGTTATAGCGGAGCCCTCTTTACACATCTTTTCTTGACGCTGAGCCGCACTTTAAATATCTTTTGCTGACACGGATCCCCCTTTGAATATCTTTTGTTACCGTGTACCCAATGACTGCCCTTGTTATAGAAGTCTCAGATATCCATTTCAGTGCTCAGGTCACTGCTTCCGTCTCCATTGTCGTACTGGAGATTGTTGACATGTATGCCTACCTACCCTGGGGGAAACTCTTCTCTCTCTTCTTACCTCCCCCTGTTTCATTTGACTCTGTCCTACAGTCACACTCTTGCACAACTTTCACACGCGCCCTCATGGTGAGGCCCTTCCATTGCACTTTGGTTGGGCTAGCTTCTAAGGGCGCACAAACCTAGCATAGGTACATAAAGACGCACACATTCATCCAAGCACTGGTTTATGCGTCCTGATATCGCCTAATGGACTACGTTCGGGGGTGGAAAATGGCGCGCCTCCGCCAGTAGAAACTAGTGAGGCAAACATCTAAGCAACAACATAAGCAACAGCAACATGTATGCCCTACTGCGCCCAGCAACGACCTCTCCTCTCACTCTAGCCGTACTCACTCTGGCGTACCAACAATCCTTAAAAACGGTCGGCTTCCTCTGGAGCACAGGTCTTCAACGAATAAACGCAAAGTCCTCTTGTCCTGTGCTATCAACTCCATCTCAACTTTCTGATTTCTTTATCTCAAACTCTATTTTCCAGCAATGAATATACACGCATGAATTCTTCTTCTTCTTTTGCCTTACTGCTCTTGCCATGAGCGTCGCAGACATGCGGGATGCGTAGATCTCTTGTTTGGGATAGGTGAGAAGCTTGTGTGGTCGTCAAGTGGAACTTCCCGAGTGTTTCAGACACACCTTCTATTCATTATTGACGAGGGCGACCTCTTGCACTCATGAATACAGCTTGTTTTCATGTAGGGAAATATTGAAGAAAAGAAATGTTAAAATTGCGTCATCAATTGTTGTGCTGTGGACTGCCCTTCAGTCAAACATCAAACGTCATATCCCATTTCAATGACGTAGTGGTTGCCAGGATGTTAGACATCCTAGACAACGTCCCTATACAGAAGCAGAATACGTCATTTTGCTTACTGATTCTGACCACTAGCTGAGAATAAGGTCCCAATGGGATAGCATGTGAACCAGCGATTGGTATTTCATTTAACGTCCCTGTACTTATTTCAATTTCCGTAAGTCAGGACTTTGTGAATATTTTTGTATCAACCCAAAATGCGAGAGATACTGAACATTCACTTAGGGCAGTGTGGTGTACAGATTGGAAATGCCTGCTGGGAACTCTTCTGTTTAGAGCATGGCATTCAACCAGACGGACAGATGCCTTCAGACGTTTCTATATGTGCTGGGGATGATTCCTACACCACATTCTTCAGCGAAACAGGGTCAGGAAAGCTTATACCTAGAGCCGTTGTTGTGGATTTAGAGCCGACAGTGGTCGATGAGGTGAGAACAGGAACCTATCGGCAACTCTTCAGTCCCGATCAGCTTATAACTGGTAAGTTTAACTTATATTTCACCCTCTTCTTCTTCTTCTTTATCTTCTTCTTCTTTACCGCTTTCTTTTATATATTGTTCTTCTTTGTCTCCTTCTTCTTCCTTCTCTTCTCCTCCCTTGTTTCCGTCTTTATCTTCTTTTTCTCCTTCTTTTTCTTCTTCTTCGTTTTCTTCTTCTTCTTCTTCTCCTCCTCCTTCTTCTTCTTGTTCTTCTCTTCTTCTTGTTCTTGTCTTCTTCACCTTCTCCTCCATCTCCTCCTTGTTCTTCGTTTTCATCTTCTTCATCTTCCTCCTCCTCTTCTTCTTCTTCCACTTCTTCGTTCTTCTTCTTCATTCAAATATTTGATCAATTTAGAGAACGTAGTTTCGTCGTAAGGACGAAGTGCAGTCTTTTCCAGGTCAGTACAGCAGCCCCATAGCCTCTGCCTCAGCTCTACTCTCTCTGGCCAGGTGACTACAGCTGCCCCATATCCTCTGTCTCAGCTCTTCTCCCTCTGGCCAGGTCAGTACAGCAGCCCCATAGCCTCTGCCTCAGCTCTACTCTCTCTGGCCAGGTGAGTACAGCTGCCCCATATCCTCTGTCTCAGCTCTTCTCCCTCTGGCCAGGTCAGTACAGCAGCCTCATAGCCTATGCCTCAGCTCTACTCTCTCTGGCCAGGTCAGTACAGCTGCCCCATAGCCTCTGCCTCAGCTCTTCTCCCTCTGGCCAGGTCAGTACAGCAGCCCCATAGCTTCTGTAGCAGCTCTACTCCCTGTGGATCAATTGCTTGATATATAGATTTATCCAGATCGATTGCTTATTAAGATCGATATCGGCTGCTTGATGCTCTATAAGATTTATTATGATCGGCTGCTTGATGCTCTATACGATTTATTATGATCGGCTGCTTGGTGCTCTATAAGATTTATTATGATCGGCTGCTTGGTGCTCTATAAGATTTATTATGATCGGCTGCTTGGTGCTCTATAAGATTTATTATGATCGGCTGCTTGGTGCTCTAAAAGATTTATTATGATCGAATACGGTTGACGTGTATTAAAGTCCTACGTAATACTGCGTTTTAAAGATCAGTGTGTTTGAGCCATTATGCTTTATTATTATTAATATTATTATTGTTATTGTTATTATTATATTTCAATTTCATTTTGTTTTTCTTCACAGTCTTTCATACGTTAACTTGAATATGTATAAGGAAAGCAGTGGTTAGTCTGTGGTTATTGATATTTCCATAGGGTGTATCCAGGAGTGACATTGTTGATAGCCAAACGTAATTTCTTTGTTCCTCGTATTTTGAACACCTTAGTAGTAGATGCTGAGAAATATGTTATCAGTGTCTCGGACACATTTATGTGTATGTATTATTCTTAGTTTGTTGAACAAATGTCTTTTATTAAAATGACAATCATTCTACATTTGTTACAAAACATCTCCAATATGTGCACTTTACTATATCTCAATTTCAGCCAAGGAAGACGCAGCAAACAATTACGCTCGTGGACATTACACAGTTGGCAAGGAAGTGGTAGATCTAGTCTTGGACAGAATACGGAAACAGGCCGACTTGTGTACGGGTTTACAGGGTTTCATTGTATATCACAGTTTTGGTGGTGGTACAGGTTCGGGGTTCACGTCGCTGTTGATGGAGCGTCTCTCGGTCGACTACGGCAAGAAATCCAAGCTGGAAATCGCCATTTACCCGTGTCCTCAGATCAGCACAGCTGTTGTAGAACCATACAACGCTGTGTTGGTCACCCACACAACACTCGAACATTCTGACTGTGCCTTTATTTACGACAACGAAGCCCTCTACGATGTATGCCGACGTAATTTGGAAATTGAACGACCTACGTACACGAACATTAATCGTTTAACAGCGCAGGTAGTTTCAGGTATAACTGCGTCTCTGCGATTCGACGGAGCAGTTAACGTTGACCTTATAGAGTTTCAGACCAATCTGGTTCCATACCCACGCATCCACTTTCCACTTGTAGTATATGCGCCAATGGTTTCTGCGGAAAGGGCGTACCACTCGCAGCTTAACGTGTTGGAGCTGACAAATATGTGTTTTGAACCGGCAAATCAGATGGTCAAATGTGATCCCCGCCATGGCAAGTACATGGCCTGCTGTTTGCTCTATCGGGGAGATGTTATTCCAAAGGATGTGAACGCCGCCATCGCTTCTATCAAATCGAGGCGCACCATACAATTTGTAGACTGGTGCCCTACTGGGTTCAAGGTAGGCATTAACTACCAAGCTCCAACGATCGTGCCTGGTGGGGATCTGGCTAAGGTACAAAGGGCTGTGTCCATGCTGACGAACACAACTGCGATATCGGAATGTTTTGCACGGCTTGACCACAAATTTGATCTTCTCTACTCCAAAAGAGCATTTGTGCACTGGTAAGCTGACCCAACGTCAGGTTTTTGTTGTGTTTTTCAGCTTCTTTGAGCGATCAGCTTTGAACTTAACTTAACGTCTTGAAACTGGATTAGAAGACGCTACAGAGTATGTATACAACCAGTTTCTTGGAGTGTGAGTTAACCGATCTGTGAGCCCATCTTAATAGACTCAAACACCAGAGCTAAGTAGATTCATAGGCAGCTAGGCGCCATTTTCAGCTGTTCTTAACAAACCACACCGGGAAAGGTACAAATAACTTCGGTATGATTTATAACTTGAATTGTGTACGGGCATCGACCTTTAAGCCTACTCTTGTCGATTTCCAACTGCCAGGAAATTTTTAACGTGCTCGAAACTGAACAGAGATCACTACACAGCGATCATGGGAAGCCCATAGATCAGAAGAAACCCAGAGATCACTACCCAGAGATCAGAGAAACCGAGAGATCACGGGAAACCCAGAGATTACTACCCAGCGATCAGGGCAATTTGTACCAAAAGATTAACGTGAAAAAAGAAATCCGGTCTCCACCCTGATTCGAACCCGCGACACGACACACTTACCTCGAGACCACTGAGTCCCAATGATCGGGGATGAAGCCCTGTGATCTCATGGTAAGTGTGTCGACCGATGTCTCTGAGAACTCCTTCAGAGGAGCACAGTGCTCGCTGTCTTAGTAAAGGGCCGCCGATGATTAAAGACATCTCAAAACATGTGGGTGATGTGTCACATGCATGTTGATATCTGCTAGGCGATGTTTTAGCTCAGTATTGGCTAATTTCAGCAAATAGGGCCAAGGGCACCAATCTCGTGAAGTTCATTCGTGTGCACTGGACAATGGAAATATTACAAAGGTTAGCCAAAATACCATTTCAAATAGCCGATGACTATGGCAAGAATAATCGGTGGCAAAAACACTACAAATTGAACGAACTAAAAACACTACAAATTGAACGAACTAAAAACACTAAAAATTGAACGAACTAAAAAAATACAAATGGAAAACCACAGCACGTTTCTGTGGACACAAGTGTAAGTCGTCGTCTATTGTGAATTACAGTCAAATATGTGGTCTTAATGGACTAAAACACGAGAGCAAACTTAGACCCGCGATCCGTTAGTGACCATCTATCCTGCTCTGCATTAAATAATGCTTGTTCCTTTAAAAATCTTTCAACAATTGAAAATCGGCCCAACCAGATCAATTTGTCCATATGACGATCGATCAATCAGACGGTCTCTACAGCCAGAAAGCAAAGTCGGTTGCCTCTCAATTAACAAAACGCCAAATGCAGAGATGTCGGTTCTCTTTGATGTCAAATAAAGTGAGACCAGTGACATTGGAAAATGGCGTAAATCTCGGAGATCCTATGTACAAGCAGTGAATGTAAAACAACATTTGGCAGTTGAAAATCGATAAAAGTAGGTTGTCGCTATCTGCACACACACAAAAATCTAAAACGCAATAATATCCTTGGCAAACTCGCGATAAACATTGCCCCAGGCCTAGAATGCACCATTGGATGTAAACAGTGCAAATTAAAGAACGTAGTACATATAGCAGCCTTCAGCTATCTGACAGCAGGCATAATGTGCTTTTTTGAATATCAGGATTTCTGGGATGTATCAAAGTGTTCGAAGATAATCAATGAGCAAAATGTACCTTCCCCCATTAGTGGTAGTCTGACATCGTTAGAGTGGTCCAGTATACTCGTATTGTATCGTACGTAACCAGATTAGATTGATACGAATATTTGGCAGATAAATGTAAGGGTTATCAAGAAAGTTCAGAAAACACTAAGAGCGTTAGACAGGCAGAGAAAGAAAGGAAGAGAGGCTGAAAGGGTAAAATAGGAAGAGAAAGTTAAATACACAGAAAATGTGAGAGAGATAGAATGAAATAGACAGAAGAGATAGAGAGAGAGTACAATAGGTATATATATATATATATATATATATATATATATATATATATATATATATATATATATATATATATATATATATATATTTATATATATATATATATTTATATATATATGTATATATATATATATATACAGATATATAGATAAAGTAGGCAGAACAAGTGTGAAAGAGGGAGTAATCTATGTAAAAAGTGAGTAAAATAGGTAGTAAGAGAGAGAGAGAGAGAGAGAGAGGGAGAGAGAGAATAAATGGGCACTCAAAGAAATAAAGTAAAATAGAAAGAACTAAATATGTTGAAAGAAAGAATAAAATCTGTAGAAAGAGAGAGATACAGTAATATAGGCAAAAGAAATCAAGAGGAAGAGAGTGAGGGAGATTTATAGACTTAGCTTTACAAACACAAACTTTACCCCGATGAGAAGGTCAACTCTCGACAATAGCTAACATAGTTGTGTTGTTATCTGTAAACAAACGTCTACTTCATTCAGAATCACAAGTCAATAGGTACCAACTATGGCAACGAATAGCGATAGCCTGGGATTTTGTGGAAAAACTCACAGAAGTTACTACCGGCTACCATTTTAATCCCAGGCTGATCCTCACTTAGGTTGACAAACAGAATAATGTTTGTCGGATCTAGTTTATATAACGCTGTCCGTAGTCTGCTCACAACATCTGTTCTCCAACTCGATTCTTAACGATAAGTTCAAGGACTGGTTTTCATTACATGTCCTTGATAGCTCGCCTCTCAGTATCTGATCTTGTGATATCTGGTCTGACCTCTCAATATCTGTTTTTGTGATGTCTGGTCTGATCTCTCAATATCTGTTCTTGTGATATCTGGTCTGAACTCTCAATATCTGATCTTGTGATATCTGGTCTGAACTATCAATATCTGTTCTTGTGATATCTGAGCTCTCAATATATGTTCTTGTGATGTCTGATCTGAACTATCAATATCTGTTCTTGTGATATCTGAACTCTCAATATCTGTTCTTGTGATATCTGAACTCTCAATATCTGTTCTTGTGATATCTGGTCTGAACTTTCAATATCTGATCTTGTGATATCTGGTCTGAACTATCAATATATGTTCTTGTGATATCTGAACTCTCAATATCTGTTCTTGTGATATCTGGTCTGAACTCTCAATATCTGATCTTTTGATATCTGGTCTGAACTATCAATATCTGTTCTTGTGATTTCTGAACTCTCAATATCTGTTCTTGTGATATCTGAACTCTCAATATCTGTTCTTGTGATATATCGTCTGAACTCTCAATATCTGATCTTGCGATAGTTGGTCTTGAACTGTCAATATCTGTTCTTGTAATATTTGAACTCTCAATATATGATCTTGTGATATCTCGTCTGAACTCTCAATATCTGATCTTGTGATATCTGAACTCTGAATATCTGATCTTGTGATATCTGAACTCTCAATATCTTATCTTGTGATATCTGGTCTCAACTCTCAATATATGTTCTTGATATCTGGTCTGAACGCTCAATATAGGTTTTTGTGATACCTGAACTCTCAATATTTGATCTTGATAGTCTGGTCTCAACTCTCAATATATATCTTGATTTCGGATCTAAACTCTTAAAATGTGTTCTTATACCGGCATATACACTTCAGTATCTCTTATCTTATTAAATCTAAACGTGACCTACAGTTGGATTTCCTGCTTATTTTGTGCTACCATCTGTCCACCTACCATGTGACAAACTTTTAAAGTAAAGATTCCGATTTCACGCTTGTGTGACTTATAGGGAATATGGTGTTTGTCCCATATTTTCTTGACCATCGGCAGACTAGGGGTGATATGGTCATCGTCACACAGACCGCCATTACTTTCACAGATTATTCTGGTGCCCAATTTTTGAGGCTCTGTTGAACCAGGAATCCTTTTTTGCGATCAGGTAAAATCCTGGGCCAAGTGGGAACCTAACCCCTATCGCTCAGCTTGGAAGACAGTGTACTAACCACTGCACTGTCTCGGCACCTCAACTATGCTGCCCCAAAACATTGTTTATCATTATGTTTACAACAATAAAGTATTGTTGTTGTTGCTGCTGTTGTTGTTGTTGTTGTTGTTGAATGCCCACAATAAGTAGGATTAATCTTTTGTGGACCCTGAATAGGACGTTAAGTGATTGGTTGCAGAAGCTTTCCTCACATTAAAAGCGTGCTGATAAAGGTAGACCAGGGTCCTCCAGGCGGGTTTGTTATGCTTGGTTTAATCTGCGTGACGCTCACTACTACGGGAATCACGTCGATCCCTTGTCTCGTCAGCCAGGCTACCATGAAAACAGCCTGTTTGCAGGTAGGGCAAATGGAAAGCCGAGTTGAGGGTCTTGGCCAGTATACTTTGACTGACCCTAACAAATGTCTGATCCGTATGTTTTGCCTGACCAGATGTTAGTCTTCCTTCCCCGACAATGAAGTATATTACCCTGCGTCAACATATCAATCTCTTCCATGCATATACCGTCTGACCTTATGTCTTCATAAAGTCCTGAGAAATATTCCAGCCACTAGTTCCTTAGTTCAGTAACCTTCTAAACTAGGAGAGACCACAGTAAGTACGGAGAGAAAGCGAGAGACATGCGATAGATTGCTCTGTCACAGAACAGACAGACGGGCAGGCAGGCGGACAGGCAGACAGACATACATGCTTGCAGACAGGAAGACAGACAGATAGATAGAAAGACAGGCACACAGACATGCGGGCAGACAGACAGAGAGGCTTTCAGTCAGATAGACAGGTAGACAGATAGACAGAGAAGCAGACAGACAGGTTGCAGGCAGACAGACAGGCAGATAAATAGACGGACAGACAGACATACAGCCAGACGGACGAACGGACGGACGGATGGATGGATTGATGAATGGGTGGATATATGGATGGATGGATCGATTGGTGGATGTGTGAATGGGTGGTTGGATGGACGAGTGTGGGAGGGGGGGGGGGTGTGTGTGTTCGGCCGGGATCAGACAAACAGATAGGCAGACACATAGACAGACAGACAGACAGATAAGAAAAGCGAAGTAGGTTATATAAATTTACAATAAAAGAATAGAAACCCGCATGTCGTAAAAAGACGGCTAAAGAGAGTGGTGCATGTGGCTAGCAACATCATCATGTAAAATAAATTGCTACCGAAATTACCGCAGTAAATGTACGAAAAGTGTTTTGCCACAGGCTTCCTGTAGGAGCTCAAATATATCGCTGTCCATGTTCTCCTGCTGAAGTGAAAGATAGATATAAAGAAATGTTTCACACAGTTCTACATTTTGATTGCCCTAGTTGTTTCTGAATTTCCTCTGCTTTTTTTTTCCAGGTATGTAGGCGAGGGGATGGAAGAAGGCGAGTTCTCAGAAGCTCGCGAGGACTTAGCGGCGTTAGAAAAAGATTATGAGGAAGTCGGACTAGACTCAATTATTGAAGAGGAGGGAGTAGAAGAGTAACATATATATGTTTGCCTAAGTCAGTATATGCAAATTCGGTCTACGGATGGAAACTAGTTGCACGATATGTCTAGGCATTAGTCAGAAAGTGTAACAATTGTTCTGCCCTGCGCCTTACGTGAGAGTACTGCAATGCTGAGTATCCCAAATTTATTGGCATATTTGTCGTTTCTGTAGAGGTGGAAATGTTAAAAACATACAGTAAAGGACCCGAATTGAGATTTTTCTTTACATTTTACCTGTAGAATGAGTTTAGGCTATCCGGGTTTGTTTTTGTTTTTTTGCGAATGCAATGCTGCTCATATCCAGAGAAGCATCGGTAACTTAAACTGAAATTTGATAGTTTAGTAAAAAAAAAAAAACAACCTCAACAGATTTTGCATTGACTGCGAAAAATTGAACAGCTTTGCAATGCTAGTTAAAAACAAAAAAACAACAACAACAACAGATTCTATAATTATTTCCCAGTAATTATTTATTGAACTGGAAATGCGCAATGTTCGAGTTATGACATGGACATATTTATAATTTAGCGTGAGGGCGGGACAAATAGAAGTCTTCACAAACATCCTACACAGTATACACACATGGCTAAGTATGGTTGAGATACCGCGCTAGAAAAAGAACGTTACGACCAAAGACCTTCGTCATGGAAAATGGACTGCTGACAAAAGAACAACTAATCAAATCAAGTAATGATGAACACATCAAAATATACTTAGATCCAGATCGTCGGTGAGAACCGCCAGCCATGTTAGACGGAAGTGAAAGTGACCAGTCGGGCCAGGCATGTATGAGAAGCTGACGAACATCCTACAATCCCTACCAATCTTGCGGTCAAGCGGCAGGCACTATGCGATCCTGCGGTTTGCCTACTAATAATCCCGGGGACATTTAAGGGTGCATTTCATCCCCATTCCCCTACTTTCCCCCAGGCAAGACCGCCTAGGTCATTCAGGACAGACAGACCCAAACATTAAAGACTAAATTTTTAGCTTACCATCTGAAACCGCGTTTCGTAGATGTCGTCGCCATGGTGACCGCATCGTCGGACACTATCACTTGAGCAAGCGTGGTCAGTTAGATGAGACAATTAAAAACTTAACTGACCAAGAAAATTGTACGAAACTACCCATCCTTCTGCTGCCTTCTAAGATGTGTTACTGAGCCAAAGTATTAACCATAGCGCGGGTCCTTATTCATCTAAACTTAATTTATGAGAATGCCTACTTTACATGTAAAGTTCTACTGCAAAGAAGACGGTACGAACATTGCGATAATCTTACAAAGTGTGTTTGTATCTAGCCTCGATATTTGTAATCAGTGCAACAGTTATCATTACTTTCTCCGTAGGCCGTTTATGCAATTTCCAGTACTGATGTTTGGTGGTGGAAGTGAATGTGTGTCTTACTACGTAACATGACAAAGGCAGTACTAACCATTCAGTGTTTTACATTAATACAAATAATTTAACAACAGTCATCTGTAGTCATCATTAAATAAACACATACGTACAAGGTCTTTAGTGTTCATTAATTCCGAGATAATGGAATGAAAGCTCCCTTTATCTTAAATTAATAATAACTAATAATAGTTTATATCACAAGCGAAGAGGGTGATATCATCAGAATTGGTCTGCGAGATGTGTTCTTGTATGGCTGTATAGAATGTTCCTGGCAGACTTTGTCGCACCCTGGGCACTCATGTGAGAAGTTGACTGTGGAGAAGTCGTGCCTTCTCTTCTTTCGGGCTGTACGCCTACTCTGAGCCTCCAGTTTGCCTCTGCGATCTGAGCACATGTGGTGATGTTAACGCGCCAGGAATGGGGAACAGCTCTGTGCAAGTTACTCACAGGAGACGACATCAAAGTTTCAGCTTTTCAGAGACGGGTTTAAAGAGTCTCTATAGCGTTTCTCTTGTCCTTCTAACAAGCGTATGTCTGTTCTGACCTCACCGTATAACAGCTCCTTGGGGGTGTGCTCATCTGGTATGCGAACAACATGTCCTGTCAATCGTAGCTGGACCAATTTCAGAAATGTATGGACGCTCAACGTGTTAGTATTGCTAAGAATTTCAGAGTTAGATATTTTGTCCTGCCATCTGATCCTGAGCAGACAAGACAGGTGGGAACGATTGAACTGTTAGTGATGTCTGCTACACACTTTCCCTGTCCATGTTTCCCATGCATGCAGCAGAATGGATACTAGGATATACATTTATCTTGGTGGCGACACTGATACTCTTCCGGGCGTTAGCTTGGAGCCTCTCGTACGCAGAACTCGTCTTACTATATAACTTTGCTTCTAGGACAACAATTCTGTTTTCGAACAGTTTTCTTATTCTCTACTTGTAAATGCCATGAGCAGAGTCACATGTTGCGATGAAACGGTGGTCGATGGAGCAGAGGGACAGCAGCCTGCTACCCCTGATGCAAGAAGAGAGCACTGGGAAGACCTCCCTTGTTCTACCCTGCAGAATCCGAGATGTTTCTAGAGACGTACTTACCACGCACTGGACTTCCATGGGCCAAGACGGAGTCCGCTGGAGACAAAGTTGGGACTCGCAGCTGCGCTGATGAACGGGTTATCAAGATCAAGAAGATTAAGATATGTCATTCAGTAAGGACAAATATATTTTGCGCCTGATAATTCTCGTTCTCAATTTGTTTAGGTGTCGATATTTTGACTCATATTGATAAAAATAGTTTTAGCAGTCAGTAATCTCTATCTGATTTCCATTTCGCATTTGGCTTGGCTTGGCTTCGTTCGTTCTCAATCTCCCACTGCCAAACCCTGAAAGGGCTTAAGTAGTAGAAAGTAGTCTAGAAAACGGAATGCGTTTTGTCGTAGTTTACAGCTTGACTGCGATAGTTGCACTTTTCGGTCCAACACATCCGACTTCAGCCATCATTTTTTTAGTACCGGGTTAGCATTCCCTCTTCGATTCCTTCTCCTTAGCCAGTCTGCCTTGCTGCAGCCTGTTATCCAGGATCACCGCGTGGAGGTGTAGAAGGGTCTTGTCGGCTTTGATTCGCTGGCCCTGACGCAAGCAGTCAGTTATGGGTAGCTGACCACTGCAGCTCATGCGCTGCTCAGCATGTTGTTCCCGCATTGATTTCACACGTCAATACACTGCTCTCTTGCGCCAGCAACAAGTCTATTTATTTATGTCATCGTTACTTTTTGGCTGTGACATTTCGCTAAATACATTGCGAAATACATTGTTGGCAGCATGAATCACAAAACTCGTATATGGACCCATCCGGGTATTTCATATGAATACCATACCCTGCATAAGAGGTATATTTGAATTCTGATCCATCCGTTTAGACCAGGACTGCCGATTTTGGGTAGCTAGAGACTATCTCTAAGGCACATGTCTTCATGATATTTGGTGTAGTTTCCTTGGTGGCTGCCTTTTCTGTCAGCTGTGTTCTTATGACTGGCAGACAAATATTCTCCCAAGGGGTTGGTCCAAAAAACATGTTTTCCATTTCTCTCTCTCCTGGTAGATGGTATATATGGCTTTCCTCTTCTGCTACATCCAGTTGGGACAATTGCTTCAATCTTCTCTTTTGCTTCCAAGTGTCTATTTGTACCTTATTTGGATAGTCATTTTCTTGTCTCTTGTAGCGCTCTACCGCTTTAGTCAGTGCCCCCTTTCTCCTGATATCTAGCCGTTCTATGTTGGCATCTGTCTCGCACGCTGCTGTAGGTGTTGATATCATCCCCCCACAAGTTAGTCTGTAGCTTGATTCTGCACCCGGTCAATAGGTGATATGTTATTTGTACTCATTGTAATCTGGCAAAGATGGCGCTATAACTGGCTGCGAGTCTATATTTCTCTACTGTTTTGTATCATTATGGATACCGCCAGACCTCGGATTTGCCTGGAATTCACACTAGTCGACGACTTACACTTGTGTTCACGGAAACATGGTGTTGTTTTCCGTCTGGACTTGTTATTTCGTTCTTTTTTTGAGTGATTTTTTCCATCCGTTTATCCTGGTCTGGACGCCGGCTGGATGGCACTACGCTTATACCTGTGTCGTATTTCACGGGTTAGTTTTACCGGTTCACCTACACGAATTTGGCGTGCGGGAATTTTAGATGCTACTATGATGAGCTGAATGCAGCTGGGGAGAGATGCCAGACTCACTCACACGCTGAGTGTTGCCCATACGACCTCTTGTGGTTATGGAAAAGGCACGACAAACTGCGTTAGATGCCATCTCACCTTTCTACCCTGTGGGTTACATGTTTACGGAAAGGCTTCGGTGATAACCCTGAGGCAAAATCTGCATCCTATGCTATCTCCAGTCGTCTCGATGAATGTCTTGCCACTGGCAAAAGGTAGCTTAGGCTCTGTGAGTGAGGTTGACAAAAGGCGCAGTTTCTTCCTCACTTTAGTCCAAGTCACTCATTTCAGCGGACACAGCAAGAGATACGACTGTCGACACGGCTGAACAAAGAGAGTGATCTTCATCACTTGTGATGGACAACTATTAATTTGTACTCACAGTCGTCTGTATGGGAAGGCTATAGTCCATCACCGGTCGTACATAATCAAGGTATATTTGCCGAATAGTTTGTTTATCAGCTCCCCAATTTGTACTAGCAAGTCGTTTGATTAAGTTAAAACGCTTGGCTGCTTTACTTATGGCGTTGCAGATGTGGCTGCGAAATTTTAACTGTCTGTCCAGTGTCACTCCCAGATAATCTGAGGTATTTTACTTGTAATTCCCCATTCATTTTGATGTTAATTGATCTCTTTCCTTCTTTATGACTGCAGGAGAAGATGGCGTATATGGTTTTCTATGTATTTATCTTTAGTATCCACAGTTTGCAGTATACTGAAATTGTTAGTAGCGCTCTGCTGATCTTGGTTTTTACCAAAATGGGATATTTCTATGTGGTTCAAATGGCGAGATCATCAGCAAAGAATGCCCTTGACACGTTTAGATGTAAAGTGAGATCATTTATATAAATAAGGAAAAGGGTGCAGCTTAGAGGAGAGCCTTGTAGATGTCCTTCTTCTAACGCTCTTTTACTTGATGTTTCCACTGCAAAGTTGATATCTATGTTTCTGTTGGTCAGGAAAGTCTGTATCCATTTCATCATCTTTTCTTTTGTTCTCATTTCCTCATTTTCATCAAAAAACCTTTCCTCCAGACGCTATCATTTGCCTGCTGTAGATCAATAAACACTGCTAGTGTGCTTTTTCCATCTTGGAATTCATCCATTACATGCTGTGGAAACCTAAAGAGTGTATCATCCGTCCGGTGTCCATGCCTGAACCCTGCCTGCTTTCTATTAAAGAGGTTTTTGCTTTCCAGCCACCTAAATAGTATGTTGTTTACCATTCTTTCAAGCAATTTACCTAAACACGAGGTGAGTGACACAGGTCTATAGCTTCCATGTGTTCCTGATTGTCTCCCTTTCTTCAGTATGGGTTTGATAGTTGCTGATAGTCATATTGATGGCAACTGTCCTTCGTCCGACATTTTGTTGATAAACCATAAAAGTAAATCTTTCGCATTTGGTCCTAATTTACTTATCATCTCATTTTTAACTTTATCTTTTCCCGGTGTTTCATTGTTTGCCAGTTTCCTCATCGTCATGCTCAGTTCTTGTGAAGTGAAGTGATTTTTAAAGGCAACTAGCTATATAGGTAGAGTCGATGTTAAAGAAGTCCTTTAAAAGTGTTTTATCTAACAGTTTTCTTGGTTGCGTCTTATTTACTCCAGCGTACAATTTGTTAAAGATCTCAGCCTTCTTGGTGTTTGATACTATTTCGTCCCAGATTCTCCGGCTAGGCGTGTTGGGTTTGACCTACTCTTGTTCCCTTCAAGATTGCTCCCTGCCTTGTTCCCTTTTCTTTTTAGACCCAACAACATACATTTTTTTCTCCAAGTCTCCCGCTTGCTTTGTTTAGTGATAAATCTTACTTTTGCAGTCCATCCATTATACTCTGTTTTATTTAGGGTATTTTGAGATTTTTCGACCTTAACCCTGGCTTTTATCCCCTCTTTGACGACTGCCTCCAGATCTGGGTTCCAGTCCGGTTTATGTTTCCTGTACGTGACCTGTGGAATGCATATCCCTGCAGCTGTTGAGATGGTGGCACATAAATGTTTGAAAGTTGTATTGATGTCATCATTCTTACTAATTTGGCTACCCCCAGCATCAGTTTCCCGGCCATAACGGTCTCAGTTAGCCTTTCTGGAATTCCATGATGGTTTTCTCCGAACCATCCTATCCCTCTGCAGTGTTTCAATAATTGTTAGGATCGCTTCCAACATCGTCCAAGACTTTAGTGGTAGTGTTATCCACCAAGGCAGCCGATACAAGAAAAAGATTGGGCCTGCTGGTTGGACCGTGTTCTCTGTGTAAAAGAATTTACAGGGTTTCCAGACTCTGGAGCAGTGTAAGATTAGTACCATTACACATTTCTTCAATCTCCAGGCCTTTATTATTAAACTGACGGTATCCAAGATTTGGTATATGGGCATTGAAATCTCCCACCGACACTGTTTTCTTTGACGAAAGCTCAAATTCAGGTAGACACGTTCTGGACGTTGGAGGACAGTAAAAGTTATGAAGTATGTATTTTTGTGTTATCTTTGCTCCATAACTTTATTGTTTGATGGTCAATATCATCCACAGGACTGTTGGTTACAATGGCTTGTATTTCATTCCTAACCAGGGTCATAATGCCCTGGCACTTGTATTCGCACTTATACTGTGTATAGCCCGTGATGTTAATTTGTCTTTGTGGAAGTATTGTTTCCTGGAGTAGAGCTATGTGTATTTGAAGGTCTTGTAGTGTTTTAGTTAGCTCAGTTGCCTTGTTTTGTAATCCGGCAATGTTAAGCTTTAGTATGTTAAGGTTTCCCCTCGCAATCTTCTCGCACAGAGCAGGGGAATTATCTCTGTTGGGCGGGACTTGGTAACCGAGGCGACGCACGAGCTCGTTTGAAGAATGTTTATTGTTTCCTGGCATTGGATAATTTTCGTGTTTTGCTGCAGACTTCTGCCTCCTAAAAAGCACACTACGTGCGCCTTTCCCAATGGGTGATAGATGTATTTGACTTTACAATTTCTTTCCTTGGTCCTTTGGATATTGGCTGCGTCTGTGAGGGTGAGGTGGGGTGTCATGTGGGGTTCACAGAGTGCATGCCCCGCTAGCCACAGGTGCTCCCACTGCAGATCACACTTCTTCATTCTGTATTTGGGCCTTTTCCCGTGACTATATCACGTCCTGCCCATTATCCCTTCACGACATCCTCCACCACCTTCCACGCTACAACAGCGTTCTACTTTCCAATAAGATCCAATGGATCCGTCCCACATCCCCACGCTTAGAGTTAGAGCGTATTCCGATGGTAGTGCAATGTCAGATCATTCGGTGCTCTCGCTGCAGCTGGGATGTTGGACTAGGCCCGGATCCTCTCTCGGTGCCTCTACCCTTATTGGATTCTTTGTAGAGGTCTTGTAGGTTGGACAAAGAAAAGTTGTGTAGAAAGACAGATGACAGATGAGAATAACATTTAACCCATAGGCGGGGTGTGGGTTGGTAACAGCCAGAGCATATTCCACTCGTCGGTGGGTACTGCGCTGTCACCTTAAGGGTCCCCAAACTGCTCCCCGCCTACTTATACCATAAGGTACTTGGTCGCCCCCATAGCAAACTCAGTAAACAACAGGACCACCCACGAAAAGGTGTTGCTATAGGCACGTTTGTGCAAATGACGCCTTATACCAAAGGTCCCGATGTCAGCCGGACAGCAGCTTTCGCGGCAACACTGCACCCTGGATGTGAGGTTGTAGATTCGCATCAGCATCCATTTGATGTAGGCGGGACATTGTGCCCAGAGCCTACATCGACCCCTCAAGCTCACTCTATAGTACTTCATCTTCCGAATCCAACCACAGAAGACTCCAGAGTGCTTGGTACTAACACTTCTCTAGGAAACTGCTGAACAACATCTTATTTAGTGTTCGGCGCTTGATGATGTTAGGAAAGGACTTCTTCCTTCGATGTAAGAAAATAAACGGAAAAATGTGTACGAAACTAAACAACTGCTCACAAACACTTGCAGTTATCACTATATAGCACTATATGGACGACATGATCCTGGGTTAACAACTCACCAACCAACCAACAAGTGACTTGTAAGCGCACAGGCCGCTGATTCAATAACTAACCAACCAACCAACCATAAAAGTAAATTTGGGAATAAAAACGCCAACTCTAACAAAAGTAACGTGTGAAAGTAAGACAAATGTAATATTAACACTGATACTGTTAGGATCACATTGTATTTGTGATAAATTTTACATTCCTCTTGTTGCTCTTCATACTGAACAACGAGGCTTATCTTAAATAGATGTTAATTATAGACAAGCCCCGCCAGAATATTGCTGATTTTTTTTATGTTATTTAAACAAACCGCCTCTAACAATATACAACAAAAGGCCTCTGTCAATGTTCCTTTCTCAGTAAATGCTGAGAATCACTGGACCACGAGAAATTTTTCTAGATATTTTTCATACTTTTTTTATGAAACATTATTTATAAAGTCTTAAAAACCTCAACTTTATCGTTAGGTCCTGAAAAGTCACATAACAAAATGTTGATAATCTCATTGGATGGTGAATAATTACATGAGAGCGCATATACCCCTTTTATTATTATTTTCAGGTTTTGTTGGTTTTTTTTTTTTGTTGTTGTTTCTTTTTAGTATAAAGAGAGATTCAGTGAACACCTATTCAGATGGTGATCCATGTGCATCTGCAAGGGAAACCATGCATTGGCCCATCAACAACCTCGCCTGTTTATATAGATCGTTCCACAGATGTATGAATTCAAGGCGAGATGTCTATTAATCGCAAACAGTGCGTGTTTCAACATTTTAATAACCGAATGAAAAATTAAGGTAATGTGTAACATGGATCTTCTGTCAATAATCCCTGTTTATAGACGTTGTGATTGTATTGCCCTTGACAATGCTTGCGATATATATAATATGATGATTAGTACAGGAAAGACAAGTAATGAAAATCAGTAGAATAGAGAAAACACTAAATTTACAGATAAAAAGTACAATGCTTAAACAAGTTAATGAATTCAAATACTTGGGCAACGTGTTTACACAAGATGGAAGGTTAGATAGAGAGGAAAAATCAAGAACACTAAGCGAATGCGGTTTCCTATCAACTCTCACCATTATTAAGACACAAACACATTACAATGTAGACAAAGAGACAGTTGATAAATAGTATTTTTATACCAACTCTCTGCAACCAGTGTCAGACATGGACTCTCACTAAGGCACAAGAAAGAACAATCAAGGTATGCGAAATGAGGGGTTTGAGAAAGGCTGTGGGGGTCACAAGTCTGGACAGATTGAGAAAGAAAATAATCAGACAGTGGGTGCAACACCGTACATGGAATACATAAAAAAGCAAAGAATTAAATGGTTCGGACACCTGACAAGAATGTAACTGAAGTTACCAGCTGCTCGTATCTACAATACCAGACATCAGTGTTGCAGAGCAAGAGGCAGACCACTTAAAAGATGGATAGATGGTGTCAGTGAGACACTGAAGAAACACGGAATGACAAGAACATCGGCGACAAAGTTAGCACTCGACAGAAAACTACACCTCCTCACGACGACTAACGACACAAATAGATAGATGATGATTATGATGAATGTGTAACAAGGATCTTTATGTCATCTTCTTGCAGCTTGTTACAGTAATACCTAGATTAAAACAACCTAGCAGTATGAGGCGACTGCTAGACCAATAGTCATTTATGCCATGCTTTAGAAGTAAGTAACTTTTTTCACGGAGTTAAGATTTGTGTTTAAACATGTCCTGCGCAGTACGCGGCGACGGTTAGGGTAAGCAGTCTTAAATCCAAGTGCCCTTATAAAGTTATCCCGGTGTACCTCAGAAAAAAGGTAGACTCTGCTCAAATAAGAAATAGAGATGATTAATGTGTCACGTGTGACTATGTGACAGGATTTGTGTAAGTAGTGTTCAAGAGGGCTGTTAGTGTGATAGATGTAAGAATAGAAGTAAGAATAGTTGTGCGGATAGATGTAAGAATAGATGTAAGAATAGATGTAAGAATAGTTGTGCGGATAGATGTGCGGATAGATGTAAGAATAGATGTAAGAATAGATGTAAGAATAGATGTAAGAGATGTAAGAATAGTTGTGCGGATAGATGTGCGGATAGATGTGCGGATAGATGTGCGAATATAAGTAAGAATAGATGTAAGAATAGATGTAAGAATAGATGTAAGAGATGTAAGAATATATGTAAGAATAGATGTAAGAATAGATGTAAGAGATGTAAGAATAGATGTAAGAATAGATGTAAGAATAGATGTAAGAATAGATGTAAGAATAGTTGTGCGGATAGATGTGTGGATAGATGTGCGGATAGATGTAAGAATAGATGTAAGAATAGATGTAAGAATAGATGTAAGAATAGATGTAAGAATAGATGTAAGAATAGATGTAAGAATAGATGTTAGAATAGTTGTGCGGATAGATGTAAGAACATTTGAGAGGATAGTTGTGATAATCGATGTAAGAATAGAACAATCGATACACTGAGAGCACGCCGTAAGACGTGACTAATAACAGAACATTTTCTAGAGCAGAAGACTTTCCAAATTAGGCCCATGCACGCGTCATGCCAAAGTATAATAATAAGTGATGAAATGTTCTTGGTTCCAAAAAAAAATGTTTTTGAAAGAATACCCAAAATGAGAAAAAGATGAAAAGAATGAATTTGCCGTTTGCCTCGGGTACAGGAACAAGAAGATTAAACTAGTATTCGCTCTCAAAATGTATTTTGTGAACTATCTCGCCTTGAATTCATCTCTTACATAAATATTTTAAAAGTCCTCTCCGCCTTCATCGTCTTCTGCGTCGATAGATCCGAGACCAACCTCTTCGTAGTCCTTCTCTAGAGCCGCTAGATCTTCGCGTGCCTCCGAGAACTCGCCCTCCTCCATGCCCTCGCCAACGTACCTAATATCAAAGAAGAGGTGTGCTTAATGAACATTAGAATCAAGTGATGTTACCAACTACGAAAATGCATGTATGAAGTACGTGGATAACAGCATTCAAACGCAATAACTTTACTAAACTTATTTTCACTGGTTCAGAAGTGACTTATTGACTATAGAAAAACACAAAAATTGACATGGTATGGACAAATATTACTATCGGTGGGGGCTGTCCAAGACCGCCATGCAAGGTACTGTACCTGGAAAGTGTGGGAGAAGGAGACAAAACAATAGATGAGGTGACAATATAAAAGAGTGGACGGGAAGGTCTATAGCTGAAACTAATACCCTGGTGAAAAATCGAGACGTATGGCGGGAACTGGTTCGACCAACTGCAATAACGGTTCCTCCATACCTTCTAGGTTACGGGCATGATGATCATGATGAGATGAAGACCCTGCAAAGTCTGTAAACAACCAGTTAATTCTAATCCAAAGTGATCTAAAAATAACTACGTGCATTCAATCTATTTTTTATACATTAACTCGATTTGCTCTTCTTGTAGTAATGCTTTCCAATAATTTTTCACTCTCTTATTTAAACCTATAAGAAATAAACTCGAATACTTATTTTTTCTAGACACTGTAGAACAGTTTGTGTAGTTTTTCTTCATTACTATAATTCAGGAATCACACTTTAAGTTTTGTCGCTCTTCTTTGTATCCATTTCAACATATTTATATTCCCTCTGCGATAATGATACAACGCTTGAGCACCAAGTGTAACTAATGCTTTATACGGTTTGACTATCACGTCATTGCTCCTGTGTTTAATGTTTCTTGTTATCATAACTAACAGTTCACTTGTCCTCTTAACGGCTTCCTGAATGGCTCAACCGCCTTACATGTATGTTCGATTATAACCCCTAGGTCCTTAATGGCCCAGGGACTGAACCATTACAAAAACAGAATAACTAGTATACTACGGTCCCTCTTAATGAAAGAGCGTCTGCTACGGTAATCTTGCTTAACCCTACAGAAACCGCAGGTTCCAGATGTATGGTCATTGACTGACTAAAAAGCCCTCTATTGATTCGTTGGGTCTAATAGTGAACGGGTGCTGGTATTAGACTCTCGGAAGACAGGTCAGTTTTACCCTACTAATGACAGGGCGTTGCTTCGGTAATCCTGCTCAATTCGAGAGGAGCTGCAGACATTTGGTTCACGTACTAGGCTGATAAGCCAATGGCGCGAGGCTACCATGTCAGGGATTACGGCCGAACGCATCTAAGCTGGAATCCCGCCCAAAATCCCAGCACCACTGCGATGGGAGGCTACGATATGGTCGGAACCTGGGGCTCGCGCCCCAGCCCCACCCGTTCAAGCCGCAGAAAGAGGTGTGGCGCTCATCCTGTGGAGTCCCGCCAGGCAGCGAGAGTGCCGGGCCTCACGACTCGAAGGGACCCACTCTTGACTACTGGTGGTCACCCACCCATGTGCTGTGGAGTCGAGGCACAAGGTGATGGGGCAACAACTATTGACCAAAAACACAAGACCCTCAGAATACTACAGTGGAATGCGGAGGGAGTCACTATCAAAAAGCTTTCCCTAACACATCACTTGCATGAAGGTAAGCTTGACGTGGCATGTATCCAAGAAACGCACCTCAACAGCAACCATAAATTCTCAATCAGAGGATACCAGACCTTCCGTCTGGATAGAGAAGGTCACAAAGGAGGGGTTCTGATACTGACACGTAACTGAATACCGAGTAGCGCGGTAGCTGTCAATCACACTGGACAAGCAGAAATTGTAGGAGTTGACATAATGGCTCAAGAGACGAAGATCCGCATCTTCAACCTGTGCGGACCACCAAACAAAGACCTGTCGCTTTCGAGTTTGGAAGTCAAAGACTCCAACTGCATAGTAGCTGGAGATTTCAACAGCCACTCGGAGAGATGGGGATACTCGGACATAGACAGCAGAGGTGACGAAGTGGAAGATTTGGAGATAGACACAAATCTCTATCTAATCAATAGGCCGGAGGATAGCCCTAGCTTCTATTCTAGAACATGGCATACCACCTCTACTCCAGATTTGGCCTTTTCCACGGTGGACATTCACCATAAAATAGACCGCCAGGTGCTAAACCAATTGGCAGGTAGCGACCACAGGCCAATTAGGCTAGAAGTTGATATGGAAGTAGGCCCACAGGAAACAAAATCGCTCCCACGTTGGAATTACAAACGAGCCGACTGGGACAGATTTGCAAGCCTGATAGATGGGCTGTGTGAAACCATCAACACACGGAATAACAAAATGAAGCCCATGGTGGAAAGCCTAAGCAAAGCAATAATGCAAGCTGCCACTGAAACCAACCCAAGAGGGGCAAGGAAAAATTATAAGCCCTATTGGAATGATGAATTGCAGAAAGCGGAGGACGAAGTCACAAATGCTAGGAACTTGGCAGAGAGAGAACAATCTATGGAGGCTAATATCTCCCTCAAAGCCACCACGGCGAAATACAAATACACTCTAAACCAAACAGCAAGAGAAAGCTGGAAAAACAAAACAGAAAGCCTCAATTTAGACAAAGAAGGGAACAAACTATGGAAGCTAGTCAGAGCCATGAATGACGAAACTCCATCAAACAAACAAATTACAATCAAGCAGGGTGACAACATGCTCCCTGGAAAAAAAGCAGCAAACGCCTTTGTTGAACATTATGCCAGAGCAAACCACATTGATGTCCCTGCAGATAGGCATACAGACATTAGTGAAGAGCAAAAAGGGCACGACAACATCAATATAGCACCAGAAGAGCATATGATGGCAAAATTAACAATGAATGAAATGGAAGAGGCCATGAGAACATTAAAGAAAAGGAAATCTCCCGGAAAAGACGGGATTACAAACGAAATGCTGATGGGGCTGGGCCAAACAGCGAAGATGAAACTACTATCAGTCCTGAACCAAAGCTGGAAAAAGGGTATTGTACCCCAGGCATGGAAAGACGCAGTACTTGTAGCAATACTAAAGAAAGGAAAAGACAAAACAGATCCAAATGGATACAGGCCTATCAGCCTACTGAGCTGCGTAGGCAAACTGATGGAACGTATGATAAACACCAGACTGATGTGGCATCTGGAAGAATAACACATACTAATTCCACAGCAAGCAGTCTTTAGACAGCACAGATCCATTGAGGATCAGGTCATCCTCATAGCTCAGGAAATAGAAGATGCCTACCAGGAGCAAAAACACACAGTAGCGGTTTGGGTGGACCTAGAAAAGGCATTTGACAAAGTCTGGAAAGAGGGACTTAGAGTCAAGCTAAGAAGAAGTGAAGTTAGTGGGAAAATGTACAAATGGATTAGTCACTACCTCAAAAACAGAACAGCCAGAGTTCAAGTACAAGGGCAGAAGAGCAAAAAGGTGACACTTGAGCAGGGAGTACCCCAAGGGGGAGTACTGTCACCCACACTCTTCCTGGTGTATATAAATAACAAAACAGAGAATATACCAATGTTTGTAGACGATCTGGCTATGTGGACCTCTGAAAAGAATCTCACCATAGCAAGTAATCGGATGCAGCAGGCTCTAACAAACGTGGAAGAGTGGGCAAACTCATGGCTGGTTTAAATAAACAAGGAAAAAACGACATGTACGATATTCTCGCTATCAAACAAACCCCAAAACACCAAATTAAGGCTTAACGGCAAATACCTGCAGCCAAACGACATCCCAAACTACCTGGGAGTCACATTTGATCGTCGCATGACATGGAAAAGTCAGATCGAGAGAAACCGAATGAGAGCCAGAGAAAGAATGGCAATCATGAGGAAACTTGCTGGCACAAGCTAGGGAGCAGACGAAAGAATACTAAAGAAACTGTACACTGGAAGAGTGAGACCAGTTCTCGAGTATGGCAGTACGGCATGAACAACAGCAGCAAAGGCGAACTTCGATAAAATTAGCAAACACCAAAACTAACCCATGAAAGTTATTACAGGAGGCATGAAGTCAATGCCAATTGTAGAACTTGAAAAGATTACAAAACTGCAATCCATGACCGGCAGAAGAGACTGCAGAGCCCAGCAGCAAGCAGAGAAACTCAGAAGACTGACTGACCATCCAATGCATCCAATTTCGGAAATGGGAAACTAAAGCGGAGAAACTTTGCAGAAATAGCCAAAGCAAAGATGCACGAAGACCCAATGAACGCACTAACAACACCAAAGCCCATCCCTACTGTACGAAAACCTACCTGGAGGCAGCACATATTTCCAGAGGTGGTAGAAAATATACCAAGTATTGGACACAAAAACTGCCAGGCTGAAAAATAAAGAAGAGATACTACTTTGAGCTACATAACGAAAAACTATCCAAGCAAGGACTGGACCCATGCATACACCGACGGATCCGTAACAAACTCAACACAGAGCGGCAGGAGCAATTCTGAGCCTACCAAATGGCAGAAAAATAACACTGTCATTGGCTACTGGAAAATACACAAGCAATTTCAGAGCGGAGGCAGAAGCACTGAGGGCGGCAGTGGAAGAAATGGTGACAGGTAAAAGGAATGAAAGCCATATAGTCCTGCTTACAGATGCCCTGGTCGTAGTCACAGCACTAAAAAGACAGAAAAACACTGAACTTAATGATTTAAGAGCAGTACTCTGTCAACTATGCCAGCAGGCCGCACCAAAAAGGGTAGTGATACAGTGGGTTCCATCCCACTGCAACATCCAAGGCAACGAGGAGGCAGACAGACTGGCAAAAGAAGGTGCAAGACTACCACTACCAGATACTAGTATGACATACGAAGAGTCAAAACGGTTTATTAGAGCTAGATAGATACATGACCAAATGGGAAACCGAACATACTGGATACACAAAAAACGATGCCTATTACCAGTTGAACCGAAGAGAGCAGGTCGTGGTCTTCAGACTTCGCACTGGCCATAATACACTGAGGTACCACCTATTCAACAAATTGAAGATAGGTGGCACTGACGAATGCCCGTATGCTACCGGCAAAATGACCGCTGAGCATTTGCTGCAAAACTGCCCGACATACGAGGATCAGAGAGAGCAGATGTGGCCATCACCAGTGGCAACACTAGACAAGCTCTATGGCATTGTCGATAGCCTCAGGACGACCGCCGCTTTTTTAGAAAAAATAAAGGTCGATGTATGACAGCGTAAAAAGAAGAAGAAGAAGAAGTATACTACGGTCCTAATATTTTACCCAGAAAAGAAGCAAATGTTTTATTTAAACATTTTCGGTGCAATCTGTTATTTATACTAAGACCTCAATTTTTATTTTTTTTTAACAAACAATGACTTTAATCAAAGGGACACAATCGATAAATATCAATGTTTCAGTTGGGGAAACTGTTTATCTCCCTTGATGGATCTGTAGTATGTCAATAAATATTAATGAAACTAAAATGTGTTGTCGTTTTTGGAAGGTCATTCGAGGATACGTCAAAACTGTATTATTGTCGTTTTTGGGAGGTCATTCGAGGATACGTCAAAACTGTATGAACTAACAAGTCGAGCTCTCTAGGTTACGGTACGTTCATTTGATTAGGAGGAATAGTAATCCAGACAAACTGGCAATGGTTCCTTTCATCGATCAAAGGCAAATCAAGATGGTGTTGAATATCCACAATGAGTTGATTTGCAATTTGTGCACTCTGAAAAAGATGTTAAATGACTGTTTTGAAGCTTTCTTCACATCCCGGTAGTGCTACTTAAGGTGGACCGGGGTCCCTCGGTTGGTTGTGCTATGCATTCCACCATCTGCGTGTCGCTTACTATTACGGGGATCACATCGATCCCCTATCTCGATAGCCAGACAGCAATGAAAACAACCGGTTTTCAGGGCACACTATGGGGAAGTCGAGATGAAGGTCTTGGCCAGTATATTTAGCCTGACCCAGACTAACATGTCTGATCAGAATGTTTTTTGTCTGATCAGACGATAGTCTTCTTTCCCTCATATGAAGATTAACGCTGTTAAAAAGTGCAAACGGAAAAACTAACTTATGAAAACTGTAACTGCAAAATATATAGATAAAATTAGCAGCATTATACGGTATGACAATATTTGAGTTCATATGATAAGTCAAAATATGGTTCTTCAGGGTAAGCAAAAACATGCACAGAACAGGGATCAGATGGTGCGCATTTTGTGACAGATGATTCTCACATTAATACCTATGATACTCACATTGATACATATGGTGCGCATATTGTTACATATGATACTAACATTGATACATACAGTGCACACATTGTTAGATTTGATACTCATATTGTTACATATCGTCCGCACATTGATACATATGGTGCTCATATTCTTACATATGATACTCACATTGTTACATATCATATTTACCTTGTTCCATATCATACTCACATTGATTCATATGGTGCGCACATTGTTACATATCATACTCACATTGCTACATATAATACGCACATTGTTACATATGATACTCACATTTATACATATGATACTTACATTGATACATATGATACTCACATTCCTGCATGTGATACTGACATTGTTACATATGGTAATCTTCTTCTTCTTCTTCTTCATCGTACGCAGTCAGACAGTAATCATTATTTTTTCGAAAAAAGCAGCGGTCATCCTGAGGCTGTCGACACTGCCATAGAGCTTGTCTAGTGTTGCCACTGGTGATGGCCACATCTGCTCTCTCTGATCCTCGTATGTCGGGCAGTTTTGCAGTAAATGCCAGCGGTCATTTTGCCGGTACCACACGGGCATTCGTCGGTGCCACCTATCTTCAGTTTGTTGAATAGGTTGTACCTGAGTCTATTGTGGCCAGTGCGAAGTCTGAAGACCACGACCTGCTCCTTTCTGTTCAACTGATAATAGGCATCGTTTTTGGTGTAGCCAGTATGTTCGGTTTCCCATTTAGTCATGTGTCTAGCTCTAATAAGCCATTTTGACTCTTCGTATGTCATACTAGTATCCGGTTGTGGTAGTTTTGCACCTTCTTTTGCCAGTCTGTCTGCATCCTCGTTGCCTTGGATGTTGCAGTGAGATGGAACCCACTGCACCACTACTCTTTTTGGTGCGGACTGCTGGCATAGTTGACAGAGTACTGCTCTTAATTCATTAAGTTCAGTATTTTTCTGGCTTTTCAGTGCTGTGACTACGGCCAGTGCATCTGTAAGCAGGACTATGTGGCTTTCATTCCTTTGACCTGTCACCATTTCTTCCACTGCCGCCCTCAGTGCCTCTGCCTCCGCTCTGAAATTGCTTGTGTATTTTCCAGTAGCGAATGACAGTGTTATTTTTCTGCCATTTGGTAGGCTCCGGAATGCTCCTGCCCCTCCGTTCTGTGTTGTATTTGTTACGGAACCGTCGATGTATGCATGGGTCCAGTCCATGCTTGGGTAGTTTTCCGTAATGAAACTCAGGGTAGTATCTCTTTTCTCTTTTTCAGACTGGCAGTTTTTGTTTCTAATACCTGGTATATTTTCTACCACCTCTGGAAATATATGCTGCCTCCAGGTAGGTTTTCGTACAGTAGGGATGGGCTTTGGTGTGGTTAGTGCGCTCATATGGTCTTCGTGCATCTTTGCGTTGGCTATTTCTGCAAAGTTTCTTCGCTTTAGCTTCCCATTTCCGAAATTGTTTAATCTCTGGTGCATTGGGTGGTCAGTCAGTCTTCTGAGTTTCTCTGATTGCAGGTGGGCTCTGCAGTCTCTTCTGTCGGCCATGGATTGCAGTTTTGTAATCTTTTCAAGTTCTACAATTGGCGTTGACTTCATGTCTCCTGTGGTTGGTTTGAATTGACAGAACAGAGATTTATAACGTTTCAGATAAGTATTAGTGTTGAAAATTAATTTGTGTAATAATAACATAGTTGTGATTGTAGTTTATTGTAGCATACGTATTTTCAAATATAGTGGCCTTGTTATAACAGATACTTAGTGACTTGACAGAATTAAATAGCGTAGAACAGTGAGCGGTAGTAACACTCAGATAACACTAGGCCTAGTCGTTTTGATACTTTGTAGAAAGTTAAATACCAGCGACATTTGTTTGTTCCTTTTTTGGCGTTGCTTTAAGAAGTATACATTTTATTAGGTATTAATATAACTTATTGGCTAACGGAAATAAATAGCAAAATTAGTATGGCCACTAAGACGAGACGAACTGCTGCGAGGAAAGGCCAAGTCAGATTATGTGATTTGTGTGGCGAAAATGTTAGTATTACTACAACGTTGGAAGATGAAGGAACCGTTTTATGTAGGATATGTAGAGTTGAAGAGAGGCAGGCACAAATGGAGTTCAATATAAGGGAAAATGAGAAGAGATTAGAGGAGATAGAAAAGAGGCAGATGGAAATAGAAGGGAAACAAGTGAAAATGGAGGAAATTTTAAAGAAGCTGCAGTCAAGGTGTAGTCAAGGAAGTAAGGGAGATTTGAGTGAGGAAACAGCTCACAGGGCAGAGAGCTTTGGAGAGAAGTATGCACATATAGGTGAGGAGTCAGTTTTGGTAGTAGGAGATTCAATGGTGAGAGAGGTTGGCAGACATTTGTCTAAACAACACAACATGTTTGAAAGAATGGATATTGGGGGAGCAAAAATAGAGGACATAGAGGGGAGAATAAAGAGGTTAGATGACAAAGAAAACAGTCATGTGGTAGTATTGGCAGGTACAAATAATGTAAAGAGAGATGGTACAGAAATAATTATGGATAAATATAAAAGTCTTATGAGAACACTTAAGGAAAAAAAGTTTAGAAAGGTCACAATGATGGGCATTTTAGACAGAGCAGATGGGTCAGACTATCTAGATAGCAAAATAATAGGTATCAACCTTAGGTTACAGGTGATGTGTGCGGACATGGGAATGGAATTTATTGATGTTAAAGTAGACAAAAGTAAAATGTTAGATAGGGGAGGTTTACATCTAAATGAGATAGGACAGCATGTTGTAGCAAAGTATATGTTCTATCATTGTGTTAGAAATTTAAACTAGTTAGGCCTATGAAGTATGAGACTAAAGATAGGCCTACAATAGGGTGCTATAGAGGATGTAGTCAAAGGGGTAATTTGGTGTCAGGGAAGTGTGAAATACATAGTAGAAAAGCAAACATTAAAATGATAAAGCAGAAGCAAAAAGAGGAAAACCAACAACATTACAAACTAAAATGTTTTTATGCAAATGTGAGAAGCATAGTAAATAAAAGAGAAGAATTGGAACTGTATGTAGAAGAAGAAAAACCAGATATAATAGGGTTAACAGAATCATGGACATATGAGGAGATTGCAGATAGTGAACTTGAAATTGAGGGATATACAATGTTAAGGAAAGATAGGATAATTGGAGACAAGACTAAGGGAGGTGGCGTTTTATTCTACTGTATAAATTCTGTTAATATAACGATCAAAGATTATTTATCATGTGGTAACAAAAATGAAAGTGTATGGGGAGAAATAGAAAGTGGGGGTGAAAAAACAGTGATTGGAGTGTGCTATAGATGTCCATCAAGTCAAAAAGAGGAAGATGAGGAGCTGATTAGTAGCATAGCAAAGGCAAGTAAAGGGAAATTATTATTAATGGGAGATTTCAACTATCCAGAAATAAAATGGGATATGGCAGAAGCACTTGTAGAGTCAAAACCTTTTGTTACGTGCATAACTGACAATTTTTTAATTCAACATGTAGAAGCAGCCACCAGAGGCAAAAACATACTCGACCTAGTTTTTACCACAGAGGAAAATATGATTGAAAACGTTACCGTTGGGGAACTGTTTGGCTCAAGTGACCATCAAATCATCCGTTGGGATCTTATTGCAGGGAAAGAAGTAAACATAAACACGCGAACATACGACTACTCTAAGACAGATGTTAAGAGGATGAAAGAGGCAGCGAACCACATAATCTGGAAAGATATTATTGTAGGAACAGATGTTGAACAGGAGTGGGAAAGTTTTAAAACAGTTCTAGAAACGCTAAAAGAGGAATGTGTTCCATGTAGGGAGGTAAACCCCAAGCGTAAAAAGTGGATAACTAGATTTGTAGTGAAATGTAGAAGAGCAAAAAATAAAGCATGGCAAAAATATATAGAGGCAGGTAAATCAAAAGAAACATATGTAAAATATTTGGACAAGCAGAACATATCTCAGAAAGCGAATAAAACAGCAAAAATAGACTTTGAAAAAAAACTTGCTCAGAGGATCAGGACTGACAGTAAAAGCTTCTTTTCTTATGTTAGAAATAAACAAAGAACGAAAGACAAAGTAGGCCCTCTCATAGACAGTACAGGGAAAATAATAAGTGAGAATAGGGAGGCTGCTAATCTGCTTAATCAGTACTTTGGCACAGTCTTCACAAAGGAGGACTGCTCCGAGATCCCAGAGCCTATAGATATTTTTCAAAGAGACATGGATACAGCGGGATTAAGATCAATCTGTATTACAGAGGAAATAGTTTTTAAAAAATTGGAGGGGTTGAAAGTGAATAAATGTCCAGGTCAAGATGGTATTCACCCAAAATTGCTGTATGAAATTAGAAACCAACTAGCAAAACCATTGGCTATATTATGTTCTCAATCACTTACAAAAGGGATTGTTCCACGGGATTGGAAAGATGCAGGAGTGATCCCCTTATTCAAAAAAGGCAAAAAATCAGATCCGGCAAATTATAGACCGGTGAGTTTAACGAGCATAGTCTGTAAATTGTTAGAGTCAATAATCAAAGAAAACATTGTAATGCATTTAGAAAAATGTAATCTAATTAGAAATAGTCAGCATGGGTTTACTAGAGGGAGATCATGCTTAACAAATCTATTAGAATTCATGGAGGAGGTTACTAAAATCATAGATAAAGGGGAGCCAGTGGATGTTATTTATCTAGACTTTGCAAAGGCCTTTGATAGAGTACCTCATCAAAGATTATTTCGAAAGTTAAAATCACATGGAATAGGTGGCGAAGTTGCCAAATGGGTTGAAAATTGGTTAACAGGAAGAAGGCAGAGGGTGGGCATAAATAAGGAGTACTCTGAGTGGAGTGAAGTGAAAAGTGGTGTGCCACAGGGCTCGGTTTTGGGACCAATTTTGTTCTTGATATATATAAATGATTTGGACATTGATATGAGATCCATGATTGCAAAATTTGCTGATGACACAAAACTATGCAGTAGTGTCTCATCTAAAGCGGAAGTGGATATATTGATGTCGGATTTAGATAAAATTCGAGAATGGTCTGTAAGCTGGCAAATGGAGTTTAATGTAGATAAATGTACAGTCATCCACATGGGTAGATCCAATATGGAACATAAATACAGAATGGGAGAAAACAATATTAGAAAGATAGATAAGGAAAGGGACCTAGGGGTTATAATAGATCATACAGGAAAGGTGAGTGAGCAAGTTAAGGTAGCAGTGAAAAAGGCAAATGCAATGTTAGGTATGATAAAAAGAAATATTAAACATAGGAGCAAGGAAGTGATCGTCAAACTGTATAAAGCTTTAGTTAGACCTAAATTGGAGTACTGTGTACAGGTGTGGAGTCCTTATCATAGAGGGGACATAAACATGCTAGAAAGAATACAAAAAAGAGCGACAAAGATGATAGTTGGATTCCAGAATTACAGTTATGAGGAACGACTCAGAAAAACGGGCCTACAGTGTCTCGAAGAGAGAAGAATTCGTGGTGACTTAATACAGGTTTATAAGATGATCAGAGGAATCGATAAATTAGACTATAACAAGTTTTTTAAAATACAGCCATCTACAATAACACGAGGGCATAGCTACAAGCTGATTAAAGAGAGGTCCAGGTTAGATATTAGGAAATATTTTGTTAGTCAGAGAGTGGTGTCTGCTTGGAATGCATTGCCAGGGGAGGTGGTGGAGGCAGGGACAGTTAATGCGTTTAAAAATAAACTGGATGCGCATAGATTTTAGAGCAAGGTGATGTAAATGTAACTGGTTGTATACAGACTCTGCAGGGTCTTCTAAACCAGTATAAAGACGTTAAGTTAAGTTAAGTTATAACTCTCATGGCTTGGTTTTGGAGTTTGCTAACTTTATCGAATTTCGCCTTTGCTTCTGTTGTCCATGCCGCAATGCCATACTCGAGAACTGGTCTCACTCTTCCAGTGTACAGTTTCTTTAGTATGCCTTCGTCTGCTCCCCAGCTTGTGCCAGCAAGTTTCCTCATGATTGCCATTCTTTCTCTGGCTCTCATTCGGTTTCTCTCGATCTGACTTTTCCATGTCATGCGCCGATCAAATGTGACTCACAGATAGTTTGGGTTGTCGTTTGGCTGAAGGTATTTGCCGTTTAGACTTAATTTGGTGTTTTGGGGTTTGATTGATAGCGAGAATATTGTACATGTGGTTTTGTCCTCGTTTATTTTGACCAGCCATGAGTTCGCCCACTCTTCCAGCGATGTTAGGGCCTGCTGCTTCCGATTTCTTGCTATGGTGAGATTATTTTCAGAGGTCCACATAGCCAGATCGTCTGCAAACATTGAGCTATGAACTCTTCTTTGTATATTCTCTGTAATGTCATTTATATACACCAGGAAGAGTGTGGGTGACAGTACTCCCCCTTGGGGTACTCCCTGCTCAAGTGTCACCTTTCTGCTCATCTGCCCTTGTACTTGGACTCTGGCCGTTCTGTTTTTGAGGTAGTGGTTGATCCACTTGTACATTTTCCCACAAACTTCACTTCTTCTTAGCTTGACTCAAGTCCATCTTTCCAGACTTTGTCAAATGCCTTTTCCAGGTCCACCCAAACCGCTACTGTATGCTTTTGCTCCTGGTAGGCATCTTCTATTTCCTGGGCTATGAGGATGACCTGGTCCTCAGTGGATCTGTGCTGTCTAAAGCCTGCTTGCTATGGAATTAGTATCCTTTTTTCTTCCAGATGCCACATCAGTCTGGTGTTTATCATACGTTCCAACAGTTTGCCGACACAGCTCAGTAGGCTGATAGGCCTGTATCCATTTGGATCTGTTTTGTCTTTTCCTTTCTTTGGTACAGGTACAAGTACTGCGTCTTTCCATGCCTGGGGTACAATACCCCTTTTCCAGCTTTGGTTCAGGACTGATAGCAGTTTCCTCTTTGTTGTTTGGCCCAGCCCCATCAGCATTTCGTTTGTTATCCCGTCTTTTCCCTGAGATTTCCTTTTCTTTAATGTTCTCATGGCCTCTTCCATTTCGCTCATTATTAGTTTTGCCATCATATGCTCTTCTGGTGCCATATTGATGTTGTCGTGCACCGTTTGCTCTTCATTGATGTCCGTATGCCTATCTGCTGGAACATCTATGTGGTTCGCTTTGGCATAGTGTTCGGCAAAAGCGTTTGCGGCTTTTTTTCCAGTACATATGGTAATCATATTGATACTTATGATACTGACATTGTTACATATGGTAATGTGGTAATCACATTGATACATATGATACTGACATTGTTACATGTGGTGCGCAATATGTTACATATGATATTCAGATTCCTACATATGATACTTACATTCCTACATATGATACTGAAAATGTTAGATATGATACTCACATTGGCATATTTGATGCACACATTGTTACATATGGTGGATAAATTGTTACATATTTTTGACACATTGTTACATATGGTGGGCACATTGTTGCATATGGTAGGCACATTGTTACATATGTTTGTCACATTGTTACATATGTTGGGTACATTGTTACATATTTTGGACACATTGTTACATATGGTGCGCACTTTGTTACATATTATACTCACATTAGCATATTTGGTGCACACATTGTTACATATTGTGGGCAGATTGTTACATATGGTATGCATATTGTTACATATGATACACACATTCCCATATATGGTGCACACCTTGTTACATTTGGTGGGCACATTGTTCCATATGATTCTCACATTGGCATATTTGTTGCACACATTGTTACATATGGTGGGCACATTGTTATATGATATTCACATTAGCATATTTGATGCACACATTGTAAAATATGATGGGTACATTGTTACATATGGTAGGTTCATTGTTACATATGTTGGGCATATTGTAACATATGATACTCATATTGGCATATTTGTGCGCACATTGTTACATATGGTGGGCAAATTTTTACATATGGTGGGCACATTGTTATATATAGTGGGCACATTGTTACATATGTTGGTCACATTGATACATGTGGTGGGCACATTGTTACATATTGTAATCACAAATTACATATTTTGGACACATTGTTACATATGGTGCACACATTTTTACATATGGTGGGCACATTGTTACATATGATACTCACTTTGGCATATTTGGTGCACACATTGTTACATATGGTGGGCACATTTTTACATATGGTAGGTACATTGTTTAATATGATGCTCACATTGGCATATTTCGTGCGCACATTGTTACATATGGTGGGCACATTGTTACATTTGGTGGGCACATTGCTACTTAGAGTGGGCACATTGTAACATATCATACTCACATTGGCATACTTGGGGCGCACATTTTAACACATGACGGCACATTGTTACATATGGTGAGCACACTGTTACATATGATACTCCCATTGGCATATGTTGTGTGCATATTGTTACATATGGTGGGCAAATTGTTACATAGTTTGGGGCACATTGTTACATATGCTGTGCACATTCTTACATATGATACTCACATTGGCATATTTGGTGCGCACATTGTTACATATTGTGGACACATTGTTACATATGCTGTGCACATTCTTACATATGATACTCACATTGGCATATTTGGTTCACACATTGTTACATATTGTGGACACATTGTTACATATGCTGTGCACATTCTTACAATTGATACTCACATTGTTATATATGATATCCACATTGTTACATTTGGTGAGCACATTTCTACATATGATATTCACATTGGTACAATATGCCACTCACATTATTACACATGATACTGAGATTGCTAAATATGATACGGGCATTGCTACATATCATACGGACATTGTTACATACGATACTGATATTGTTACTTATGATACAGACATTGCTATAGATCATACTCACATGTGTACATATGATACTGATACTGCTACAAATGATACTCACATTGGTACATATGATATTCACATTGCTACATATCATACTCACATTGCTACCAATGATACGCACATTGCTACATATGATACTCACATTGCTACACATGATACTCACATTGCTACATATGATACTCACATTATCACATATATATTCACATTGCTACATATGATACTCGCATTATCACATATGTATTCACATTGCAACATGCAGTTGCACTGCTAGAAAAAGTACGACTAGGATGGGCGGGACACCTCGTACGTATGTCAGACGAGCGGCTCCCAAAGAAGCTTCTCTACGGCGAACTGAGAGAGGGATGACGCGAGAGAGGGCGGCCAAAGAAACGATTTAAAGACGGTCTGAAGGACTCACTGAAAAGTTGCCAGATAGACATCGACACCTGTCTTGCGCAAAACAGATCTGACTGGAGAAGAGCAGTCAAATCGGGTGTAGCTACCGGTGAAGACGACCGTGTTGTGAAAGCCCAGAGCAGACGCGAGACCCGGAAATCCCGAACAGCGGGACCATCATCACCTTCTACAATCCTCGTGTGCCCGATATGTAGCAGATGGTTTCGTGCCCGCATTGGCCTGTTCAGCCACATTGCGCACCCACACCCAACAGGGAAATCTGTGACAAGGATAATGTCGGCGGTCCTCATCGACAACGATGGACAGCTATTATTATAACATGCAGTGTTGTTCGACCATCACAAGTGTCGACCGTTTCTTCCCTTTCTGTCCGTTGAAATGAGTGATGGGCGCGGTAATTTGGATTCAAGTGAGGAAGAAACTGCGCTATTTGTCAATCTCACTCTCTGGTCTAGAACTAACTTTATCAAAATTTAATCGAGACGACTGGAGATATCACAGGATACAGATTTTTCCTCAGGGTTTACTTCCGAAGCCATTCTCGCAAACAGGTTTCCCGCAAGGCAGTGGAGGGGAAGGCATCTATCCTTGTGTGTCGTGCCTTTCCCAACCACCAGAGGTCGAATGGACATCACTCAGCGTGTGAGTGATGTGTTGGGAATCTCTCCTCAACCATGCTCTAGTACATTATAGTCGTGTCTAAAGTTCACAATCACACCAAAACCGACGCTATCTGCAGCTAGGGCGATGGACGCCAATCGCATGAAGTTCAGTCTTGTAAACTAGACCGTGAATACACGACACAGGATTAAGCATAGTACTAATTCGTATAGCCGATGTCCAAGCAGGATAATCCGAGGGTATAAAACAAAAAGCAAAAAAACGAACGCATTATCCAGTCCTAATGGAAACAACGACACGTTTCCGTGAACACAAGTGTAAGTCGTCGACTAGTGTTAATTCGAGATCCAATCCGTGGCCTGGCGGTGTCCATAAAGAACTCAAACACCAGAGCAATGTAGACCCACAACCGGTAGGGTGTCATTTTCATGCAATATTCACATTACAACGGATGACATTCCCACAACATACATTACTCACATTACAACGGATGATATTCCCAAAACATACCTTACTCACATTACAACGGATGACATTCCCACAACATACATTACTCACATTACAACGGATGAGATTCCCACAACATACATTACTCACATTACAACGGATGACATTCCCACAACATACATTACTCACATTACAACTGATGACATTTCCATTTCAACATACATTACTCACATTACAACGGATGACATTCCCATTTCATCATACACTACTCACATTACAACGGATGACATTCCCACAACATACATTACTCACATTACAACGGATGACATTCCCACAACATACATTACTCACATTACAACGGATGATATTCCAATTTCAACATACATTACTCACATTACAACGGATGACATTCCCATTTCATCATACACTACTCACATTACAAAGGATGACATTCCCATTTCATCATACACTACTCACATTACAACGGATGACATTCCCACAACATACATTACTCACATTACAACGGATGACATTCCCACAACATACATTACTCACATTACAACGGATGATATTCCAATTTCAACATACATTACTCACATTACAAACGGATGACATTCCCATTTCAACATACACTACTCACATTACACATTTTAAAATATGATACTCTCAGTACACATTACTAGGTATATAACACTCATTATTAATTACTGTGTATGTATATCACATTATTCATTATTGTGAATTATTATCACATTACACATTGATATGTATGATAGTCACGTTACATATTACCCATTGCCATGTGTGAAGCTCACAAAACAGATTACAATAAATGATACTCAAATTACACGATCATGTGCATGATACTCACATTAGCGATTAAAAACGTGATACTTCTATTACACAATACTGTGAATGATACTCATTCATTGCAATATATGGTACTTACATTCAATATTACACATTAGTATTATGTACTTACATCACACTTGACTTAAGTATGATACTCAACAGTGAACAAGTGCTCTCTTAGCATTAAACATCACACTTGACTAAGTATGATACTCACCAGTGAACAAGTGCTCTCTTGGCATTAAACATCACACTTGACTAAGTATGATACTCAAGAGTGAACAAGTGCTCTCTTGGCATTAAACATCACACTTGACTAAGTATGATACTCACCAGTGAACAAGTGCTCTCTTGGCATTAAACATCACACTTGACTAAGTACGATACTCACCAGTGAACAAGTGCTCTGTTGGCATTAAACATCACACTTGACTAAGTATGATACTCACCAGTGAACAAGTGCTCTCTTGGTATTAAACATCACACTTGACTAAGTATGATACTCACCAGTGAACAAGTGCTCTCTTGGCATTAAACATCACACTTGACTAAGTATGATACTCACCAGTGAACAAGTGCTCTCTTGGCATTAAACATCACACTTGACTAAGTACGATACTCACCAGTGAACAAATGCTCTCTTGGCATATAGAAGGTCAAATTTATGATCCAGGCGAGCCCATGCCTCTGCTATCGATGTTGTATTTGCCATCATGCAAACTGACCTCTGAACTTTGGCCAAATCACCACCTGGAACAACCGTTGGAGGCTGATAGTTGATGCCCACTTTAAACCCTGTTGGGCACCAGTCCACGAACTGGATCGTACGTTTGGTCTTGATTGTTGAGATGGCAGCGTTGACATCTTTAGGCACAACATCCCCACGATAGAGCAGGCAACACGCCATATACTTGCCATGGCGAGGGTCACATTTAACCATCTGGTTAGCTGGTTCAAAGCAGGCATTCGTCATTTCACCAACGTTTATGAGCTCATGATATGCCTTCTCCGCTGAGATCACAGGAGCTAATACGACGAGGGGAAAATGTATACGAGGGTAGGGTACTAAATTAGTTTGGAACTCGATGAGGTCCACGTTAACAGCGCCATCGAATCGGAGAGAGGCGGTCAAGGACGAAATAATTTGGCCAATGAGACGGTTGAGATTCGTGTACGTAGGGCGCTCAATGTCCAGATTCCGTCGACAAACATCGTACAATGCTTCATTGTCTACCAGAAACGCGCAATCTGCATGCTCAAGCGTGGTGTGAGTGACAAGGATAGAGTTGTACGGTTCAACCACAGCCGTACTAATTTGTGGGCATGGGTACACGGCGAGTTCCAGTTTGGATTTTTTTCCGTAATCAACTGAAAGACGCTCCATCAAAAGAGAAGTGAAACCCGAACCAGTTCCACCCCCAAAACTGTGGTATGTCACGAAGCCCTGAAGACCTGTGCACTGGTCAGCCAGTTTTCGAATCCTGTCCAGTACGAGGTCAACAATTTCTTTGCCAACAGTGTAATGTCCACGGGCATAGTTGTTAGCCGCATCTTCTTTACCTGAAGAAGAAGTATGTCAAAATGATAGCTGATAATTCGCATAACAATGGGTTTGAACAAGAGGTGATAAGATCATAAAGTAAGACTATAGGAAACTGCTGGAAACAACACCAGTATTACACTACATCAAAAAAAGGCAACTAAAATGTTTTTGCCACGCAACAGAGCTTCCACCACACAGCACCTCCTCCATCTCCCACTCCCTCTCAAACTGTTTCTATTTCTAAGATTATATGTCACTGTACTCCTGGCATACCCATTGGTGCTCGGTATCTTTCAGGTAGCGCAGAGTCTGGATGCTGATGTTCACTGTAGCTCGCTGGTTGTACAGTCTCTTGCTTAGGCTTCTAATGGGCCTTCTCTGCACGAACCTCGTTCAATGTCGAAGCTTTACAAACTGTTGATTGCTGCTTTATCTATTGAGATACCCTTCTCCAACAGGTGGTCATTGATTGATTTTAAAATGTCATTCATATCCATCACTAACGTGCCCATGATGGGATCTTGTAAAGCCAAGATGTCAGCTCTTTCGTTAGATCCATGTCATCCCCTAGAGGTGCGAGGCATCAACAGCTTTTATCCACTCGTAGCGAAGCCATACATTCTGTTGCTTCTGAAGTTCGGATTGCGTGTATGTCACGATGATTGCATTTGTGAAAGGGGTCTCATATATCCGTTAATGACGGCATCACTCTCTTGTATGTTCTCAGTTATCAGATGATTCACCTCGTGCTATGCTCTCCAGTTGCCTAATTCTCTGCATCTTTTGCCTAAGGTTATGATGACTCTCTTGTTCTCTATCATTCTATCACCAGTAAGGACTCATTCTTCCCACTTGGCTATCGTCTCAGCTGAAGTGACGTGTCCGATTATTTTCGCCATATATATGACGCCACTCTCTTGATTATTGGTCCCTTGATATCTGAGACACTACTATACAGAGGGTGCAGCGTGTCTGTGGTGATATGCATATAGGCTTTGACTTGTGCCAGTTTATGTCTGGATGTCATCGATAACAATCCTAGCATGTACCACATCATCACAATAGAGGTATCTCTAGTGCAGCCCAGAACCAGTCGCATACTTTCATTTTGGATGCGTTCCAACCTTTCACACAGAGTTCTTGATAATGTGAAGATGCCCAGTCCGTAATCGATAACCGACAACACAACCTGACTAAATAGAATGAACAGGAGGCGTTGTTACAAGTTGGAAGCACCCATAGTCTTGAGTGCGCCTAGTCCTCGCTTACATCTTTGCATGTCTAGTCAACATGGCAACTATAGGAGAGACTGCTCTCAAATGTCATTCAGAGGTACTTCAACCTGTCGCCTTTGTCAATGGTGCATCTCGTAAATGTGATGCGTGGGAGTTCAGTCTTTACTATAGAATTATTCGATGATCACCACATCATGTATTCATTGTTCGGATTGATCTTGGAGCTTAAGTCTCCACACTACTGTGAGATTGCCTGCAAGGTTTCCTGTATGTCTTTGAACAACTCTTGCCTGTCTGAGTCAGTCCTGTACATTAGGATGTCATCTGCAAATGTTAAGGTGCGCCCTGTCCCTGTGGGTTGAATATTGGCCCCTTTTACTGTGTAGATGTTGAATCAACGCCAGTGGAAGCGGAGGCCCTTGAGGTAGTCATGGACATATTCGTCTCAGTTCTGCTGTCCAAGATCCCTTACGCAGTACAGCTGTTCATTCCACCAGGGAAGCTGATATCCAACTAACCAGCAACGAGTTTAAACCACACTGCTTTAGACACTTCTTTAGAGTCCCTTAATTGACACGGTTATATGCATCTTCCAGGAAATAGTGCCCCAGCGATTGTTTCTTGCTTTGACTGAAAACCCTTATTCACATCATATGCAAAGGTTCCAGGCCACCTTCACTGTTCTGTTGCTGCCCAGCGTATCGGCTAGGATATGCTCACGTTCTAGGTAGGACATTATTTTCCTGGCCACTACCTTCTCGAGCAAAATAATCATATACATTCTGTATGGTGATAATACCCTCCATAAATTCTGGCATATACATCAAAAGATGAATGGAAAGAACACAAGCCAGCTTATCCCCAACATTCAAGACACCACAGGATTTCTCCTGAAGACAGATTATTCGATAGCTGCTGAGAAGCGTGGAGTATTACCAGGTTTAGACACTGGGCACAGATAGCTATGATGCCAGTCCTCAGGCACAAATGACTTCTCTATAGTGTTATTGAACTCCTTTACCATTTCTCTATCTCTGTCTCATCCAACTGCTTGATGTGATAGTACTGCACTTTATCAGCACCTAGGGCGATGTTCTTGATGGTACGTAGGTTATCTGCTATCTCAACCTGTGGTGTCTTGAATGTTGGGGATAAGCTGGCTTGTGTTCTTTCCATTCATCTTTTGATGTATGTGCCAGAATTTATTTAGGGTATTATCATTATAGACACCTGTAATGCACTACTCCCACCGCTCGCTTTTGGACTCCTTAGCTAACGCTTTAAAGAAATTGTTTTCTTTGCCTGTCACCTCCTTTTTCTCCTTCACAGCATCGACATTAGTACCTGATCTCTTTCTGGCTTCCAACACAAGCAATGCCATTTATATACAACGGATTCAAGACCAAGGATCAATCACGACAACAGTGGCTTACAGCAATATCAGAGGTGGTAAATGATAATGTCCATGAGGCACACAGCCGAGTTGGTTACATAGATATTTTTATAAGCTGACGCTGAAAGGTAAACAGAAACAGCAAAAAGACGAAGAGAGGTTGTTTCTGTACATGTATAACGTTTATTTATTAATTTATCTTTTAATTTATGCAGTCGGTGAAGTGCTGATTTCAGTTCTCATTTGCACGTGAGTGAAGTAGATGAAGTGCTCGTCTCTGTTAATCATTTTTACGTGAGTTAAATAGATTAAGTGCTTGTCTCAGTTAATCATTTACACGTGAGTTAAATAGGTGAAGTGCTCGTTCCATTTTATCATTTACACGTGAGTGCATTCGGTGAAGTGCTCGTCTCAGTTAATCATTTACACGTCAGTGAAGTAGGTGAAGTGCACGTTTCATTTTATCATCTACATATTAAAGAAAGTTGTGAAGTGCTGGTTTCATTGTATCGTTTACACGTGAGTGAAGTCGGTGAAGTGCTGGGTTCATTGTATCGTTTACACGTGAGTGAAGTCGGTGAAGTGCTCGTTTTATTTTCTCATTTACACGAGAATGAAGTCGGTGAATTGCTCGTTTTATTTCTCATTTACACGAGAGTGAAGATAGTGAAGTGCTCGTTTCATTTGATCATTTACATGTTAAAGAAAATTGTGAAGTGCTGGTTTCATTGTATCATTTACACGTGAGTGAAGTCGGTGAAGTGCTGGGTTCATTGTATCATTTACACGTGAGTGAAATCGGCGAAGTGCTGGTTCCATTTTATCATTTATATGTTAAAGAAAGTTGTGAAGTGCTGGTTTCATTGTATCATTTATACGTGAGGAAAGTCGGCGAAGTGTTGTTTCATGTCATCATTTCCATCTGTATGAAGTCGGTGAAATGTTCGTTTCATTTTTTTCATTTAAACTTTAGGGAATTCAGTGAAGTGCTATTTTTATTTATCATTTGCACATTTTTCTAGGCGTTATATTTATGATTCACACGAGAGTGAAGTCTGTAAAGCCTCTTAGATGTTTCAGTAATTATTGATAAATAAGGGAAGACTGTGAAGTGAACTATTCTAATGTTACATTTATCATTTACGAATTGTATTATTTATATTAGAAGACATTCACTCTCGCCAGAAATAAGTTCCTCCGGGTATCATTTACACGTGAGTGAAGTCGGTGAAGTACTGGTTTCATTGTATCATTTACACGTGAGTTAAGTCGGTGAAGACTGTGAAGTGAACTATTCTAATGTTACATTTATCATCTACGAATTGTATTTTTAAATATTAGAAGACATTCGCTCTCACCAGAAATAAGCTCCTCTGGGTGGAAGAGTTGGCGGTATATCCCTGTCCTCACTTCATCAATGACTGTAGGCTCTAAGTCTACGTACACAACCCTGGGTACGTGTTTCCCTGCGCCAGTTTCATTGAAGAATGGGCTGAAGGAATCATCTCCTCCCCCGAAAGTTTTGTCTGATGGCATCTGTCCATCAGGCTGAATGCCATGCTCCAAACAGAACAACTCCCAGCAAGCGTTTCCAATCTGTACACCGCATTGTCCTAAATGGATGCTGATTACCTCTCTCATTGCGGGTGTCAATTTTCAGATAATTCTTAGCAAATCAGGCGGAGAGGAAATTATTTGTCTACTTGCTGTTTATTGAAATGCAACTGTTTAACTGGTTTTTAATTATTTTCCAATACGGGGCAAGATGGGATGAGAGCAACGTTTAGTAATTGAATTAACTAGAGGACGATCTTCCGAATAATACAATAATGTTTAAATCGTCATAAAAAGTTGTGTTGACGCAACTTGGTCCACTGTGTTCAGTGCAGTTCAGTTCAATTCAGGTAAAATCTCTGCATTGAAGGTTGGCTGAATTGGATCTCAGTTATGCGTCTCTTGTTGTGATGGTACATATCTGTCAGGAGTTTCTTTCTTGGTTTTTTTATGGGCTCCGTGAACTTATCGCGATGTTCACCCTTTGAACAGGGAACAAAGACTAACGTCTGGTCAGGCAAAACATACTAATCAGACATGTTAGTCAGGTTTAGGCAAAACATACTGATCAGACATGTTAGTCGGGGTCAGGCAAAATATACTGATCGGACATGTTAGTCAGGGTCAGGCAAAACATACTGGTCAGAGATGTTAGTCAGGGTCAGGCAAAATATATTGGTAAGAGATGTTAGTCAGTGTCAGGCAAAACATTATGGGCAGACATGTTAGTCAGGGTCAGACAAAACGTACTGGTCAGAGATGTTAGTCAGGGTCAGGCAAAACATACTGATCAGACATGTTAGTCAGGGTCAGGCAAAACATACTGATCAGACATGTTAGTCTGGGTCAGGAAAAACATACTGGTCGGACATGTTAGTCAGGGTCAGGCAAATCATACTGTTCAGAGATGTTAGTCAGGGTCAGGCAAAACATATTGGTAAGAGATGTTAGTCAGTGTCAGGCAAAACATTATGGGCAGACATGTTAGTCAGGGTCAGACAAAACGTACTGGTCAGAGATGTTAGTCAGGGTCAGGCAAAACATACTGATCAGACATGTTAGTCTGGGTCAGGAAAAACATACTGGTCAGACATGTTAGTCTGGGTCAGGCAAAACATACTGGACAAGACCCTCACCTTGACTTCCTCATAACCCTTTTTCTTGAAACGGGGTATTATCATGGCAGCCTGGCTAACAGTGTGCATCATCTCCAGATGGCTGAACTACCGTAGCAGATGGAACAAGGGATCTTTACTAACTATACTGTCCCTTCAAGCCAATAAACTAAAACACTAATTGAAAATAAAACACCACAATGAAAATTGTATTTTTACTCTACTTACACACAACTGCCTCTCCAATCTTCACTCTAAACACAAAACCTGGCTGGTTGTAAAAATGTGAACTTAACTAAACTAAAAGAAACTTGATTATAAATTGCCACTTGATAAACGAACAGTTACTTGAAAGTTGAACGGTAATTCGATAGACGAACCGTTATGTGGATTGCCACAGGATCTCTTCTACAACCCAGGTGATTTAGGCCGTGGTCCTATTCTCCTCTTCGTATATGACTTGTAGTGATTTTTTGAAGGGCTGAATTCTGTGCTAGTCGAATATATCTCTAGTTAGACGCTTGAATCTCTGAGCAAAGGTTGTTTGACTCTGAATTCTCTTCAGTGTTGCAAATAAAGTAGTATTTAAGATGGCTATGTCGTGCGTGTTTCTCGTGACGCAATATTATATCTGGTTCTATCAATTGCTGTTTCGAAACATCAATGGCATTACAAGTTACCTCTCATAGATAATCTGCTCAACATCAGGACTCAAGTGGTGAAAGATTTCTTTGTCAAAACCTCTCTCTCTCTCTCTTTCTCTCTCTCTCCTCTCTCTCTGGGCTCCGAAAATATATATGCTCTCTTCTTTCCTCATCACCGTTATAAGACGGTCTTGCTCTCGTTGCTCGCTGAATGACGACTTGTTCTCCGCTAGCTGCCGACTAATGACTTTCTCCGATCTTCGGTCAAGAATATCAATCTGTTTTCTTGTCTCTTCGTTATCTCGCACCCAAATATGATCTCAACTTCTCTCTGATCCTCGCTCTCGGAAACTCTCTCTAACTGACCTTCGCTCTCCAACACTCTCCCTCCAACTGACTTTAAAACTGACGACTGGGCTCTCCTAGCTAGCTACATCCTCCGCTTTTTCCAGATATTGCGCCTATGTTTTCCCTTCGAGATTTCATAAAAAATACTGTTAATAGCATTCGTCCCTGCCAATCATGCTGAAACATGATCCCATGCGTCTATGCGTTATGCAAGTTTACGTAGTTTTGAGCATCTGCGGGGCCAGGAAACCAACGATATGCGTTCCAAGCATTCCGATGTCCAGATTTGATTACATCTGTAATGGCTAGTTTGACTAGTTTTAATTCCAAAACAAACAATAAATGGCTACTGACTCTCAATGCTCCCACTCTTTCTAATTTAAATAAAACATGTCTAGCATACAACCCCTAATAAACACTACACCGCTAAGATATGTTACGAGGGTGAGGAATCAACGTGATCTCTGTAGTAGTGAGCGACACCCAGATGAAACCAAACATAGCACAACCGTCTGGATGGCCTCGGTCAACCTTCATCAGCGGACTCGGAATGTGAGAAAAGCTACGACAACCCGTCACGTGACATCCTTATTATGGCGCACAAAAGAGTAGTCCTACTCATTGTAGGAATTTAACAACATCAACAACAACAACCCTTTTCAGAATTTTTTCAGCGACGTCCTTTGATGTCTTCCCTCGTCTCCAAACTGGTGGATCACAAGGCACAAGAGGAACATGAAACGATGAGCGGTACACAGATGATGACACATGTCACTATGGCGCCATACAGAGCCCAGACCACCTGATGGCCTGCCCCAACCCCCAGGACACATACAATAGGTGCAACATACTGGAGGCAAATGACAGGGCAATCCATAGCTTTGAAAACAGGATGAGTGTCTTAATATCGCACTTGGATCTGGAACGAGTCCACTGAGCAGCATGATGATGATGATGTTGATGATTAGTCTCTCGCTCCAAATGACGCATAGGATCGCGACTACATCCAAGCAATTTCATTGACAGTTTCAATGGCAAAGATTTTACATGATGAAGTCACTTGTCCTATCATAGGTTTTCGTGGTCCTCGGGTAATAGCATCGCGTTGGCACGGTAAAAGTGTTGGGCTTGATAATATGAGCCAAAGTCTATCAATAAATATAGATCTATGTATGATGACATGTTTGCTCCGAGGTATTACCACATATTCCAATAGTTGTCATTAGGTACTAGAAGATATTGCCTAATGCACCATAAAACTCCAGAGCAGATGTATGCTAAGAAACAGCTGATTACTAACTCTGATGCCATCATGGCAGATGCTGATGTTAAGAGATGAGATAACCCAACCGGCGATCGTCCAAGCCGATTCTGTTTATGAGCTGTGCGGTAATGACCTTTGGCAGGCTGGCTTGTTATTTCTACTGTTTTGTTAGATGGAAGTCGTGCCGTACTATGTGTCACAAAAATTAAAATCGGTCTGGTCTTGCTGTTTTGTAGTTTGGAGGTAATTTTTCCCAGTGCAGATTGTTTTAAAATGTGTTTTTCAGACAGTGTGGATACATTTTAGTTATGTGTGCAAAACGAGATATTTCTGAGACGTCGCGAAGTTCTAAAGACGAATGGAGACTAACACAACGGAAGTATAACGACAGTTACCTGCACTAAGGGTTTACGTGCACTACGGGCTTGCGTGCAGTGCTGTAGAAAATGAATTCACACAATGTGACGTGTTTTAAAGTTATGGTCAGTGAAAGTATGCTTCCCAATAAAATGAGACGACATTTGGAATCAGTTCATGGCAGTTTGGGGAACCAACCACTTGAGTACTTTTCTCGAAAGTTAAAAGAAACGACAGAACAAAAAGCAACGTTCACTAAACAAACTGCAATTTCTTCAAATGCTCTTCTTTCATCTTACAAAGTTGCTCACCGTGTAGCAAAGAGCAAGAAACCCAACACCACGGTGGAAGACCTTATCTTACCTGCTGCTGTGGACATCGTGTCTACTGTTATAGATGAGTCTGTTGCCAAGCAATTGCTTAGTCAGATATCCCTTTTAGTCGTCGAATGTTTGAGGTGGCTGACGATGTTAATGACCAGTTGATTGTAAAACACAAATGTGATTTCGCTATTCAGCTGGATGAAGCTACAGATGTGTAGAATGGCGCTTATCTAATCTGTTATGTGTGATTTACATATGACAATAAGTTCTTTGAGGATCTTCTTTTCTGAAAAAGTATCACAGCAGCAGACCTTTATGAAACATTGGACTCTTTTATGGAAGAAAATATTAACTGGGAGAAATGTGTAGGCTTGTGCACTGATGGAGGGCATTCTATGGCTGGCAGCTCTGTCGGACTGCATTCCTTGATTCGGAAGAAAGATCCCTCCTGTGTCTGTACTCATTGCATCATTCACAGGGAAGCACTGACATCCCAAAACATCAGCCTTGTTCTTTATAATGTTCTTTATTTCATTAAACGGCAGACACTAAAGCTCTGTGTTTTTTAGGAAATCTGCATTTACCTGAAAGTTTAACACATTTGGGTATTTCATTATTGCAACTCTTGCTGGCTTTCATAAGGCAATGTCATCAAAAGGGTGTTTGAACTCAGGAAATAACTTTATTGTTATCTTGTGGAGAAAAAAAATTCAAATTCTGAAAGGTTGGTGGACATGGACTTTGTTTTGAAGCTAGCATATCTTTGTGATGTCTTCGAACAACGAAATACTTTTAATGTGTTCCTTTAAGGTACTGAGACCCATATTTCACAATTGTCAGGTATTATCTCGGCCTTCTGATAGAAATTGCTATTGTCGAAGGAAAAGTTAGACGAGAAAGATGTGAATTGCTCCTTACCTTCTCTGCACACCTGTTTAGAAGACAATGACTTGGAGCTAAGTGAAGAACTGAAGGATGTGTTTCTTGACCACTTAACACAGCTAAGTGTTTACGTTGCCAACTACTTTTCAGAAGAGACTGATCAACACACCTGGATCAAAACCCCTTCAGTACAGAACTTTCATTTACACTCACTACTAGAGAGCAAGAGCAGCTTATTGATATTTCATCGGACTCTGAAATCGAAGTTTGACTCTTCACCACTACCAAAGGTTTGGAGTTTAGTGAACCAGGAATATACAGAAGTAGGCAGCAAGGCCTCAATTTGCAACATTTTACTTTGTGAGACAGGGTTTTCTTTATTGCCCGCCATCAAAACAAAATACAGATTGCGATCGAACGTTGAGTCGGAGATTCGAAATGCAAATTTCCAAATGTGTGTCCAGATTTGAAGATCTGATGATGAAGAAGCAAGCTCATCTTTCTCAAAGACTTTATGATTAGCTAATATAAGGTGTTATAATTGTTTTTATGTTTTTTGTGTGTTTTTTAGAAAGTGTTTGCTTTTCCGTATTCTACTGATTCTACTCTGTATACCATTCCACCCCGGACCGCAGCCTTTTGGTGATATCAGGATGTATTAACCAGTGCTTGCATGCATGTGTATGGCTCTAAGTACTTATGCTAGTTATGGCTTTAGGATACTTTGTGTTGGGGCTTCGTTTCTTCTTCTTCTTCTTCGTTCGTTTCAATCTCACACTACCAAACCCTGAAAAGGCTTAAGTAGCAGAATGTAGTCTAGACAACGGAATGCGTTGTGCCGTAGTTTACAGCTTGGCTGCGATATTTGCACCTTTCGATCCAACACATCCGACTTCAGCAAGCATTTTTTGAGTACCGGGTTAGCATTCTCTCTTCGATCCCTTCTCCTTAGCCAGTCTGTCCTGTTGCAGCCTGTTATCCAGGATCACCGCGTGGAGGTGTAGAAGGGTCTTGGCAGCTCTGGTTCGCTGGCCCTGACGCTAGCAGTCAGCTATGGGTCGCTGACCACTGCAGCTCATGTGCTGCTCAGCATCATGCGCAGGTCGTGGTAGGCACACAGTTCTCATAGCCGCTGTCAATTTTCGTTCATCTTTCCGACACAATACTTTCCCATGCACATAAGTCAAGAGTCGTGATCAGCGCCCACCCTTGGGTTGAGGTCCCCAAGTAGAACTAGGTGTTTTCTCACTAGGGATCCTTGTGATGAGTGAAGTTAGCTGGTGGTAAAACTCATTCTTGGAGTCACTAGAGGGGCCAAGTGTATGAGCATACACGCTGATCAGATTAACTATGGCATTGGATGCTTGGAGACGAAGGGGTAAAACCGCTTTGTGCACTTTTGGCATATCTCTAACGATTCTAGTAGAGAGTTTTCAACGGCAAAAACGACGCCATGTTCTCTGACGTCATCCACTCCTTTCCCATGCCAGAAGAACGTGCAGTCCTTTTCCATGAGAGACCCAGACTCGGCCAGACTCGGCCAGACTCGGCCAGGGGCGTTTCTTGAAGGATAGCGATGTCGACTTGTAGCCTCTTGAGTTTCTAGTCTATATTTGAAGTCTTGTGAACATCACTTAACGCTTGGATGGCATCCGTCATACCTGGGGTCATGGTGCGTACGTTCCAGAAACCAAGCTTCTTTGTAGGCTCTTTGCTATGGGTTAAGTTCTGACGTGAACTCTCTCTAGTGCCTGCCTGGAAATATTGATTCGAGGACCGCTTTTGCCCAGTCAGCAGATCCCAACCCCCTCTCATGCAGCCGATGTATCCAAGGGAAGGACAAGTTGGTACTACTTGGCAATGGAGGCGTCGCAGGAGTTGTCAGACTGGCATTGAGAACAGTTCCTGACTGCCTAAGTTACTCCGGTTCCTAATTTGATCTCTGGTTTAACTAAAGTCTTCTCGACAAATGGATATAACCGCAAGGCAGCGGAGGTTAGTGTCTGAAGTTGTTGGAAGCACGAACGGAGATAACACAGCAGACTGATGATGACTAAAACATCGCAAGTCAGCTGTGATTTCACTATCACAGGTTATGACACTTAATTTGGCGCTATGTCGAACTGGTATACCTTTATCTTGTTCTACTAGTTTGACCGCATCAGCTAGTTTATACATCAATATTTTACAACAACCTGATCGTTTTATACGTACATGAATCCTACAAATCCGAAACTGACAATTTTACTGACAATTTTACTCTATGTTCATCCTCGCTGTAGACATTGGCATCAGCTGGACCTGATCATCACTAGACAGTCTGAACTTAAACATGTTTTGCAAACCCACATGTTTCACGGTTCAGACTGCGATACTGACCACTCACTGGTCTGCTGTAAAATGAGACTACAGCCCAAGAAAATCCACCTCGCAAGACCTGTGGGTAAATGCCGCATAGACACATCATGAACTGATATTCCTGAAAGGTTGGGCGAATTCACAAAATGCCTCTAGGAATTAATGACAAAACAGCGCACAATTGGAAATGCTGCAGAAAGGTAGGAACAGGTAAGTGGGTCAATACACACCTCAGCCTTGGCAGTCTTTGGAAAGAAGACAACGAGCAGAAATGACTGGTTTCAGAGTGGCTAAGCCATCCTTGCACCAATCCTTAAACAACGTCAATCTACTCACCTGGAGTTTAAGATTTCCCTGAGTAGCACGACCTTGGAGGCTTACACATCCGCAAAGAGGTTAGTACTTAGACTAGCAATGAACTGTGCAAATTACTACTGGCTTCAACTCTGTAGGTTCCTACTGTCGGCAGCGGATACTGGTAACATCATGGCAATGTACGAGGGCATACAGAAAACCTTTGGAAAGCAACAAAAAAGTCAACAGTGACTCTGAAATCTGCGAAAGGTGAGATTATTATGGACAGAGATATGCAAATGAAATGATGGACCGAATACTATTCAGTCTTGTACACCTGTAACAATGTTGTGGCTGACTGCTCTCGACGAAATTGAGATTCTGCAGGTATTGCAGGAACTTGACGATAAGCAAAGCATACAAGATTTGAAAACAAAAGCTATCGAGGGCATGCCAGTGGGGAAGATGGCATTCCAGCAGAAATAATCAAATGCGGGAGGAAACGTACTTCTTCAATACCTTTACGAACATATCTGCCAGTGTTGGAGTGAGGGAGTCGTATACCAAGACATGAGAAACGCCAACATAATCACCTTTTACAAGAAAATGTGAGACGGAGCAGACTGCAACAATTACAGGGGAGTATCGCTCCTCAACACTGTAGGCAAATTGCATGCTCGCATCATCCTGAGCAGGCTGCGGAAGCTGGCGGACAGGGTCCATCCGGAGTCTTAGTGTGGTTTTGGCGCAGAAAGGCCCACCGTTGATATGGTCTTTTCACTGAGACAATTGTAAGAGAAATGCAGAGAGCAACACAGACCATATTTCTTGCCTTTATCGACCTCACCAAGACATAAACCAAGACATTCGACCTGGTAAACAGAGAGGAACTTTTCAAAGTATTGTCTAAAGTTGGCTGCCCATATAAACTACTGAGCATGATTAGGTCTTTTCGTGTGGGCATGGAAGGTACAGTGCTGCATGACAGTGAGGAATATGATGCCTTCGACATTAACAAGGTTGTGTCCTGGCTCCGACTATATTCTGCATTTTCTTAGCCATCATGCTTAAACACGCCTTTGGAACTGCCACAGAGTGGCCTTTCTGCATATTAGGTCAGATGGGACACTTCAATCACCATCAGCGTACAAAAGATGAAAGTGATCGCTCACCGTACAGATCTTCCAAACAGTGTTTTAAACGATAAAAAGTTGGAGGTAATAAATTTCAACTACCTCGGATCATCACCGATAATCTTTCACTGGACACGGAGCTGCAGAAGCAACTGGGAATGGCCTCATCAGCACTTGCCTGATACTCTCAGAGAGTGTGGAATAACAACATGCTGACCATCTTCATAAAGGTTGCTGTGTACACATCCTGTGTTATTAGTACCCTGCTCTGTGACAGGACTCTGTATTTCTCACATGAAAAAAGGCTAAATGTTTTTTTCGTATGCGCTGTCTGAGACGGAGACTTGGAATTTCAAGGAGTGACAGAGTGACTAACAGCGACGTGTTGGACGTGCAAGGATTGTCAGCTTAGTTACGATCCTCCGACAGCGCCTCTTACGGGAGCTTGGTCTCGTGTGCAAAATGGAGGATGGGCAAATACCAAACGATATCCTATTCAGAGAGCTGACAACGGCCAAGCGTAACAAAAGTAGACCCTTCTCCCGCTTCAAAGATGTTTACAGGCGTGACCTGAAGACGTTGGATATGAACACCTGCAATTGGGAGAAACTTGCCAAAAACAGACTAGGCTGGAGGCAGGCTTCGTGTGTTGGTCTGCAGGCAGGGGAAGACAAGATGTGTCAAGGACAGACCAGGCTGGAAGCAGGCTTCGTGTGTTGGTCTGCAGGCAGGGGAAGAAAAGATGTGTCAAGGACAGAACCGGCTGGAGGCAGGCTTCGTGTGTTGGTCTGCAGGCAGGGGAATACAAGATATGTCAAGGACAGACCCGGCTGGAGGCAGGCTTCGTGTGTTGGTCTGCAGGCAGGGGAAGACAAGATGTGTCAAGGACAGACCCGGCTGGAGGCAGGCTTCGTGTGTTGGTCTGCAGGCAGGGGAAGACAAGATGTGTCAAGGACAGACCCGGCTGGAGGCAGGCTTCGTGTGTTGGTCTGCAGGCAGGGGAAGACAAGATGTGTCAAGGACAGACCAGGCTGGAGGCAGGCTTCGTGTGTTGGTCTGCAGGCAGGGGAAGACAAGATGTGTCATGGACGGACCCGGCTGGAGGCAGGCTTCGTGTGTTGGTCTGCAGGCAGGGGAATACAAGATATGTCAAGGACAGACCCGGCTGGAGGCAGGCTTCGTGTGTTGGTCTGCAGGCAGGGGAAGAAAAGATGTGTCAAGGACAGACCCGGCTGGAGGCAGGCTTCGTGTGTTGGTCTGCAGGCAGGGGAAGACAAGATGTGTCAAGGACAGACCCGGCTGGAGGCAGGCTTCGTGTGTTGGTCTGCAGGCAGGGGAAGACAAGATGTGTCAAGGACAGACCCGGCTGGAGGCAGGCTTTGTGTGTTGGTCTGCAGGCAGGGGAAAACAAGATGTGTCAAGGACAGACCCGGCTGGAGGCAGGCTTCGTGTGTTGGTCTGCAGGCAGGGGAAGACAAGATGTGTCAAGGACAGACCCGGCTGGAGGCAGGCTTCGTGTGCTGGTCTGCAGGCAGGGGAAGACAAGATGTGTCATGGACAGACCCGGCTGGAGGCAGGCTTCGTGTGTTGGTGTGCAGGCAGGGGAAGACAAGATGTGTCAAGATGCAGACTGCAAACGTGTGCGGCGAAAGCAAGGGCAACAACTGACTGTCCCCTCTCTAGCGTGAAGTCCATTGTCTCTCGAGACTGACAGGATACCAATCAATTAATCAATCAATCAATTAGTGCGCTCTCAGAGTTACACCCAACCAAAATCCAATGGAAGGGCCTCACACTGAGTGCGCGTGCGAAAGCTGTGTAAGAGGTTGTAAGGTGTCATAAAACTAAGTTGATTAAATTAGTTTTTCATTTACAAAATAAATTATTTATTAATCTTTTTGTGTTCGAAACTTAACTTATTTACTCCCCACAATTGGTTCCCGGGTGGTCCGTTGGGGTCTTTGTGTATGATAAGGGCAAGAATAGCATCACTGCCCCACAGCGAGCATGTCGTAAGAGGCGATTAACTGTGTGACATGTCATAGCACCAGTCATGGTTCAATGGTTTGTTTAGAGCAGCATAGATGACACGTAACAGGCTGCGGGTCGGCTTTGCTCTAATGTTTGAGTTTATTACGATGGACGTGCATCAGTTAACCACCCTCCGCTGCACTTGTCCCATCGTAACGCAGTAATAAGCTGCTCGAGCCTAGTCCGCTAATCAGGAAACCCTTCTCCCAGCTACATCCAACTCATACCAGAACTGAGATCTGCACAGCGGCATCTGCCACTGTATAAGTACAGGTCGACTAAGAACTAAGAGAACTAAGAAGAACTAAGAATTTGTATCAGATGTAAAATATGCAGGCTCAAAAGTCATAAATATATCATTTGGTCCAGTGTTTTATATATAGCATAGAGAGGAGACGCGGTGAATTATGCACAGGTCAAGTGAGCCGTGGTGATCTATGCACAGGTCAAGTGAGCCGTGTTGATCTATGCACTGGTCAAGTCAGCCGTGGTGATTTATGCACTGGTAAAGTGAACCGTGCTGATCTATGCACTGGTCAAGTGAGCCGTGATGATCTATGCACAGGTCAAGTGAGCCGTGGTGATCTATGCACAGAACAAAGTGAGCCGCGCTGATCTATGCACTGGTCAAGTGAGCCGTGGTGATCTATGCACAGTTCAAGTGTGCCGTGGTGATCTATGCACTGGTCAAGTGAGCTGTGATTATATATTCACAGGTCAAGTGAGCCGTTGTGATATATGCACAGGTCAAGTGAGCCGTGCTGATCTATGCACTGGTCAAGTGAGCCGTGATGATCTATGCACTGGTAAAGTGAGCGGTGCTGATCTATGCACAGGTCAAGTGAGCCGTGATGATGTATGCACAAATCAAGTGAGCCGCGCTGATATATGCACAGGTCAAGGGAGCCGTGGTGATCTATGCACAGGTCAAGTGAGCCGCGGTGATATATGCACAGGTCAAGGGAGCCGTGGTGATCTATGCACAGGTCAAGTGAGCCGTGATGACCTATGCACAGGTCAAGTGAGCCGTGATGATGTATGCACAGGTCAATGGTTACTCGGACCAAATAAGTTTGTAAACATCTGTTCTAGATAACACAACTGTGTTTCTGTTTCTAAGAATCGATGTCACTGTAGTCCGGGCATACCCATAGGTGTTCAGTCTCTCTCTTCAAATGGTGTAAGGCATGGATGCTGATGGTCCATGTAGCTCGCTGGTTGTACACTCTTCTGTTCCGTTCTCTCATGCGCCCCACTCCGCTCGAACCTTGATTATAGTCGCAACTTTGCAGCCTGTGGATTGCTGCTTCATCTATTGCGGTGTCCTCATCTAGCAGGCGGTCATTCATTAATTTCAAAATGTCACTTCTATCCATCACGAATGTGCCCATGATGGGAGCTTGTGAAGCCATGATGTCAGTTCTTTCATTGCCCTGAACCCCAGCATGAACAGGACAGTAGATCCATGTCAACTCCTGGAGGTTTCAGGCCTCAACAGCTGCTATCCACTCGTACCTAAGTCATCCCTTCTGTTCCTTCTAAAGTATGGCTTGCGCGTCTGTCACGATGACTGCCCGTGTTATAGAAGTCTCAGATATCCATTTCAGTGATGAGGTAACTGCTTCCGTCTTCATTCTCATACTGGAGGTTGTTGACATATACGCCCTGCTGCGCTCAGCAACGACCTGTCCTCTGATTCCAACCGAGAAACCTCAGCCTGATGTCCCACTCAGCAACGACCTGTCCTCTGACTCCAGCCGAGAAACCACAGCTTGATTTCCCACTCAGCAACGACCTGTCCTCTGATTCCAACCGAGAAACCTCAGCCTGATGTCCCACTCAGCAACGACCTGTCCTCTGACTCCAACCGAGAAACCTCAGCCCGATGTCCCACTCAGCAACGACCTGTCCTCTCACTCCAACCGAGAAACCTCAGCCCGATGTCCCACTCAGCAACGACCTGTCCTCTCACTCCAACCGAGAAACGTCAGCCTGATGTCCCACTGCGCAGAAGTGATCCATCAGTGTATAAAAAAAATTGCCTATTAATCGAAAAAAAACATGCAAGGGGAAACAAACAAACAATAAAATACCTCATTCAGTTTTCATTGTCATTACCCTTTACTTATTGCCTTTTGATCTAACTTGTTGCCATTTCTAATGACATGTTAGTGCAAGTCGTGTAAGCTGTGAATCTTGTCCCCAGCCATTAGTTTGTTTGATTTTGCACGCTCTATGGTGTTAATTAATATGTGATATGTTTGTATGTACTGACATCTATTGCAGCAAGTTTTATGTTAGCCTTAAGCAAAGATCTTGCACAAAACCACCGGGTAACCATAGGAGCATACTTTTAAATGGTTCTAGCACACCACAGTAAAACACATTTTCGTATTTTTCTTCTGGTTCACAAAATAGGACGGCAATTTGGTAGCGCATCCAACTATACTATAAAATGTTTGTAATTAAAGTTCGATGTTATCATAATTGTTTAACATGGTGTGTGAAATTTGCTTCGTTCGTCATCAGTACTGTTACCCCGCTTCGTTCGTCATCAGTACTGTTACCCCGCTTCGTTCGTCATCAGTACTGTTACCCCGCTTCGTTCGTCATCAGTACTGTTACCCCGCTTCGTTCGTCATCAGTACTGTTACCCCGCTTCGTTCGTCATCAGTACTGTTACCCCGCTTCGTTCGTCATCAGTACTGTTACCCCTATCATTTTACTTGTGATTGTAAGCGTCATAGGTTGGTCGTACTGTAGTCCCAACAAATATCATATTCATTTTGTATCAACAAAATAACAGTCGATCTGCAGGCACTACTGATCGTCTCTCAACTTTCTCGACTAGAAATGCCAGGCGCTACCTTCATAGAAGGACGAAACAGGATTCGAAGAAACGTTGTGATTGGGTTAATTACCTAGATTGAGAACGAACGAAGCCAAGCCAAGCCAAGACAAATCATCTCAGGATTCCTTTTACGCCGAATTGGCCTGAATTCACACTCAGTGTTGGAACCTACGTTTCTTTAATTGGAGCCTAGATTATTTTACTATTATTATTGCAAGTTTATTGCATGGAAAATGAGATTCTGCCAAAGGATATCCTCTATGGACAGCTGGTCATTGGAGTTAGAAGAATTAGCCGTCCGACACTGCGATTCAAGGACGTATGCAGGAGGGACATGAAGCCATGCCACAACCCAGCCCTCGTATGTTCAGGAGAACAATTGCTCAAGATTGAGCTGTTTGGAGACTGTCGGAGGAGTTTAGTGGCTTCTGACGTTTCGTAGGGGGCCTTCTGACTGCAGAGAAAAGAGAACGACGGAAAAGATCAAGCAACACCCAGGCAAGCCACCCACCTCAGCATGGTTGTACGATCTGTAGCAGGGACTGTCGCTCGCGGATCGGTCTTTAAAGGCATAGCAGACTGTGTCGAAATACAGGAGACGGAGCTGGGCAGAACTCACAGGTCTACAGAGACTGAGAAGCTTATTGCGATTATTATTATTATTATTTGTGGGGCACGTTAGCTTATTTTAATCGGGAACCCCTTCTCCAGTCAATTCAGCTGTAAATGCGTACCTTCCGCATGTGTTAGGGAAAGGAAAAACAGCAAGGAAAGGCCCTGGTCACCTGACCTCTCAAGGCCTGCGGCTTAGTACAATGGAGTCTTTAAAAACTCTATTTCCAACCAGCGGTTAATTTTGCTGAACTTCCACTTGACTTTTTACTTGATTATTATTATACGAAGCAGCGACAGTCTGATGTAATTGGCATTTCATAGAGCTTGTCAGTGAATATCATCAATGATTGTTGTATGTTCTGTCTCTGTTACCGTGTATGTTCTTTCTCTGTTACCGTGTACGTTCTTTCTCTATTACCTTGTATGTTCTTTCTCTGTTACCTTGTATGTTATTTCTGTGTTACCTTGTATGTTCTGTCTCTGTTCCTTGTATGTTCTTTCTCTGTTACCGTGTATGTTCTGTTTCTGTTACCTTGTATGTTCTTTCTCTGTTACCTTGTATGTTCTGTCTCTGTTACCTTGTATGTTCTTTCTCTGTTACCTTGTATGTTCTTTCTCTGTAACCTTGTATGTTCTTTCTCTGTTACCTTGTATGTTCTTTCTCTGTTACCCTGTATGTTCTTTCTCTGTTACCTTGTATGTTCTTTCTCTGTTACCTTGTATGTTATTTCTGTGTTACCTTGAATGTTCTTTCTCTGTTACTTTGTATGTTCTGTCTCTGTTACCGTGTATGTTCTTTCTCTGTTACCGTGTATGTTCTTTCTCTATTACCTTGTATGTTCTTTCTCTGTTACCTTGTATGTTATTTCTGTGTTACCTTGTATGTTCTGTCTCTGTTACCGTGTATGTTCTTTCTCTGTTACCGTGTATGTTCTGTTTCTGTTACCTTGTATGTTCTTTCTCTGTTACCTTGTATGTTCTGTCTCTGTTACCTTGTATGTTCTTTCTCTGTTACCTTGTATGTTCTTTCTCTGTAACCTTGTATGTTCTTTCTCTGTTACCTTGTATGTTCTTTCTCTGTTACCTTGTATGTTCTTTCTCTGTTACCTTGTATGTTCTTTCTCTGTTACCTTGTATGTTCTTTCTCTGTTACCTTGTATGTTCTTTCTCTGTTACCTTGTATGTTCTTTCTCTGTTACCTTGTATGTTCTTTCTCTGTTACCGTGTATGTTCTGTCTCTGTTATCTTGTATGTTCTTTCTTTGTTATCTTGTATTTCTGTCTCTGTTACCTTGTATGTTCTTTCTCTGTTACCGTGTATGTTATTTCTGTGTTACCTTGTGTGTTCTTTCTCTGTTACCCTGTATGTTCTTTCTCTGTTACCTTGTTTGTTCTTTCTCTGTTACCGTGTATGTTCTTTCTCTGTTACCTTGTATGTTGGACACATATACAGTTAATGTGCAGAAACCGTGTTTTCACATTCATCTGTAGTTTATAATTTAAATATAATGATAGTGTGGTTAAACAATTGTAAAACCTAGGCTTCTTTTAAATGGAGGCGGGAAAAAGCCAAACCAGCCTTGCAAAAAGAAAAAAAAGCTCCATTTATAACATATTTATTAAAGCAGTTTACGGAGCCAGGAAATATTTACAATTTTTTTTTTAATAGCTTAAAGGATTAAGTAAAGCTTTGTTGGCATAATGAGGTTGCTGGATACATCCCCCCTTGAACTGCTGTTTTCGTCATGCATAGTAGATATAAGTTGCCTGCATCTTTCCTCGCCAATAACTGACCACGAGTTCCCAACTAGGTGGCGATAAATGGAATCCACTTCCACATTGTGTTATTTCGTACTCAGTGGAAAATCCATTACATTCCATTGTACATATTTGTTACGTGAAAATAAATAAGTACTAACATAAATGGAAATAATGTAGGCAATAAAACTAATGTGTGTAGATCGAATGGCAAAGGAGTTTGCTGCAAACAAGCAGTTACACACCAACAGAAGAGAGAAATGACCACATCAATTAGAGAGCCACCAAGATGGGCACAAGACAACCATCATAAGATAGACAGACAAGAGCAAACTGTTGTGTTCCGTCTTAGAACAGGACACAATTAACTATGCAGCCACATAACTTAACTTAACGTTTTCAAACTGGTTTAGAAGATTTCAGAGTCTGTAAATAACCAGTTTCTTTTACATTTCCTTTCTCTAAAAGCTATGTGCATCCAATCTATTCTTAAATGCATTAATTGTCCCTGCCTGTACTACTTCTTGTGGCAATGCATTCTAAGCATCCACCACTCTCTGACTAACCAAATATTTCCTGAAACTAATCTGGACCGTACGTTAGTTAATTTGTAGCTATGTTCTATTGTTCTTGTAGGTGGTAGTATTTTGAAGAAAAAAATTGTTATAGCCTAATTTATCCGTTCCTATGATTGTCTTATAAACTTGTATTAGGTCACCTCGAATTCTTCTCTTTTCTAGACACTGTGGACCTATTTATCTGAGTCTTTCTGCATAACTGTAATTATGGAATGCCAATATCAGCTTTGTCAATCATTTTTGTATCTTTTGCCCTCTTCCAATCCACACCGGTACACAGTATTAAAATCTAGGTCTCACTAATACTTTATACAATTTAACTATCACTTCCTTGTTCCTATATTTAATATTTCATTTTATCATACTTAACATTGCATTTGACTTGTTTACTGCTACCTGGACTTGGTCACACATTTTATCTGTGTGATCTATTATAACCCCTGGGTTCTTTCCATTTCTATCATTCTAATATTGTTCTCGCCCGTTCTGTAATTAGGTTCCATATGTGATCTACCCATGTGGATGACTGTACATTTATCTACATTAAACTCTATTTGCCAGCTCGCAGACCATTCTTGAAATTGATCTAACCGACATCAATATATCCACTTCTGCTTTAGATGAGACACTACTGCATAGTTGTGTGTCATCAGTGAATTTTGCAATCATGGATCCCATATCAATGTCCAAATCATTTATATATATCAAGAACAAAAACTGGTCCAAAAACGGAATCTTGTGACACACCACTCAATGCTTCACACCATTCAGAGTACTCCTTATGTATGCGCACTCTCTGCCTTCTTCCGATTCACCTATTTTCAATCCATTTGGCAACTTCCCAGCCGATTCCATGTGATTTTAACTTTCTAAATAATCTTTAATGAGCTAGTTTTTCAAAGGTTTTAGCAAAATCAAGATAAATAACATCGACTGGCTTCCCTTTATCTATCATTTTAGTTACCTTCTCCAAGAATTCTAATAGATTTGTTAAGCACGATCTCCCTCTAGTAAACACCAGCTGACTATTTCTGATTAGATTAAACTTGTCTAAATGCATTACAATGTTTTCTTTGATTATTGACTCTACCAATTTACAGACTATGCTACTTAAACGCACCGGTCTATACTTCGCCGGGTCTGATATTTTACCTTTTTAATTACGGGATCAGTCCTGCATCTTTCCAATCTCTTGGAAAATCAATTTTGCAGGTGTTTGAGAACATAATATAGCCAATGGTTTTGCTAGTTGGTTTCTAATTTCAAACAGCAATTTTGGATGAATACCATCTTGACCTGGACATTTATCCACTTTCAAACCTTCACATTTTTTAAAAACCATTTCCTCTGTAAGGCAGAGTTTAATCTTAATCCGTCTGTATCCATGTCTCTTTGAAAAATATCTATAGGCTGTTGGATCTTGGAGCAGTCTTCTATTGTGTATACTGTGCTAAAGTACTGAATGAGTAGATTAGCTGCTCCCTATTCTCACTTATTATTTTTTGCTGTGCTATCTGTGATAGAGCCTTCTTTGTTTTTCGTTCTTTGTTTATTTCTAACAAAAGAAAAGGAGCTTTTACTATCAGTTTTGATCCTAAGAGCAAGTTTTTTTTTCCGAGTCTATTGTTGCTGCTCTATTCACTTTCTGAGCTATGGTTTGCTTGTCCAAATATTTTTTATGTGTTTCTTTTGATTTACATACCTCTATATATTTGTCCATGCTTTACTTGTAGCTCTTCTACATTAAACTACAAATCTCCTTCTGCGTCCACATTCCTTATCGCCATTTGCTGGAGACATGGACGTCAGAGCACGATCTCCGTAGCTCCCACGATGACTCTTATGTGTGGTTTGTCATCAGAGTTTTCCTTCTCCTAGAAGAGTAAGAAAGAAAAGAGCCGGAAAGAGAAAATGTCGAAGAAAGTCAGATAGACGTGGGTTAAAAAATGTACGGATAGGCTACTGGAATTGCCGCAGCGCTACCCAACGCGAAGTGATTCTCAAAAAATTTGTGAACAGTTTCGACATATTCATGATCCAGGAGACCTGCTTGAAGGAGAATGTTGCCATCAAGTGTCCAGGATACAGGTGCTACAGTAATCCATACGGGCCCGGTAAGCTGGGACTGTCGATGTATGTGAAGCAAGAACTTCCCCATACATGGATAGATACTAGCAACTGTAAAATTGAGGATTATGAGCTACAAGGGATTGAAGTAACAATCAACCACCAAGAATGGAGAATCTACAACATATAGGCTCACGTAGATCACCTCTTCGAGAACGTAAAGTGGGAGTTTCTGTCGGACGTCAGAGTCACAGAGCAAAAAGTGCCACATTGCAGGTGACTTTATTGCTAGGTCAAAGGAGTGGGGAAATGTCACTGAAAATAAGCAAGGGGTCGCCTTGAGCCAGGCATTAGTCCACACAAACCTCACTGTCGTGAATGACGGACGTCCGACTAGAATAGCATCTCGACCGGGAGATACGGACGGATCGACCTGGCTCTCATATCCAGTGATGTTGCTCCATCCACACGCTGTGACGTATTAAGGGCACAAGAGAGCGACCACCTGCCGTGTGCCGTACTTATACCCAGAGGAAAACACACCAGACACCGAAAAGCCAAACAGGTGTTCAGATACACGTACTAACAGGATAATGTAGTGAACAAGCTGCGCCAGACGATAGGACGCAGGACCACTAGATCCCCTTTTGTCCAACTACCCTGGTGGACTCAAGATGTTGATACGGCCTCGAGAGAGAAAAGGAGGCGGCAACAAAGAATTGGCGTAAAACCAGAAAGAGAGCTGGTATTAATGTCGAGGCATTGAACGAGAAGGAGGAGGTAAAACGCAAAGCTCCCAATTCCTTTAAAGCATTAGCCAGGGAGTCCAAAAGCGAGCGATGGGAGGAGTTCATCACAGGAGTGGGTAATGATAATACCCTCCAGAAGTTCTGGCACATCACAGGAGTGGGTAGTGATAATACCCTCCAGAAGTTCTGGCACATACATCGAAAGATGAATGGATAAACTACAAGCCAGCTTATCTTCAACATTCAAGACACCACGGGAAGGCTCCTGAAGACAGATGAAGAGAGGGGTCTAAGTTTTTTCAGTCGATATGTTTCCAAAACTGATAAAGGCGACAGAGATGCCCGTCAGGAAACTCGGAAAGGCATCTTGGACGCAGCCATCAGGGGAGAGGCTTATGTAGACCTTATCACCACGGCAGAGGTTCTTAAATAGCCTACGTACAAGCAAAAACACAGCTCCATGTCCTGATGGAGTACAGTATTGCCACATCAAGCAGTTGGATGAGACAGATATAAGAAATATAGTGAAGGAGTTCAACCACACTATAGAGAAGGCATATGTGCTTCATAGTTATCTTTGCCCACTGCCTAAACCTGGTAAGAACTCCACGCTTCTCGGCAGCTATCGAATAATCACAATACAAAATGTATATGGCAAATTGCTCGAGAAGATAGTGGCCAGGAAAATAATGGCCTACCTTGAACGGGAGCAGATTCTACCCGATACGCTGGGCAGTTATAGAACAGCGAAGGAGACCTGGGCTAACGCTGGAACTTTCGCGTTTGATGTGTACGAGGGGTTTCAGTCAAAGCAAGAAACAGTCGCGGTGACACTCGACCTGGAAGACGCATACAACCGTGTCGATTTTGGGACCTTAATTACCTGTCTGCAGCATTGTGGTGTAAACCCGTGGCTGGTTAGTTGGATATCAGCTGTCCTGGTGGAAAGAACAGTTGCGCTACACGTGGGATCGTGGAGATCAGAACCGAGGCGAATATGTCCAGGACTGCCTAAAGGATCTCCCCTCTCACCGGTGCTGTTCAACATTTACACAGTAAAAGTGGCCAATATTCAACCCACAGGGACAGGGCGAACGTTGACATTTGCCGATGACATCCTAACGTACAGGACTGGCTCAGACAGGCAGGAGTTGGTCAAAGACATCCAGGAAACCTTGCAAGGAATCTCACAGTGGTGTGGAGACTCAAGCTCCAAGATCAATCCGAACAAGGCCTACATGATGTGGTGCTCTTTAAATAATTCCATAGTAAAGGCTGAACTCCCGGGCATCACTTTTGATGGTTGCATCATCGATAGGTGTAACAGGTTGAAATACCTGGGAGTGACATTTGATTGCAGTCTTTCCTATATCTGCCATGTTGACCAAATCGTACTAAGATGCAAGAGAGGGTTTGGAGCACTCAAGATCATGGCTGCTGCCGACTTGGAACAACGCCTCCTGTTCATCCTATTTCATCAGGTCGTGTTGTCTGTCATCGATTACGGACTAGACATCCTCACACTATCAAGAACGCAGTGTGTAAGGTTGGACCGCATCCAGAATGAAGGTATGCGACAGGTTCTGGGCTGCACTAGAGATACCCCGATTGTGATGATGCGGTACATGTTGGGATTGTTATCGGTGACATTCAGACATAAACTGGCACAAGTCAAAGCCTATATGCGTGTCACCACAGACACTCGACACCCTCTGCACAGTAGTATCTCAGATATCAAGGGATCAAGAATCAAGAGAGGGTCGTCATGGATGGCACAGACTGGGAAAACAATCGGACACGTCACTCCAGCTGAGACGATAGCCAAAGGGGAAGAATGGGTCCACACTGGTGATAGAATGGAGTACCAGAGAGTCATCATAACCTTAGGCAAGGAATGCCGAGAACGGAACAACGAGAGTGTAGAGCACGAGGTAAATCTGCTGATAACTGAGAGCACCCAGGAGAGTGACGATGTCATATACACCGACGGATCAGTCCTGCGCAGTGGGACATCAGGCTGGGGTTTCTCGGCTAGAGTGAGAGGAGAGGTTGTTGCTGAGCGCAGTAGGGCATACATGTCAACAACCTCCAGTATGAGAATGGAGACGGAAGCAGTGACCTCAGCACTGATATGGATATATGAGACTTCTTTAACAAAGGCAGTCATCGTGACAGACTAGCAAGCCGGACTTCAGAAAGTACAGAAGGGATGGCTTAGGTACGAGTCGATAGCTGCTGTTGAGGCCTCAAACCTCCAGGCGCTGACCTGGATCTACTGTTCTGCTCATGCCGGGGTTTAGGGCAATGTAGGAGCTGACATCTTGGCTTCACGGGCTCCCATCATGGGCACATTGGTGATGGACAGAAGTGACATTTTGAAATCAATCAATGATCGCCTGCTGGATGAGGACACAGCAATAGATGAAGCAGCAATCCACAGACTACAAAGTTTCGACATTAAACAAGGTTCGAGCGGAGTAGGGCGCATGAGAGGACGGCGCAGGAGATGTACAACCAGCAAGCTACAGGGACCATCAGCATCCACACCTTACGCTATTTGATGAGAGAGACTGAGCACCTATGGGTATGCCCGGAGTGCAGTGACGTCGATTCTTAGAAACAGAAACAGAAACTACAAATCTAGTTATCCACTTTTTACTATCGGGATTTACTTCCCTACATGAAACGAATTCCTCTTTTAGCTTTTCTAGAACTGTTTTAAATCTCTCTCACCCTTGTTCAACATCTGTTACTCCGAGAATATATTTCCAGATTATGTGGCTTACTGCCTCTTTCATCTTCTTACCATCTGTCTTAGAGAAGTATATTCGCGTGTTTAAGTTTACTTCTTTCTCTGCTATAGGATCCCATTGGATGATTTGATGGTCACTTGAGCGAAACAGTTCCATGTACACAAAATTGAAGATTGGCAACTCAAACATGTGTACATGCGGAAATGCTATTCACACTGCATAACACATACTACAGAACCGCCACAAATATGATATACAAAGAACAATTTATTGGCCCATACAAACAACACTGGAAGATGGAACTTCATGGACCTATTAATGAGCTGCAAAAGAGAGTGAAGTTTGTACAAGATACAATATTGCGTATATAGACATTATATTTTCAAACAAACGAAGGAAGAAGAAACTAATTTGTGTATGTATTGGTCAGAAAGATAATTAAATCACATTTTGATCATTTCAATTTGTTTAGCTTTTTAGTACATAGATGTTCGATTGTTACAAGCGATCAAGATGCTGAGCAGTGCATGAGCTGCAGCGGTCAACGACCGAAACAGAGTACTCACGTCAGGGCCAGCGAAACAGAGCTGCCAAGATCTTCCTACATCTTCACATGGTGATTCTGTATAACAGGCTGCAACAGGGCAGACTGGCTAAGGAGAAGGGAGGGCAGACTGGCTAAGGAGAAGGGAGGGCAGACTGGCTAAGGAGAAGCGGGGGCAGACTGGATAATGGGAATAGAGGGCAGACTGTCTAAGGAGAAGGGAGAGAAGATTGGATAGGGAGAACGGAGAGCAGATTCGATAGGGAGAAGGGAGAGCAGACTGGATAGAGAAAAGGGAGAGCCGACTGGCTAATGGGAAGGAAGGGCAATATGGATAAGGAGAAGGAAGAGCAGATTGGATAGGGAGAAGGGAGGGCAGTTTGGATAGGGAGAAGAGAGGGCAGACTGGATAGGGAGAAGGGAGAGCAGATTGGATAGGGAAAAGGGAGAGCAGATTGGATAGGGAGAAGGGAGGGAAGTTTGGATAGGGAGAAGGAAGGGTAGACTAAATAGGGAGAAGGGATCGAAGAGGAAAAGCTAGCCCGGTACCCAAAAAATGCTTGTTGGAGTCTGGGGTGTCAGGGTCGAAAGGTACAAATATCGCAGCCAAGCTGTAATCTACGACACAATCTATTCCGTTCACTGGACAACATCCTGCTACTTGCAAAGTCCTTTTAAGGTCTTGGTATAAAGAGATTGACAACGTACGAAAAAGATGAAGACGAAATAGGATCACATTAAAGACAATCACTTCCATCTAGCACACCGTTAAGAAGAGGAAGTCATATGGTAATGGGGCAGTTGTCAGAAACGATGGAGAACCAAGTGGTAGCGGCCAAATCGTATGGTAAATAGATAACAGCATTACTGCAACGGGAACAAAGGGCAATGGTAGCGGAGATCAAAATGAATAAGGGAAGAAGAAGAAGAACAATATTTGTGCAAAATAAGGTGTAGATTGTTGTTGTTGTGAATACCCACAATGAGTAGGTTTACTCACGTGTTCCCCCTGATTAGGAAGTTTCGTGGCGAGTTGCAGTATATTTCCTCATATCCGGAGCCTGGTTAAGTGACACGGCTCACAACTAGAAGGTGCTGGGTTCGATCCCCATCACAGCACCGGCCGTTACCCAGGGGAAGCAAACCCTTAGTAAAGGCAGAAGGAAGCCCAGACATAAAAATGCAAAAAGTCGGATGCTCTGGGCCGACAGGCGCAAAATAAAAACCACAGTGCAACGCACACCGCCCTTGGGGATTAGAGAAATAAGGCAAACGAAAAAAAAATCCTGATCATGAAAGTGGACCGGGGTCTTCCAGATAGTTGGGCCATGCTTGGTTTCTCTTATATGTAGCTCAGTACTGCGGGGATCACGTCGCACCTCTCCTCATTAGCCAAATTGCGAAGAAAAACAATCCGTTTCCTGGGAGGACTACGTAAAAGTCGAGGTGGTGGGTCTTGGCCAGTATACTTTGCCTGACCCTGATTAACCTGTCTGATCAGAATGTATAGTTTGAAATACTGTAATTGAAGTTTCTTGATTATGGCCTTATTAGATTTAAAGTTAACTTAATGCGGCCTTCCATCATGGAAAAGTTCTCTACCTCTGGACTAAACCTCCTCATTTATATGTATCTTGAATGAGGCACACATCCGTTGTATCGTCATTATGTTGAAATCGTAACTGTTACCGGTAAGTGATTCTGCAAGCTGTTTATTTCTCTGTCTTTGAGGGGGAAAAAATGTAATTTCCGACGTGAGTTTGATCAATGCATTAAAACCAATATTTTAATGCAAAAGAAGAATTATTTTCGCTTTAGGCGCATTTGAAATATCAGACGACAGTTATCAGAATTAAAGCAAATCTGCGAATCTTTTTTTCTTCCAACTGCTCTGAAAGTGGAAAAAATGAATTGATGCGTCCTTTTAACAAACTGTAATACCCGCATGTTAGTTATGGTGTTTACGAGACGTTAAATTTGGCCCGAGTCACGTCTGCGGCGTTTGGCTTGAGGGATAATCAGAGAACGCAGGTGGGCATTGGCTTAATTGGGTAGATAAGGCAGGCCGGATCGGGCCTCATTAAGCCGGCACGACCTGGACAGTAAGTTAATGGATGTCAGTCATAGGCATTGGCTAGAATGAAGTAAGGAAGGATTACATCGGTAAACGATAGAATACCATGGTGCACTGACTATTTCCTCCTGTTAAACAGACTGGTGTCCGCAAGTGTTATATGTGTGATACAGAGGAGACAACGGGGATGAGTCTCTCGGACTGCAGGCGTTTTATCAGAGAAGTGTTTGTCAGATGTTTTTCACCACAACACCGACAGTTACCCCGGGGAAGCAAGCCCTTAGAAAACGCAGGAGGAAACAGACCCTTACATAAAAAAATGTATGCCGAAGTCGGATGCACTGGGCCGACAGGTGCAAAATAAAAACCGTAGTGCAACGTACACCGCCTTGGGGAATAGAGAAATAAGGTGAACGCAAAAAACAAAATAATTACAAAATAGGTAATAACTCAGCAACCGCAACAGAACAACAACAAATCAAAAATAGCGTCACCGTCACGTGGTTATTGTTATCTGTTAATTATTGTCATTTGTTCTATGTCCCTGGCGAAGGCTTTGTGGTCGTAACGTGGTCTCGTATTTTGTCTTGGGAAGGTCACTAAACCATTAGATTTGCTATGAATAAATACAACTATGGGGGGGGGGGGGGAATCAAGATACTGAGCAGCGCATGAGCTGCAGTAGTCAGCGACTCATAGCTAACTGCTAGCGTCAGGGCCAGCGAACCAAAGCTGCCAAGACCCTTCTACACCTCCACGCGGTTATTCTGGATAACAGGCTCAAGCAGGGCATACTGGCTAAGGAGAAGGGATCGAAGAGGGAATGCTAACCCGGTACTCAAAAAATGCTTGCTGAAGTCTAATGTGTTGGACCGAAAGGTGCAAATATCGCAGTCAATCTGTAAACTACGACACAACGCATTTCGTTCTATGGACTACATTCTGCTACTTAAGTCCTTTTAGTGTTTGGTAGTGGGAGATTGAGAATGAACGAAGTCAAGCCAGCCAAGCAGACAACTATGGGGAAAAAACTTTCAATTGACAGAGATATTGAATGCACGGTCAAAGGGTTGATATCCTGCACGATCAAAGGGTTGATATCCAAGTCACTCTTCTGTAAAAGAGTAATAATGATAATGTTCGCCTAGGCGTCAAAGGCCCGTTTGCGTCGATCGACCACTACCATCTCCATATGTTGAGGCTGTGTTAATGAGGAGCGTGTCGACTGAAATCCCTACAGACTCTCCAGGTGGAGCCGTGTATTCCATTACCTTGGGATGGGTACCGCGAGGAGTGTGAGAGACCAATGTTTGTGTCAAGCTCTCCGTGTCTGGGCGTGTCAAACTCCTTGTTTTTACGTGTCCCACCGCCGAGGCTTCTGTGTCCACCTTTTGGTAGCGTGACCTTTGCTGTGATGAGAATACGAGGTTGGGATAGGTATCGTGTAACGTCCGGTGGAGGGAGAGGTGGACAGAAGGAATTCGGATTCAGTCCGAGCAGAAATGTCCTTGAATTGTGATAACCTGCATTGAGTTCTGGTGTGCAGTTAAGCGGAACGTTGAACTCCGTCATGTACTGGTCTCCCACGGCTTCGACTGGTCTCCCACGGCTTGGACTGGTCTCCCACGGCTAGGACTGGTCTCCTACGGGTTAGACTGGTCTCCCACTGCTTGGACTGGTCTCCCACTGCTTGGACTGGTCTCCAACGGTTTGGACTGGTCTCCCACGGCTTGGACTGGTCTCCCACGGCTTGGACTGGTCTCCCACGGCTTGGACTGGTCTCCCACGGCTTGGACTGGTCTCCTTCGGGTTGGACTGGTCTCCCACTGCTTGGACTGGTCTCCCACGGCTTGGACTGGTCTCCCACGGCTTGGACTGGTCTCCCACGGCTTGGACTGGTCTCCCACGGCTTGGACTGGTCTCCCACGGCTTGGACTGGTCTCCTTCGGGTTGGACTGGTCTCCCACTGCTTGGACTGGTCTCCCACTGCTTGGACTGGTCTCCCACGGCTTGGACTGGTCTCCCACGGCTTGGACTGGTCTCCCACGGCTTGGACTGGTCTCCCACGGCTTGGACTGGTCTCCCACGGCTTGATCCCGACACAAAATGCAGCGCAATGCAGCATGGGCTAAAGCAAAAGCAAAGGCCGCCGTCGATCGTAGACGATGACGGCATAATCAATTTTGCTAGAGGCTATTTTTAGCAAGGATTAACTGCGCTACTTTTTATCCTCACTCTCTCGTCTCATGCCGCCCGACCCCAGTGGCAAAACGACTAGGGTGCGACTACGAGATGCAGAGGACTCCGCATCAAGCACCCGTGAAAAAGACGGCGGAGTCCTGAGTCGAACCCACACCACCTGATCACAAGGCCGACGGCTTAACCACTTCGTCATAGAATCCGGCATAACACACATCAACCGATCGAAAGCACATCAATTCCACAGAATACAGTCCCTGATACGACCTGGTGAAGGAGTTGTGAAATATAATCCGAACAGGAACATGAAACAAAGGAAAACTCGACACAAACGCTGGAGCGAGTCGAGAACACAGCCACTAAGGCGCGGCCTAATATTTTTTGCAACTCCGGTGTTTAGGAATAAACATCCTGTTCAGTGAGGAACTTATTGTCTCTTTGTGACTCTTGGACACCACGTTAGAAACCACGTTTCCAATGTTCAGTCTTGTCATTCTCCGTTAAAATGTCATTAATATTACATGTTCTCCAGCATCGTGATACACATGTCCAAAGTCTGTTTAGTGACTTCCACGTTGTGTAAGGAACGTGTTGTCCAGGGGACGGTTTTTCCCGAAGCTCGATCCATCATCTTCATCTTCATGTATCCTGTCCTTTATAGAACGTTGCTCCCATCACAGTATGTCTGAAAGAAACTCTTTCCCTTTCCAAAACTTCAGCCTCTGCCAGTCATACACAGGCATTCCTGTATAAATTGTGCCATCTAGGTCTACACCTGCCCCAGGCATTCCTGTATATATTGTGCCATATTGGTCTTCCCCTGCCTCATTTGCCTGGTCCTATACCTTCCATCACTGTTCTCTCAAGACCACTGTGTCTCTTGATCTGATCTAGAAATTTATATTTTTTCTGGCCATAATAGAATTGATAATCCAGTTCTCCTCTATGCTCAACCTTGCCGGATGTCTACATTTGTCTTTTTCTCCGTCCATGGTATTCTGAGGATCTTTCTGTAACACTTTGACTTGGAGGATTCGATTCTTTGTCTATAAGTTTTTGTAATCGTCCATGATTCGCAGTCATCTGCTGCAACAGTAAAAACACATGCTCTCAAGACTTCCACTTTTGTTATTTTGTTGGTGCTCTGCCATAATTTCTTCAGGCTGTTCAGTCTATGCATTGTCATGGCTAGTCTTCTTCTGATTTCTTTCGAGCAGTAGCAATTTATGTCAATTCTGGAGCCCAGATATTCAAAATGTGTGACCTGATCTATTTCCGCACCACCCACTGTAAATGTGTGTTGACATTGTCTTTTTTCAGTGTTCATTACCTTAGTTTTGTTAATGTTTATAAACAGGTTTTAATCTTTACTGTGTCCATTTATAGCTGAAAATAGCTGATGTAGCCCTTCTGCACTTCTTGATAGTATCACTGTGTCGTCTGTGTATCGTAACTCTGGAATCTAGTACCCGCCAATCCTAAATGTATCAAAACTTTCAATAGTCTCGTCTTCTCTAACATTTATCATTATATTTTTAGCATGAATGCTGTATAGATAAGGTGAGTCTTACAACCTTCTGTACTGCAAACCAATCTGATGTTTACACAGATACTCGGACAGCGGCTCGTTGGTGTTGATATAATGTTTGAATGAGATGGATAATATGCACAGCTTGATCCAGAAAACCTTGATCAGTTCATTCCATGTTTAAGTGCGGCGCTTTTTGAGGGCTAGTCCGTAGAGGCTGTGTTGACTGTAAGAATCTTCGTCTAAATTTCAGTTCTGTTCATTACGCCTGGTGGCCAAACATAGGGTACATTGAGTCGTTTACCTGTGTCTATCTTTCAATTTCACCTGTGTCTATCTTTCAATTTCACCTGTGTCTATCTTTCAATTTCACCTGTGTCTATCTTTCAATTTCACCTGTGTCTATCTTTCAATTTCACCTGTGTCTATCTTTCAATTTCACCTGTGTCTATCTTTCAATTTCACCTGTGTCTATCTTTCAATTTCACCTGTGTCTATCTTTCAATTTCACCTGTGTCTATCTTTCAATTTCACCTGTGTCTATCTTTCAATTTCACCTGTGTCTATCTTTCAATTTCACCTGTGTCTATTTTTCAATTTCACCTGTGTCTATCTTTCAATTTCACCTGTGTCTATCTTTCAATTTCACCTGTGTCTATCTTTCAATTTCACCTGTGTCTATCTTTCAATTTCTGACGAGACACTACTTCTTCTCATGTTGTGCCCAGTAGATTATGGTGTGTATTTTTCAGTTAGAATAAGTTTTAAGCACCCTGTAACTAACTATCCAGACAGTCCCATTTAATTTTATGTGAAGTATGATGGCAAAATCAACTGTTCCTGGCCTCGCCCTCCCCTGATCGAACAGGCAGATATCATATCAGTATAAATCAAGACTAACACCGGAGAGATGTGCAATATATTGACCAACTCCGACGCCCACGCCATCACATTGAAACATGCTGGTTACAGCAGACTGACAACGAGGTGGTGATCGACACTGTGATGGGCCTGCTGAGAAGTATTGCATTGCACTACGGCAAGGATGGCTCAAGTCTACGATCTTCAGTAAAAAAAAAACTCTGCAAATATAATTGTAACAAATATCCAGAGTGAAAAAATAAGTACAAGTAGCTTCCAAAATAACAGTAACCGTTTACAGTTGGGTGCACTGGAGAGTTCAAAGGGAATCGTTCCATACCAGTTTGTCCTGAGAGACTGGTGATCTATCTGCCCTGACTTGGTCACTCAAGTGTAGAGTGATCGTAGTTGCAATTATTAAATCACTCACTGTCAGAATGCAGGATTCCATAACAAAAGCCCACAAGACAAAATCCCACACGACAAAAAAGCGCAAAGATAAAACCCCGCCGACATATATGCCCACACGGCAAATAATCCCCACATGGACAATTGGCCACAAGGACAAATGCTCACATGGACTAAAGACAACACGGACAAAAAACCCACACATATAAATACTCACACAGATTTATCATACAGACAAAAGCTCAAACAGACAATTGCTGACACGGACAAATACACACAGGGATAAAAACCCACACGGATAAAAACCAACACTAATAGAAGCTCACAAAAGCAAATACGAACAAAAGCCCACACTGGCAATTGCTCACACGAAAAATTCTACCGTACACAACATGGAAGTCACTGAACAGACTCCAAACGGGTGTATCACGGTGCAAGAGGAATTTGAAACGATGGGAATACACAGATGATCACACATGGGGCTGGCACAATACAGGACCTAGACCCCCTGATGACCGGCCCCAACCCCCAGTAACCATGCAATAGGTGCGACATGCTGGAGGCAAAGAGCAAAGCAATCCATGCCGCTGAATACCGGATGCATGCTGTATGACGTGGTTGCTTGGACACGGAGAGTAAAGTATCTCTATAAGGTGCATTACCCATCGGCTCTTATCGTCTTGTCAGACGATAGTAATTGTGCTTTTAGCACAAAGCCCGGGCATAAATATAGAGACCATGTGTTGCCCGTGCAGAATAGTCCCTCTCTCGGTCTGTCGTGTTTGCTCCAAGGGAAAGGTGATACCAGTACATTTGGAACAAGGCAAGCTGCAAAAGCTGTCGGATCAGCAAAGCAATGCTCTATATGTTCACCTGTCGGGCCTTCACTCCTAGACCAGCCGCCAACCAAGGTCTGCCACAACACTCAGCTAAGGTTGCCTTTCCTGGCTAGAGGATAAGACATTGTATCCTGTTTAGCGTGGGCTCCTTCGCATATCGTCAGTTGTTAGAGTTGGTAGATGCTGACCAACTTTCAGAGTTATCAGAAAATATGAACCATATCTGAAAAATCAATGAACAATCAATGAACAGGTTATCCACAAATTGCACAGATTTGAAATCACCCAGAATGAGTCCAACCGAAAATGGTAACTTAAAGGACAGAGCAGGAGTATGTACACTCAGCCAGTTAAAGGAATTATTAGAGTCCAATTCCCTTGTCAACTGCTTAGAAGATTTGCGCACTTATGGGTCTGCTCGGGTTTCAATGAATTCTATTCATAACAACATAGAACATAACAGCTATATGACAACATAGAACATAACAGCTATATGACAACATAGAACATAACAGCTATATGAAAAAAAGCGAGGATGCAAGCAGATTACGGACAAATAGCTGATATATCCCTGTCTCCGTGTTTCTAGACATTCGACAGTTTTCTCGTTCTGGAAAACAACTGCGCTCTGGGAATAGTCAATCTGGCTGCCAGATTGTTTTAACGCTGGCAAGTTTCCCATGATTCCCAATGGGGGTACTAGCACAATCATGAGATTGGAGAGGCCAGATTGGAAACTGTAATACAAATGAGACATTGTAATTTGTCAGCTAGTCTCGATTGGTATAATATACTAATTATAATTATTATTATTTGTTGGATTATTATTATTATTTTATTATTAGTATTGCTATTTAAACAATATATTTCAAAAGTTCTAATGGCTCACTGGTTCGATAAACAAATTAAGAAATGTCACAATTAAACACTATCACGTGAATCTCTCATGCCTACAAAGAAGGGTTGTGTGTGGCTTGGAAATCCTACATGTTCATGAAGTAGTTTGAGAAACTGTCACTGCTAGTACACATGAAGTGCTTTGGCCCAGTTTACTTAACACCACTATTAGCATCATCTGTCAATTCCCCGTAACACAACCGATTAATTCCCGCCATAACCGTAAGGTCTGTCTGCGTGTCATCACTTACCATTTTCTTAATTTGTCCGTCTAGTTTATCAGGTTTATCTATGGCATATCTAGCCAAGACGCATTTCCCCGTCTCATTGGGTCTCTGTCTTCTGCTTTTCCTATTGTTAATATATTTACGTGCCTTCGTTTTTGAGCGTGTCCATTGAATTCATTCCTGTCCCACTTTTTATTTTAGTTTTCAATGTTTTTGGTAACGGGTAATAATAAAACGAAGTTTCAGTGAAGGTCGAAGTCGATATAAAATATTTACACATGTTTCATTTGTCGCTCTGTGACAGAAACAAAACAAAACCTACGTTTCCTGCACAAGATTTTGTTTAGGGACAAAAATGAAAAGATTGCAAATTGCAGGAAAATTGCATTAAGTATATAACGTTTGACGTCTGAAGTCAAGTGACGCAATTTTTACAGAATACCTATGTGTTTTGGATAGTTAACGAAAATATCACTCAATTTCAGAATTACTAACAAAACTAAATTAAGGATAAATAAAAAAAACCTAACTTAACTTTACGTTTTTATACAAGTTTAGAAGACAATGCAAAGCATGTATGCAACCAGTTTCTTTTACATTCACTTGATTAAAAATACTTTTGCGTACCCAATCTATTCTTTAATGCATTTATTGAGCCTGACCGGAGTATTTGCTATGGTAATGCATATCAAGCATTCATCACTATCTGACTAAAAAAATACTATCTTTAATTAATTTGTGACTGTGCCCTCTAGCTCTTGAAGGCGGTTGTACTTTTTTTTTTTAAACTTGTTTTAGTCTAATTTACTATTTCCGTTGATTATCTTATAAACCTGTTCCAAATCATGTTTTATTACTTTCTTCTCTAGACATTGTAGACCTGTTTTTCTTAGTTTTTCCTAATAACTTTAATTCTTGAGTTTTGTCGCTCTCCTGTGTAAACTTTCCAGCATGTTTATTTCCCCTCCACGATAAGGACTCCCCCACCTGAACACAGTACTCCAATCTAGGTTTCACTAATGCTTTATTCAGTTTGACTATCACTTCCATGCTCCTATGTTTAATATTTTTGTTTATCATACCTAATATTGCATTTGTCTTTTTCAATGCCACCTGAACTTGCTCATTCACTTTATCTTTATATTCATTATAACCCATTGATCCTTTCTTTTTATATCTTTCTAATATTGTTTTCTCCCATTCTTCAATTATGTTTCATAATAGATCTTCCCATGTGGAAGACTGTACATTTATCTGCATTAAACTCCATTTGCCAGCTCGCAGTCCATTCCCGAATTGTATCTAATTCCAACCCCAATATATCCACTGCAACACAGTAAAGAAGACTATATGTAATACTTTTTAATTATTTATTTACAAGGTGTGGTTGTTGAATTTGTCTTAAAACTAAAATAAAGGTTCAGTTACAAAGAAGTCTACCAAAAGTGGAGTACATGGCCATCTGAGTTCTGCGTCCTAGTTAGTTGACTATTTGATAGGGGAAGAGGAGACTAATGTCTGGTTATGCAAAACATACTGATTGGACAATGTTAGTCAAGGTCAGGTAAGATATACTGTCCAAGACCCCTCCTCAACTCCACATAGGTTTCTCTGGAAACGTGATGTTTTTATGACAGCCTGGTCACCGACGTGGGGGGTCAACATTATCCCCGTAGTAGTGGGCGACTCGCAGATGAAGCCAAACATAGCACAACAGCTCGGAGGACCTAGGTTCACCTTCATCAGTACGCTCGAGATGTGAGGAAAGCTACTGGAACCAGTCACTTAGCGCCATTTTTTGGGGTGCACAAAAGAGTAGACCTACTCATTGTGGACATCTAACAACAACAACAACAACAACAACTAATTGTTAGCGCCAACCCTGCAAGTATCCATTTACCACAAGGTGAAGTGAGACGCACAGAGACTGGAGAACACGATTTGCAGTTTTGCTGCCTAAGGCAAGAGCTCAAACAGCTCTGCCATTCGCGCGCACTTTTATAAAAAATGCCACGATGAATAAACATGTCCACGGTGTCTGTCGTCGCCAGTTGTGTTCATCGTTAATTAAAGAATTATTTTGTGGGAATTGTTTCTGACTCGGCCTCATATCGACCGCTTTTTCGTTCGTTATTAGAGGAAGGATCCATTGTGCCAGCTAGATGCAGGTGTTCTAAGCCAATCAGAGATCGCCGTCAGCATTTCAGTCCGGAACTGGTATTCGAACATGCAACTGCCCAAGAGCAGAACGTAGAAGCCCAAGCCGGACGTCGGCACGCGCCTGCACGTGTTGGTATGCTAGGCTTCCATCCTGCTTCTATGCTGAGAGTTGTTCCACAGAATCAATAACTGAGGGGGGTCAGACTGTCAGTGTGTATGGCACTGAGATCAGGAATGGAAAGTGTCATTTTAGAGAAGCTCGTGAAAGTCAGAAGAATTGTGGAATAAATTTTAGTTGAAACTACACAGTAGCTGGCTGGGCATCGTTCGTTCTCAATCTCCCGCTACCAAACCATGAAAAAGGTTTAAGTAGCAGAATGTAGTCCAGATAACGGAATACGTGGTCTCATAGTTTATAGCTTGACCACGATATTTGCACCTTTCGGTACAATACATCCGAGTTCACCAAGCTTTTTTTAGTACCAGGTTAGCATTTCTTCTTCGGTCCCTTCTCCTTAGCCAGTTTGCTCTTAACTTAACTTAACGTCTTTATACTGGTTTAGAAGAGTCTGTAGATTATGTATACAACCAGTTTCATTTACATCACCTTGCTCTAAAAGCTATGCGCATCCAATTTATTCGACAATGCATTACTGTCCCTGCCTCCACTACCTCTCGTGACAATGCATCCCAAGCAGACACCACTCTCTGACTAAAGAACTATTTCCTAATATCTAATCTGGAGCTCTCTTTAGTTCATTTGTAGCTATTCCATCTTGTTATTGTGGGTGGCTGTATTTTTAAAAAAACTTGTTATAGTCTAATTTATCCATTCCTCTGATCATCTTATAAACCTGTATTAAGTCACCATGAATTCTTCTCTCTTCTAGAAACTGTAGGCCGGTTTTTCTGAGGTTTTCCTCATAACTGTAATTCTGGAATCCCCCTATCAGCTTTGTCGCTCTTTTTTTGTATTTTTCCAGCATGTTTATATCCCCTCTATGATAAAGACTCCACACGTGTACAAAGTACTCCAATCTAGGTCTAACTAAATCTTTATACAGTTTGACTATCACTTCTTTGCTCCTACGGTTAATATTTCTTTTTAATCATACCTAACATTGCATTTGCTCTGTTGCAGCCGATATTCCAGGATCACCGCGTTGAGGTGTAGAATGGTCTTTGCAGATCTAGTATGCTGGTCCTGACGTAAGCTGCTCGGCATCTGGATCCCAAACTACAAAGTAAAATATGCACAATTTAATCTGCGAAGTATGTACGTTTTAAGATTAAAAAATATATACAACTTGATTCAAAAGTATACAAGATCCATCAATACAGCTTTTGTCACGTCGTATGTAGTTATTAATAGCTACTCTGTAGTGGTTTGCGCGAAGCAGCGTATTGTATAGTCCAGCGTGTATCTACCTTTTCACCCTAGCGGAACCCTTGAAATAATACAAGGGACAGTCATTAAGTAAAACACATTTTAATATGAAATGCATAGAAAAAGTGTGTACACCGGAAAATCTTATTTCAGGACACTAAATAACTTTATCAATACTCCATGTAGGAGTTTTGACAACTGAGCAGAATGCGCATACGCAATAAAATGGACACCATGGCCCGCCCCACTGTCTACTTTCACTGTGAAGAACAACGAGGTGTTATTCGTTGTTGTGTTGGTGGTCAGATGGTGTGAAACCTTCTGAAATCTGCAGTAAAATCAAGTTGAACTATAGGGATAGTTGTTTGAATCAAGGGAGAGTGAATGAATGGGTAGACAGATTTGAAAACGGGAGACAAAACGTCATTGGTGAATTGCGGAGTGGGAGACCAGCAAACGAGGCAACTTCCACAGTGAAACAGCCTATCGACCAGCTTGTTCGTGGCAACAGGCGAGTCACTATTGATGAAATAGTTGTAGATTTCAAAGTGAGTCACGGAACTTTGCACAAAATTTTCCATGATGACCTCGGTTATAGTAAAGTTCCCAGCAGATGGATCCCAATGCAATCGGTATCCAGGTAATTTAAACGGTGCAAAATTGGTTTAAGGTCACATCAAAAGACTTTTTTCTATCATCCACAAGCTAATGGTCATTTGGATAAAGTGTGCTGTTGGACACGGGAATTATGTTAAATAATAAGACACAACATATTCGGTTCTCACTCTTGTAAAAATATTATTAATAAAATGTCTGTTACTAAATGACTGCCCCTCGTATTAACGTCCTACAGAATCCATACATACACATTATTATATAGCATTATTAATTCTTTCCATTTTTAAATCTTCAAATTCAAAAGGAAAATATTATATATTTTTTTATAATAGCTGAATTAAGCTGAAAATATTTGACCGTTTCCTCAAGTTTCATAAAAAATTAATTAGACTGCCTGTTCAAGAAACATCAAATTAATCTTCGTGGCTCTAAACAGTCACAAAATAAACATAAAAACTAATAGCTTATATAATACATAAACAGATCGAAAACAGATAACAAATATTACCATGTTGAAAAGACACAGGATAGTTTAGGGTCAAATGTAATATGAATAAATACATGTATTATTCATCTGGTTCATCAGCTGTAAGACTGGGGGTAAGGATGTCTGAGTATGTCTCTCAATTTGACCCTATCCTGTGGTTGATAAAGGCGTTAGACTGGTTGTAAGTTTGTCTGAGTATGTCTATCCATTTGACCCTATCTGGTTCGTTTGTCCGAAGACTGGTTGTAAGATTATCTGAGTGTGTCTTTCCTTTTGACCGTATCCTCTGGTTGGTTAGTCCTTAGACTGGTTGTAAGTTTGTCTCAGTACGTCTCTCCATTTGACCCTATCTGGTTCGTCTGTCCTAAGACTGGTTGTAAGATTATCTGGGTATGTCTTTCCTTTTGACCGTTTCCTCTGGTTGGTCAGTCATTAGACTGGTTGTAAGGCTGTCTGAGTATGTCTCTCCATTTGACCATATCCTCTATAGCTCTCTTCATTTCAGCATAGCTTCCTACGACCATGATGTCTGTGATGTAAAAATTGAGTATTGGACGACCATGTCTTCTCTTCCCTTGAATCTTGCCCTCTAGAATCTTCTATAGTAGACGTTTATATCTAATATTGTGACTCACGTGTGTCATGGAAATATTTTGAAGTCAATTTTGATAATAAAATGTACTTTTCCAATGATAAAGCTGTCCTAATCTTTTGCTAAAGCAATACTTAATTCGGAGTCCATTTTACTTCTGAATTACAAAACAGGTTAAGACTTTATTATAATACCAAGGGTTACAAATTACTACTACCACATACCTTCTCCATGGAGACACACAACAACTACTACCACCAAGTTTCTTTATGGAGACACACAACAACTACTACCACCAAGTTCCTTTATGGAGACACACAACAACTACTACCACCAAGTTCCTTTATGGAGACACACAACAACTACTACCAACCTCCTTTATGGAGACACACAACAACTACTACCACCAAGTTCCTTTATGGAGAAACACAACAACTACTACCACCAACCTTCTCCATGGAGACACACAACAACAACTACCACCAACCTCCTCCATGGAGACACACAACAGCTACTACCACCAACCCCCTTTATGGAGACACACAACAACTACTACAACCAACCTCCTCCATGGAGACACACAACAACTACCACCAACCACCACCATGGAGACACACAACACCTACTACCACCGACCTCCTGTATGGAGACACACAACAACTACTACAACCAACCTCCTTTATGGAGACACACAACAACTGCTCCCCCTAACCTCCTTTATGGAGACACACAACACTTACTACCACCAACCTCCTTTATGGAGACACACAACAACTGCTCCCCCTAACCTCCTCCATGGAGACACACAACAACTACTACCACAAACCTACTCCATGGAGACACACAACACCTACTACCACCAACCTCCTTTATGGAGACACACAACAACTACTACCACCAACCTCCTTTATGGAAACACACAACAACTACTACCACCAACCTCCTTTATGGAGACACACAACAACTACTACCACCAACCTCCTTTATGGAGACACACAACAACTGCTCCCCCTAACCTCCTTTATGGAGACACACAACACCTACTACCACCAACCTCCTTTATGGAGATACACAACAACTACTACCACATACCTTCTCCATCGAGACACACAATAACTACTACCACCAAGCTCCTTTATGGAGACACACAACAACTACTACAACCAACCTCCTCCATGGAGACACACAACAACTACTACAACCAACCTCCTCCATGGAGACACACAACACCTACTACCACCAACCTCCTTTATGGAGACACACAACAACTACTACCACCAAGCTCCTTTATGGAGACACACAACAACTACTACAACCAACCTCCTCCATGGAGACACACAACAACTGCTCCCCATAACCTTCTCAATGGAGACACACAACAACTGCTCCCCCTAACCTCCTCTATGGAGACACACCAACTACTGCCACCAACTTCCTCCATGGAGACCCACAACAACTATTACCACCAACCTCCTTTATGGAGACACACAACAACTACTATCACCAACCTCCTTTATGGAGACCCACAACAACTATTACCACCAACCTCCTTTATGGAGACACACAACAACTACTACAACCAACCTCCTCCATGGAGACACACAACAACTACTACAACCAACCTCCTCCATGGAGACACACAACACCTACTACCACCAACCTCCTTTATGGAGACACACAACAACTACTACAACCAACCTCCTCCATGGAGACACACAACAACTACTACAACCAACCTCCTCCATGGAGACACACAACAACTACTACAACCAACCTCCTCCATGGAGACACACAACACCTACTACCACCAACCTCCTCCATGGAGACACACAACAACTACCACCAACCTTCTCCATGGAGACACACAACAACTGCTCCCCCTAACCTCCTCTATGGAGACACACCAACTACTACCACCAACTTCTTCCATGGAGACCCACAACAACTATTACCACCAACCTCCTTTATGGAGACCCACAACAACTATTACCACCAACCTCCTATATGGAGACACACAACAACTACTACCACCAACCTCCTTTATGGAGACACACAACAACTACTACAACCAACCCCCTTTATGGAGACACACAACAACTACCACCAACCTTCTCCATGGAGACACACAAGAACTACTATCACTAACCTTCTCTATGGCGACACACAACAACTACTACAACCAACCCCCTTTATGGAGACACACAACAACTACTACAACCAACCTCCTTTATGGAGACACAGAACAACTACTACAACCAACCTCCTTCATGGAGACACAGAACAACTTAACAACATATATTCCTCTCCATATCAGGCACAGGTAAAAGAAGAAAGAAAACACGGCAGTCAAAAGTCAAGTACCATTTTTTTGACATACTTCTCTCTCTTTTGTCGTTATCAGATGAACAGGCATTCGTTATCAATTGAAGTGCAAAGGAGAGCTCTTATGTGCTTTCAGAGATCCAGTCTTGTTTTATGAAGTGGGCCATGTACAATCAGTAACTGAAAGTGGCAGAGGTGTAGTTTAACATAAGATTGCTCAGAATCCTATGAAAGCAAAACAAAATTAATGATCAGGTGCTGGAAAAGGCCCATGATATTAGTGTTGTTCGATCTACATGCGCTGTGGCTAGATAACTCCTGTTGCTTCTTTGGTAGGGGCTTACATTGGCTGTGTTTACCTCCCGATGCGTGATTAAGAAGGTGGACCTGGTTCCTCCTTGCCGTAGTGAATATACGAGTCTACTAAGTCAGATCATGACTATGACGATTTTGGCGTGTGTGACACAACCTGTTTACATGTGCTCTTGATGTTGTTGTTGTTGTTGTTGTTGGTTTAGTCCTACAGTAGATTCCGGCCCACTGTGGGATCCGGAAGTGGCGGCAAGCAGATCCACAGAGCTATAAACAAACAAAGACACTCATCAAACGATCCATGAGGATGGAAGGGAGAGAAAAGCACAAAGAAAACAAGCCAGGAAATGACAGCATAGACAAAGATGGGCAAACAAAGATCTTCCTTCTACAGACTCAAGGCCCACCTCCACAGAATGGATCTCAGAGAAACCTCCATGTGCGACTGTAGAGGGCCCAAGAAAACACCAGAACATATTCTGCAAGAATGCCCTACCTATGCAGACCAAAGAGTGGCAGTCGGGCCTGGGGAAGCGACCATTTTGGAAAAGCTGTGGGGGACCGGCGAAGACCTGAAACGCACCGTCTCCTTCGTGAACCTCACCGGAATAGAACCAAAGCATCAGTTGATCGATGAAGAAGAAGTTGCTAATATTGTTATTGTTGCTGTTGCTCTTAGTTGAGTAAGATACTCTTAACGACATTCATGTGACGGGTTGCAGTGGCTCTCCTCCCATCTCGAGGTGCACTTAGAAAAGTGGATATAGATCGTCCTTGCTGCAGTGCAATGCGAGGCTCGTCAGTTAGCTCGTCGTAATGGGGATTGTATCATCTATTCCCACCTCGTTGTCTTGGTAGATAGGACACATCATGTTTCCAGGAGCTGTAGCCTTTGTTGTTGTTGTTGTTGTTGTTGTTAATGTGACTCTTAATTGAGTTACGTACTCTTAACTACTTTCACGTGGCAAGCTGCAGTGGCTCTAATCCCATCTAGAAAGTTCCCATCAAGTTTATCATTATGGGGATTACAGTGTCGATCCCCACCTCATTGCTCATGCAGAGGTGACAGCCTGTGTCCAGAGGCACGAACGAACACGTGAGGTGGAGATTTTGATCAATATGTTTCACCTGACACTAATTACTCTTGGCAGACAAAACCTGCACTTTTTTTGTCAGGATTAGGTGAATTTCAATTATTCTTAGTTTTCCTGAAACCGTCTCCTTCTTCTTCTTCTTTTTCTTCTTCTTCTTCTTCTTCTTCTTCTTCTTCTTCTTCTTCTTCTCCTTCTTTATCGGCATTTGTTCTTGAAAAGACGTTGTGATGTGTTGTAGTTTACAGCGAGGCTGCGATATCTGCGCCTTTTCGCAACACACACTCGATTTGATCTCGTTGTTTTAGTTACCAGGTTTGCTTTCCAACTGCGATCCATATTCTGTTAATCAGACTACAGTAGTGCAGCCTGTTTCCAGGGTCGCCGCTTGAAGGTGGAATAATATTAAGTCTCTCTAAACTTTTGTAGTTCGCTTGCCCTGATGCAAGATCATTCACTGTGGTGTATTCTCAGCTCCGAAGACCCAATGAATGAAAGAGGGAAAAAAACATGAAAAAAAATTGTAACAAGTTTATTAAGGTTTATTTAATTAAAATATTAAAATGGGTGTGGTCAGATACCGCACCGAGACGAGAATACAAACATAACCTACGTTTCGACCAATAGGCCTTCATCAGGGACAACAATACTGAACTAACAAATCAACACATAAGTAAAAAATGGTAAACTTATCTTATAGTAGACCCAGTCTGTCTAAGCGACCGGTTGGGCCAGATGCTTGACTGCATATGAAGAGGAGCGGTCAAATTGAAAGAGCAGCAGTCTGGTATCAAACTGCTTGCGTTATGGTTAACGAACTACGACTGACCAATTGTCGGCCGTGGAAACACGCTGCACAGTCTGGTGAAATAAACATTTATTGAAAAGGTCTAAAAAGAATCTGCCAAGTTGAATCCGGTTGTGTCGGGCCGTAACGGGTAGATATGGCAGCGGCGCTGAGAACTACAACTCATTTTAACAAAATATCCTGTTAAGGACGAAAGCCGAAGAAAGAGAATGAGCATGTAGGAAAAGTAATTTCTTTTGTGTTCTGGGCCCTTAATAAACTCCTGGGTAATCTGACCTGCCTGAGACAAAAAATAGCAAAACTAGGTCAATGCTTACAGAGACGAGGAAAAAACGATGTTTTTTTTTAAAATATATCTGATCACTTAAATACCATTTTTTCTGCAGCTTCAGATTTGTAATATCTCTGAAGAGTAATCCTAAACCTAATGTCAAGTAATTTTCATCAGAACACGACGCGTGGCCGGGTAATCTGCTTCGATTGCAACCGGTTCTCCGTAGGAAGACCAGGTGCTGCTAATTAAGGAGAAGATAGAGAACACATCTGCTAAAAGCGTAGATAATTAGGTCTAAACCAGAATCGATGTGTCCTTCCAACTGGTTCCTATTAAGGGATGGTTGTTTTTCTTCATGGTTTGTATTTGTGATGGACTAAAGTTATTGTTTTCTTCATGGTTTGTATTTGTGATGGACTAAAGTTATTGTTTTCTTCATGGTTTGTATTTGTGATGGACTAAAGTTATTGTTTTCTTCATGGTTTGTATTTGTGATGGACTAAAGTTATTGTTTTCTTCGTGGTTTGTATTTGTGATGGACTAAAGTTATTGTTTTCTTCATGGTTTGTATTTGTGATGGACTAAAGTTATTGTTTTCTTCATGGTTTGTATTTGTGATGGACTAAAGTTATTGTTTTCTTCATGGTTTGTATTTGTGATGGACTAAAGTTATTGTTTTCTTCACGGTTTGTATTTGTGACGGACTAAAGTTATTGTTTTCGAAAGTTATGGTTCTTCTTGTGTTACAAATTATCTTGGCTGCGCATTTACGGTTATTCTTTTTTCATCCCAGGGCATAATGAGGAACATTTAAATGGATTGTCATAGCCGTAGTGCATTGTAAAACTGTTCAGCAGGCTTCCCACTTGGGGATGCATAACGAGGTTTCCACCTCATAGGCCAGGTTGCTGTAAAACCGACCGTTAACAGGTTTACGAGGCAAGACTTGACGTGGAGATGACAGTATGTGTGCCCTAACCGTGGCGTTAGTTTTAGCACACATGAAGGACTGCAGTTAGACAAAAAATTGTTTAACAACTTTTTCTAGTACAAATCTTCTTTTTCTTCTTTTTCTTCTTCGGTTTTCATCCTGAAAAGGACATCTGTGATGTTGTGTCGCATTTTTCAGGGAGACTGAGATATCTGCGCATTTAGGCCTAGCACACCGATTTCAAGACGGTACTTTTTTGGAGCATAGGTTGCCTTACCTCTTTGAGTCCTTTTCACTTAGCCAGGCTGCACGGTTACAATCTGTTTCAGGGCCGTCATGTGGAGATGGATTAGAGTCTTGTCAGTTAGGGATCACTGACTCAGATGGAAGCTGGCAGCTGTTAGTCTCTAGCTGCTGTTTTCTCATTCACTACAGCACCGAACACCTTTTGTTTGTCTATTCACTTAGTACATTCCTCTTTCGCATATAGTCTCCCTTTCAACACAGCCGGAGTATAAAACCACTACTACAGTTTGCCTTCATTAAGAAGCCCCCATAAAACCACATTGCGTGCCTCTGTAGTGGTGGTTTATATAGTCATTTTTTTTACACGATGATGTTGGTAGCTCCATTCACAACTCTCTTTAAACGCCTTTTACAAAAGTGGTCAGTGCGATGGCTTCGTATCTGAGTGGTCCTGGTTTCATTCCCCAGTTGAGGCGGTAGTGTTTTTTCAGACAGCAATGGCTCCCGGGTCGACCCAGCCTTGTATGGGTACCGGCTCAGTCCGGGAAGTAAAAGCGGCGAGAGAGAGGAGATGGCTACCGCCCTCATATAGCCGAGCCTTTGAAATGTGAGATGACTAACACCCCACACCCCTACGGCAGTAATGCTATGGGTTACTTTACTTTACTTAACTTACAACGTGCACGGGGACACAGTGGGTCTAATATTTCCTTCCGAGTAAAAAAACACAAGATTCGCTCTGACGTAGGACATTGTCCTGGAAGCACCACTACTATACTTATTTAGGTTGGTTAATTACATGATCTCATGTTTTTCTTGGTCCCTGACAACGACCTATTGATCGTATAGTATGTTGTTTTAGTTTTTACTTTAAGTAAAATTTGAAATTGGAATTCTTGGAATCTTGGCTTCTGAATAGACCGGTTATGCCTGCTGCTAGTTTTCAAATGTTTGTAATTTTGTTAAAGACACAGGAGTTCCACATTGTTAATTCGTGAATCTACAGATTCAAGTCTGGTTTGTGATTCATGCATTTAACCTACACCCCCCCCCCCCCTTTTCCAGTGATACAGTAATTAGTAATCAGTTCAACTTCAACAACAATTTTAAGGTCTGCCATATAAGGTAGATTAACCTAGATCGGTAGAGATATCTCTCAAGATCCACCTAAGCCAAAAACTGGAATAAATGCTTCGTGAAGAACTGCATCTCTCTGGTCCTGTGTCCTCACTTAGACGCGCGGTGTCTGATGGGAATTGGAACATATCCGAATTGAAAGAAACAAGCTTGCGGACTTTGTCAAGTTTTACGCAGAAGATTATTCCGCGATTATTAAAATGCGCACGTGGGCGCTGGTGAGTATTGGGCCGGCGCTGACAGCAACCGAACAAAGATTTGAAATAGTTACGCTATGTAGCGAAGAAAGGCCCCGGACAACAGCACACGTGCATCGTTATTAAGGGAACGCTGCCACGTGCCAGGCGCGAGCGGGTATTTGGTGAGTGTGAGACATGGATCACAGCAACAATACCGCAGATGTCCACAAAATTCAGCCGACCCTCCCCCGATCCCTTGTCATGTAGTCTTCTTTTTTTTCCTCATTGTATTTTCTTTCTTATTGATAATAATGTTGTTGTGTGTACGTGTTTAGTGATTGTTTTTCAATCGTTAATTTTATATTCAGACTGTGAACAGTCGTTTGTAATATGTTATGTTATTCAAGTCTGTCGACTCCGTCAGACGAGCAGAGTGACATCATGTCCAAATTCAACTAAAAGATTATGAGAAAGAGTGGAACCAGAAACAGACAGCCATGGTAGGGATATGTTGTTGTTATTGTTTAATTCCCACAATGAGTAAGTTTACTCTTTTGTGCGCACTGAAAAGGACGTTGTTGCTGGTTCTGGTAGCTTTTCTAACACATACACACACATACACAGACAAAAACATATACGTAGACACATACACACACGTCTAAACATGCACACACACATACACATTACACACACATATAGACGCACACACATACACACGCGCGGACACACATACATACAAATATACACACACAACAGCACACAAACACCGAAATACTGACACAGATACACATACAGACACATACGCACACATTCACACATGTAGACATATATAAATATACACATACATACGCACACAGAAACACACACATAGACCCACACACACGTCTACGCATGTATACACACATACATATTACACACACACTCATCCCGAGTGGTCCGCTGGGGTCTTTGTGTATGACAAGGACAAGAATAGCACCACTGCCTCACCCTTTGCTCTAGTGTTTGAGTCTATTAAGATGGACTCGCACATCAGTTAACCACCCTCCGTAAGCAGTTGTCCCGACACAGAGGAGTATTAAGCTGCTCGAGCCTAGCCCGCTAAGCAGGAAACTCTTCTCCCGGTTACATCCAGCTCATACCAGAGCTGGGACCTGCACATGGGCATCTGCCACTGTAGAAGTACAGGTCGACTAGGCTACATCTGCCACTGTAGAAGTACAGGTCGACTAGGCTACATCTGCCTCTGTAGAAGTACAGGTCGATTAGGCTACATCTGGCACTGTATTATACATGTCGACTAAGCTACATCTGCCACTGTAGAAGAACAGGTCGACTAGGCTACATCTGCCACTGTATTATACATGTCGACTAGGCTACATCTGCCACTGTAGAAGTACAGGTCGACTAGGCTACATCTGCCACTGTAGAAGAACAGGTCGACTAGGCTACATCTGCCACTGTAGAAGTATAGGTCGACTAGGCTACATCTGCCACTGTAGAAGTACAGGTCGACTAGGCTACATCTGCCACTGTAGAAGTATAGGTCGACTAGGCTACATCTGCCACTGTAGAAGTACAGGTCGACTAAGAACTAAGAGCACGCACACTCGGACAATCACTTCTTCAAATACATTCTCACCCTTTCATCCTCAGAAACTCTCTCTCTCTCTCTCTCTCTCTCTTTCTCTCTCTCTCTTTCTCTCGTGCGCATAAATATGTATTTGTTTACAAGTAAATAGTTATGTAAGCTACTCTTCTCTGTACAACCTTTCTGTTGTTCAAGAATCCTTCAAAACTGTTGACAGTTTTAAAAGGTCACACTAGTAGAGGCTGTGTATAAAATGTCAGTTCTCTGGGCTATGGGGATGTTGGTTAAAATAAGAGAAATAGAAGTTCGTTCACATGAATAGCAGTCATATCAAGCTGGTAGAAAGACCAACGTGGTCCCATAGCAGACGACGTTGTCGTAGATGAAGTGTTAAATACTTCATTGTGCGAGCACACAGCTTGTTTATGAGATAAGATGTAAGGGTCAGTCCCCTAGCAACAGTTGCCGTCGGGGATGAAGCTAACTCTTCATGTACTAAGCCGTAGACCTATGGCTTGTTCTCTTTCTTGCTGTTTATACCGTCCCCAACGCATACGTCAGGTACCCTTTTCCGACTGGGTCGACTGAAGGATCGGTCGTATTATGAACGAACTAAGCCCGGATTTGTATTCTGTAATCCCAGTCATAGCAAGCCACCTCACTGTGGACTATATGCTACACAGGTAAGGGCAGCAAGTTCCCTTCTTCACTGCCACTCCTGTCCTAACAGGAAGTCAGGTACTCGTTATCAGCAGAAGCGACTGAAACGTGTCGGTAACTAGGGTTGAACACTGTTCCTTTATCCAATAAAACGAGTGCACTACCACTGCGTTAATCAGTAGCTCCCAAATGTAATTTCTCTTATCCCAATCATCATCATTGAGTGCTGTCTCCCCGGGACAGGTTGGCGGTAATAGGTCCCCATATGTTTCTGTCCGTGCCAGGCCGGTACACTCAAGTCAGATTTAACAATAGATTCAACGGTACAACGGATTCGTCAGTACAACATATTCGCCAGTACAACATATTCGCCGGTACAATATCAGCAACCAGAATCTCATCGCTTAGTAGTGAGATAAGATACCCGTGTACAGTGGCGCGCACGTTAAAAATCCATTGCCAGTTGAAAATCGAAAAGAGAATGCTTACCGGCTGCTGCTGGGGCAAAATTCAAGTTAAAAATCTAGTCAAATTATTCTAAGAAGTTTCGCCTCACAGAGAATATGTCACAAAAAGGGGACGGTGTGGCTATAACATCAGGACTTGATTATGTGGTTAGCGAAGTGGCATAAATGGCGCCTGACAGGCTGTGGGTCTACATTGCTCAATTAACGCTTCCACAACCACAAGCCCCAACAATAGGCGATCGTATATTCCAGAGAGTATCAACCTAATGGTTGGTAACAGATACTGAGATTGACCTAGCAAGTCATCAGTGGATTTTTGCCTGCCAAAAAATATGAAACAAAGAAAATTACACCTCCCCACGACGTCTAACGATACATGTCGGCTAAATATAGATAGATAAAATGGAATCAAATTTAGAATCAAATTAGGATCCAGTGGATCATGGAACCTGAGAGGACGGAACAACCAACAGGCTACTGGGACCATCAGCATTCACACTTTGCGCCATCTGCTAAGAGAGACTGAGCACCTATTGGTATGCCCGGAGTGCAGTGAAGTCGACTCCTAGAACAGAACAGAAACAGATAAAATGACACTGACTGCCTTCACAGTCATCAATAGTGAAATAATCATTGATATTAGAAGGGTATGACTAATATGTTACACAACAAACAGAAACATATGCATGGAATATCTTCATCGAAATGTATCAGGGGCCTCAGGCCTAAACATAACGCTGGTATGAAGATAGGCATCACATGGGTGGTACTTAACAGCCTGCCTGGGGCAAGACATTCTAAGAATCTTAAGTATATGACCTATGTCAGACCAGACGGATGAAGAGTGGTAACTCTAGAGATTGGAACGTTTATTTATCTAACAATAAATATTCTCATTTTAGCACACATTCGTGTTGCCTTAAAGTTCAATAAAAAAAATACGGGGCTGCAGTGATTGTTCTCTTCAAACCTGCAACCTACTGCCCCTAGTAGGGCGTATAGGTCCGTATTTCTATATATACTTACAATCGAAAGTTTAGACAAAGTTGTGTGTTGTCTGGTGTGTCTTTGCGAGATGGAGGACTCGCTTCTTGTTGGCTTACATGCAAGTCACTACTGGCTAGGAATGTCCTTAGATTCATAATGTTTGTCTGGGCAGCGGCTAATAGCTTGCCCTTTTCGACATTCAATTAATTGACACGTGCTATTTCACGCCCACACGGGACCTTTGAGTACATCGTCCATCTCCGATAGAACTTGGCATCTCGATCTCACCTTCCTTCGAAACTTGTTGGATTTGCACACTCACTGTTTCGGTGCTTCGTTCATACATAAGAGGCGAGTCGCTTACCTTTCAGCTGTGGCGACATGGATGTACACCTACAATTCCTAGTTTGGACTGTTTTCTTGAACTACAGTTAAAAGACCAAGTTCGTATGTCTTACACTTCCACTGTTATTGAACTTGTGTTCAATCATCACTCTTCACTTTCCATTCAGTTCCTATCCAGAAAATGAATTGCTATATTGTTTGTACGTCATTACTACATTAACAAAATATCAATAAAGCGTTTATTTCCATTTCAAATGTGAGGGTAAAAGAATGATTTGTAAGGCTGTGTAGCAAAGGTCGTTTATTCCAGCAGTTGCTATAGAGTGTCCAAGCTGGCTGTTTTCTCCAATAGAAAAACAATTTTTGTATACCAAAAATGTGAACAGTACTCACTAGATCAAGTAACCAGTATCTTATAGTTCGTCTTGTAATTCATAAACCAGGTCCGAAGCAATTTTCTTCTAAACTGCATATCAGATCCAAATGATTTGTTGCAGTCTTAGAAGGCCCATGACGTAATGGAAATTTGTTTTTCTCAAAGAAATGTGATGTATTTTGAAACATGTATTCATTAGTCTATATTAAAAGCAACTTCAGGGAAATTAACATAATTTTAACATGTTTAGTATACACAGACGGGCTGTTTTAAAAATATATGTTTTCACCTTCAAATACGCTCAGTAAATACAAATTCCTGATTTGCCATTGCAGCAATTAGACATTTTGTCGAATGTGGAAAACAACAAACGTCATTCATGCGAAACTATCTAATAGCTATAGACGTATATGCCAGTGTCGGGATGAGGGGACCGTATCACAGGACATAATCACCCTTTACAAGAAAAAAGAGAGACGGGGTAGACTGCAACAATTACAGGGGAATATCCTCAACACTGTAGGCAAAGTGTATGCTCGCATCATCCTGAGCAGGCTCCGAAAGCTGGCCGGCATAGTGTACCTGGAGCCTCGGTGTGGTTTTCGGGCAGAAAGATCTACCGTTGATATGGTCTTTTCACTGCGACAATTGCAAGAGAAATGCAGAGAACAGCACAGACCACTATTTCTTGCATTCATAAACCTGATCAAGGCATGTGACCTAGTAAACAGAGAGGGTCTTTTTAAAGTGTTGTCTCAAGTTGTCTGCCCACCTAAACTACTGATTAGGTCTTTTCATGTGGGCATGACATGTACAGTGCTGCACGATGGTCAGGAATCTGAGGCCTTCGACATTAACAGTTGAGTTAAACAAAGTTGTGTCCTGGCTCTGACTCTATTCGGCATTTTTTTTTTGGTCATCGTTTAAATACGCCTTTGGAACTGCCACAGAGGGAGGTCTATCTGCATACTAAGTCAGAAGGGAGACTTTTCAATCTAACCAAAACTACAAGCAAAAAGAAAGAGAACGGAGACTGTCATTCGGGATATGCTCTTCGCAGACGAAGCTGCACTGGTCGCCCACACGAAAGCCAAATTACAGATCCTCATTAATAGGTTGGTAAAATCGTATTATCTATTTGAACTCACCATCAGCGTACAAAAAACAAACAGTGATGGCTCATGGTAAAGATTATCCAAACAGTGTATTAAACGATACAAATCTGGAGGTTGTAGATCACTTTAACTACCAACAACCTTTCACTGGACGCGGATCTGCAGAAGCGATTAGGAATTGCCTCATCGGCACTTGTATTTAATAGCCTCTTGCTGCTGGTTGGTCATAAAGCATTATAACCAAGCGGCCAACCCACTTGAATTGTTGGGCTTCAATGTAGGCATTTACTGTGTTCGTTCCTAACATCTGCCTCAACGTGGTGTTTCGGATACGGTCTCGGAAAGACTTGCCAACTGCACTTCGCACACAGCGCATCTCACAGCTCTGAATCCTACTCCAATAAGGACTACGACTGACACTGGTAACACAAAGTTGCAATGCAAAGCGTGTGATCCTGTTTGTTGAAAGTTGGACTCTGGGATGTTTTCGAATCAGGACAAGCTGGAATTGGACATTGCTTGCTTTCTGAATAGGATGTGCTATCTCTCTGTCAACTCTGCCATCATCAGTGAAAACCCTTCTCAGGTACTTGAAATCTCGAACCTCCTGAAGATTTTTGAGGTCTCTGTGCAAACGCTGCTTCACGTGTTTACGTGTTATTTTCATAGACACAGTCTTTTCTATGCTGTTCTTCATGTCATACACTTGAGGAGGTGAATTGATGTTGTAGGTCATCCCCGTTGTAATAGAAGCTGCTTTGATCATCAGCAAACATTAGTTCATTAAGGGTTTCATCCAGTAGATTTGCTAACTGTGTAATTTTATCCACATAAATGATGAAAAGAAGAGGACAGAGAACACATCCCTAACGTACACCACTCTTCATCGGGAACCAATTAGTCAAACCGGCGCGTGTTCGCACAGCATCCTCGCTGTTAACATACAAGGCACGAATGCTATCAAGTAGCTAACCTTTAATACCATATCCCCCCATTACCTTCTATAGCTCACTCCTATTTATCCTGCCAAATACCTTTTCCTGGTCTATGATAGCCATGTTCAAATCTTTATTGAATTCGATGAGTTTTTTTTCGCCAAACTGCCGGACAGAGAGTCCGGGTAATGGTGAAACTGCTGCTTAGTGCATCACAATCCGGTTTTAGAAAAGTCAGGGTGTACGAATGCCATATTCACGCTCCGGCAGTCCATCTAAGACGGGTCATTTCTAATGCGATGTTCATGACCCAGAAAAACGAACGCAATTGTCGTTTCGTCTGGATAGATCATCCTTTAACTGTTGGATTGGAAAGGATTCTGAGTGCACTCATATTAGGGAAGGAAGGAAAATTAAATTTGACGATTTTGACAGAGATGTCATAAAACGGGAGATATTGAAACTGTTGACGAAAAATCAACGTGTTACTCTCCAGAAACTAAAATTAACATTAGAGCTTGTGTGGGCTAAAGTCAAAAGACACGTTGCCGAACATAACAGGACATTTAAAATGTGTGATGTTGAAGTGCTCACACGTGAGTTCCTTTCAAAAATAGACATTCAGTTCTGGAAGAAGTGTGTTGAACATGTGCTCTGGGAAGAAGTGTGTTGAACATGTGCTCTGGGAAGAAGTGTGTTGAACATGTGCTCTGGGAAGAAGTGTGTTGAACATGTGCTCTGGGAAGAAGTGTGTTGAACATGTGCTCTGGGAAGAAGTGTGTTGAACATGTGCTCTGGGAAGAAGTGTGTTGAACATGTGCTCTGGGAAGAAGTGTGTTGAACATGTGCTCTGGGAAGAAGTGTGTTGAACATGTGCTCTGGGAAGAAGTGTGTTGAACATGTGCTCTGGGAAGAAGTGTGTTGAACATGTGCTCTGGGAAGAAGTGTGTTGAACATGTGCTCTGGGAAGGAGAACAGTGCTGGCAAGGAGTTGGATTACAATTTCAGTAACAATAATTTCCAGTAACAATTATCAACCTCTTTGAATCGACAGATTCGGATGATTAATATCATCTTTTATGAACATACTGATTATCAGATTTGGATGAATTATAGTATGTCTTTAAAAACAATTAGGTGTACATTCATTCATAGGTGTCTCAGTCTTTGTAGACCATGCGCGTGGCACACTGTGAGTAGCTTGTCAGGGCGCAAGCCTGGGCGCTGAATATGGAGACCCTGGGCTCCCAAAACTGCAGGATCCACCTCTCGGCCTCGCTGGTGTAAGACACAGCAATGCAAATCACGCAGCTGCCGTAATGAGTTCCCAATTTTGAAACCATCCACCTTAGGTGAAACCACTCCGGATTTTCTGGCAAGGTTTACTCCCGTAGCCCTATCCTCTCCCAAAGTTACTCGAGACATCCGAAGATATTCTCATCGTCCCAAGACTATCCAGCACTCTCTGAGACTTGTGGGTTTAAAATCAGAACTCCTCCTCTCCTAGGCAAACTGCCTGAGCAGGCTAACGAGCTTGGTCTACCCGAAACAAGGGGGGGGGGGCACCTCATGAAAGTTCTGCTGGGAACACAATAATGTAGGAGAGGCCATTGGCAAGGAAACTCCTGAACGTCAAGCCAAACAGTGAATCCAGCGGCGATCTCTACACCTGGAAAGGAGTGACTATATCAGACGCTCCACTTTCCTTTAACGAGCGGGAGGTTCAGACCAGACCTCGCTACCCCCTCCCCCCCCCCATTCCAACCCCATACAACAGGTGTACATGCATTACAATATTCAATCGTGTTACACAACATAAAATTAGAAGGGCTGTTGATACAATCTTGAGGGTCTAAGGGTAACGGAGGGGCTGTACTAACTGTTGCCATTTTTACGATTGCACATAAAGAGTAACACAAACAATCAATTGATCCATCAAGACATTAAGGATATACGCCGATAAAGAACATGTTTAGAAATTCAGCTGCGTCCTGAAAAATCTTAAATTTAATGTAAATTCTTTGCAATGGTTCTAAAAGATCAAAAGAATTCGCCGATGTTCAAATATCTGAACATATGTGGACTAAATAATATCAATGTTTTAGCGTCATGGATATTTTAAGACTGCATGAGAAAAATCATTTGGATCTGACATGCAGTTTAGTTGAAAATTGCTTCGGACCTTGTTCATGAATTAAAAGACCGACTGTAATCGTTTCACCAGCCTCCCCATGTATCATTTCTTTTCCATGATATCCTAGTCCTCAATTTCCTGGATGAAGAATACCCACAAGACCTCTGGATCAGAGTATACACAGATGGGTCAGCACAGAATGCAGTAAAGAATGGTGGAGCGGGAGTGTACATAGAATACCCAAACAACATTAGGGATACAGTCAGAGTACCAACTGGGAAATTATGTCATATATATGATGCAGAAATACAGGCAATCAAGGTGGCAACTGAGAAACTGTTGAACACCAATGTCAGTTCACAACCTGTAGTATTTCTTACAGATGCACAATCAGCACTCCAAGCACTTAAATTTTAGAAACTGCCAGATCTACAGGCTCTACTGTCTGAACTGAGCAGCCAGCGCAAGATTTTCATGCAGTGGATACCTTCTCATTGTGGAATACCAGGAAACGAGAGAGCAGATCGACTGGCAAAGGAGGGTGCTGCAGACGAGCAACCAGATGTGCCAGTTACATACCAACAGAAGATAAGGATGACCAAATCAATCAGAAAGCCACCAACAGTAGCACCAGACGATTACCATAACATGAGCAGACAAGAGCAAACTGTTGTGTTGCGCCTTAGAACACAACCGACTCCGCAGCTACATGTACAC